>PVKB01002202.1:0-309234 GCA_004027205.1 Ctenodactylus gundi | reverse complement strand
GGAGGGAGGGGGGAGGGGGAGGGAGGGAGGGAGAGAGAGAGAGAGAGAGAGAGAATGTGTGTGCGAGTGTGTGTTGCGCAGGGGACCTGGTTTTGCCATTAAGCAGACACAGGAGTTTTTGCTAGTGTCCGAGACAGGTGTAGGACTGTTCCGGGCTCCTTTAGATCCTGGGTATATTCCCAGATGAACTATTGATGACGTAACAGAGTCTGGAGCCCCTGTTTGTCCAGCCACCTAGCGAATGCTGGCAGGAAGTGGCCGGCAGTCACAACCGGAAGCCAGAGGTCAAGCTCAAAGCACCATTAGATCTTTAAGTCTAAAGGAAACAATAAATTTGGACCTCGTTCCTTGGTTTTCCTAGATAATGGAATTTTAACCTGCTTATTTTCTGGGGCACACTTCAGTTTTTAAAATTCCTTTCAGTACTTCCTCCTCAGGAAGACCTGTAGAATCAAGTTTTCCTCTAACTTTAGTAGGGAAAAAGGAATTTATTTTTACAGCAATATCCCTTTTATGTAAAACATACATCTCTCTCATGTCATTACATAAATTTTGATTCTTACATTTGTACAAATATTAACCTTGTCTAAATGACACGAATCCAAAAACAATGAAATCAGAGCTACTAAATACCAAATTATTCAAATATTTTAACTCAATTCAGTAAATTCCCAGACTTTCCTGTTGTCATTTAAATTAGGGTTAAACAGCTAATTAACAAAACTATGAGGCTTAAGACAAGTGATTAAAGACATTACTTATAGAACAGAAAATATTCATAAAACAAAAGTGAAGTACATTTCTCATGAGTGGTTGAAACCCAAAAAATAACTTCAATTATAAGATTTTCATTTCTCTTAAACTGAGACTTCAGCATGCAGAAACAGAATGGATAATCTAATTCACCCTGGGTGTCACTCACAAAGTGCAGGTGATGTGGTTGGTGTCATGAGGAGGAGAACACAAGAAGTTGTGAGAAACGTCACTTCTGGAAAATTTGTTGGCTATCATTGAGCAAAAAATGAATCTTTGTGACAGATGTAGCAGGATGCCTCTGATGAGTTGAACTCTTTAGTAGATGGAGCATTTTAAAGATATTCCTTAGAAATGAGTTCATTTGGCTGCCACTCACCCTCTGTTACTATTCCTGGTGTCCCCTTTCATCACTGCAGAGAGGTATCTTGTCCCTGTGACAGTGTCCCTCTTCAAATTCCCACTTGAGCTACACTTTTGGTTTATTAAAACATGAAGAGATGACTTGACACAATCTCTAAGGTTTCTATCAACTAAAATTCCATAATTTTAATATTTTATGTATCCTGAAACTGTGGTTTGAAGATGTAAATCTTGGGGGAAGTTTCCTTTAAGAATTGTTTTATTTCTATTTGGAAAAAAAATAGAAAGTTTGCACTACTTAAACATTTTGACTGAAGAGACAATATCCTGGTCAAGTTCCACTAATGCATCATATATAATTTATTTAAAATAAATTTATACATTTCAAATATTAAAATTTGACATTCCACTATGGGCTTTTACTCTCTCTCTCTCTCTCTCTCTCTCTCTCTCACACACACACACACACACACACACACACACACACAATTTTGTGGATGTTAGGCAAGAAGCTAGTTTTACGTAAGCATACATGTTCATATTATTGAGCTTTATATAACCTTGATGCATTAAGTCAAACACTGAGCTAGCTTTGGTTACAATTTAAAAGAAAACTGAAGGTCTGCAATTTAAGGTACCATTTGGATACCATCTTTGGTAATCTGCAGTACTTATAAGCCTAGCCAGAACAAGGTCAGGCAAGGGAAGGAAACTTCAAGAAGAGGTGTCTTTTGTAAGAGATATATCTGCTCTTCTGAATAGCATGTACCTTTCATAGCCACCAGCAGCCACCAAAACAGGATGTGGAGGAAACACTTCTCACTTGAAGTGATGCTGGCTTCCAGTCCAAGCACAAGAAACATTCCAGCAGAGGTCACTCCCCTGAGTGCCACCAACCTTTTCCCAAAAGGAATGCTTATATGGCCCATGAACCCTAATTTGTGGCATTCTAATAAGCATGTTACAAATCACTCTCAGTCCTAAAATAGCCTGCATCTAATGATCCAACTTTAGGTAACAGACTGAGGTCCTAATACTATGCAGAGAGATAAGGCAGGTTGATTTCCAGTAATTTACAATAATGAAAACTTTCTATTAACTTATTATCTAACAGAACAGGATCCCAAGATGTGATCCAGGTGGTTTCTTTACTGAAGTTTCTAGAAAGTATTAGAAAAGGAAATCAATAGGGATGGAAAACATTGCCTCCTCTTTAAGGATATTTTAATGATTGAACAAAAGCTGACCCTCCTCGGGATGATTAATAGAGCATGTCACCTGATCCAAATTCATTTGCCTTGTGCTTTTGATTAAACATCTACACATAGGAAACTTCATATTTAGGAAGCAGACAATCGCTGTAGTGAGTTTCTTATAAATTATGATATCTGATACAAGGTCAAGCAATTTTTCATCTTGTTCCAAATGTTCCAACAATCTGAAATTGCCATCAGCTTGTTTGTTCTCTTCAAAGTCTTTTCTAAAAAATTCTATTAACATCACCCAACTAAAGTCTAAGCCAGGGAATTCTCCCCCTGCCCCTCACCCCCAAACAAGGAAGCAAATGCCTATGGGAAAATAAAGGTCCTAACAAATAAAACCCAAGGGGATCTAGTCAGGCAGCAGAATAACTCCTCATCTTTCACATGACTTTCAAACCAGTAAACAATACAAGAATTCCCAAGCAGTTTCTTTTCAACTCGTGCCACTGAGTGCACAAAGTACATTTGTATGTCATGGCAACTCTAGATCAACTTTCCAGACGTGGAGATTTGACGGTTAGAGGCTTAACTCTAATATGCAAAGTAGGGGGTTGGCTAGAGGTGGAGGGGGGCATCAGGAGGAATAAACCCCCAAGTCCAAGTGGAAGTTTAGGTCACTTCCTACCCGAGGTTGTATGCATATAGGGCACACTGGGTAATGGTCAGGCTACCTGAAAGGAAACCACAAGCTGATTAGTTCCACTCCAAGGATGGCTTTTTGTAAACCAGTTCTCATTCTCTGCCATTGATTAGAAGTCTAAATGGAAGGCTGCATATGGTGAGAGATACACCCAGCCGCTACCCCAGAGGGGCGATAAATTATGCGGCGCCTGCAGAGAGCTCTCTAATCCATTCTTTCAACTTTTACTCTCACCTGTGAGAAAGCCTGAAACTGGACGCCAATTGGCTGTTAATAATGTTGCCTGGAAGGGAGCACGTTGAAATGGTTCCCAACACTGTAAATCAAGAGACCCCGCATGTGTGTCTACTACTGTTGTATGGGATGATATATACGTACAGGAGACCGTGTCTACAGTGTAGGGCTCAAGTGTGCTCCACGTGACTTATAAAACCCCTGGGCTCCAGGCAGCTCACAGCTCAAGGATGCTTCCATTTCTGCTCCCCAGAGAATATCCTAACATAGATGTAGCTGATGGAAGCTCCCAGGAGGAAGTTTGTGATGTGAAATTGTAAATAATTGTTTTTAAATCGGTAGTTGCCAGATTGGGTTTCCACTGTGCCTGCCAAGCCTTCCCCTTCTACTTCTAAGGGTCTGCTACACAAATAAGGATTTCATTTGGATGTTCTGAGAGGAAGTGGTGAGGAACCACGTGGCTTTCCTGTCTCTGATCCCTCCGTAGTGCGCAGAGCACAGGGTGGAGGGACAAGCCCAGGGCGAGGAGGCCAGCAGGGCAGAGGGGGCACTGGGAAGAAAGAGGCAGCCCTTAAGCTCTCTGGTGTGGTTAGCGGCCCTGGCTGCCTCCCTGAGACCCTGGCCAGTCCCTGAGGCTGCAGCACCGGCCCCTCCCTTGCTTCCTCTTGACATGGCTCTGGGCAACCAAAATGACATTGTCAACCAGCAATACAGCAATGCAAGTGCATGGACAAAAACAATGGAGAAAGTTTACATACCTACTCACATATTTACACATGCACACACACACAGGCACACACGCACGCACACACACACACACACACACACACACACATATATATATATATGACATATTATCATTTGTCCCCTTCAAATACTCGCCCTAACTTCCAACACAGTTACCCCACCCTTCTAGCTACTCTCTGAAGCAGTCCTGAAAGTCTTGTCTCAGTAGTGTCTTCAGTTGCACTATCATGGCTACTTCAATGTCCTGAACTGAATCAAAGCATTTACCTTTCATGACATGAGCCACTCAAAATAGCACATACTTAAAGACAGGGAGCAATCTATTCTACATAAATGGTTCTAGTTCTATTCTCTCTTCCTGTCGTTATTCCACAAGACGATCCTGTGGGCAGTATCTCAGAGGAGCCAGCCTATTTTCATTGTATTATAACGCTGCCCCGACACACCCTTAAAAACAATTATCTAGGCTTTTGTTTCTTTTGTTTGCTATGACACCATGTGGGCAACTGAATTTGTGTAGCTGTTTTGGTGTTTGGTAGCACCACTTCCTCTGACAAGGTGGGACCACCATCAGAAATGGTATCCTATCATAGAAAAAGAACAGCCTCTATAGAGTCAAAGGCATACTCTTTTAGCTCAAAGAGAAATACGAATTTTGATAATTAAGCAGAAATAAAACCAAGATGGAATTAGAAGCACATTTGCTAAAGAAATCCATGGAAATATTTTATCTTGTCCTCTATCCGTCCCCAGCCCTACAGAATCTCACTAAATTGCCCCAGTTGGTCTCCAACTCCAAATCCTCCTGCCTCAGCTTCCTAAGTATCTGGGATTAAAAGTGAGCACCATTGTGCCCAGTCTAGCTTTCTTACTCAAGAGACTGACTTCACATGATTCACCTTCTTAACATGATTATTTAGAAAAGTGTAAAGTCTGAGTAAGGAGTAACACGAAAGAACACACACATACAAGGTAGGAGATCTACACACAGCTACACAGAGCCTGACAGGAACTGTCTATGCAGCAGGCTGAAAAGCTTCTTGTAGAAACCTGGGGAAAGGTGGGCTTTGAAAGACAGACAAGACAGACAGACCTGGGTTTAAATTCAGCTACAGATACTGCCCACTGCTTGATGAACATCTCTCAGCCTGACTGGTCCAACCCTCAGCTTCCTCCCGGGAAAAAATGGGTGTAAGGAATGTCTGCCTGGCAGGGCTACCAGAGAATCTTCTGTAACCTGACCGCACGGTCCGCGCTTGCTATCCATCCTAGTTGTGAGTGTATCCGGAAAAGGTTGAGCTTCGAATGAAAAACCAGTGTTTTTTTCCAATATGGAGTAAAGATGTCCAATGTGTTCATCTGCATGTTCTACAGAGGTTTCTTTTCCTAATCCATCTGCCACATTGGCAGAAATAGCACTGGAAGCTTAACTTGGCGGAGTCCACCTCCCTCGTCCGTCAGCAAGGTTCTGGGGTTCAGACCGAGCTGACGATTGCTGAGGGTGGACTGAACGGAATGGGCTGCGGAGTGGCGTCGGATTTCACGCCTCAGAGAGTTCCCGCTACCAACAAAAACATCATCTCTCCCTCAGTCAAGTCTAATTATAGGGCTTGATAGGCAGGTACAAGGAAAACAGCCAGTCTGAAAAGGTCTCCCAGCTCTTTTCTGGCTGCAGTTTCAGGACCTGCTTGATTCTGGGGCCTGTGAGTACTCCAACGGCACTTCCTTGTGGGACCGAGACGAGCAAGGCCTCACCTCCCTGGGGATGCTGAAAACACCACCAAAACAAGGAGGAGAACTTGCTCTGTTAGAAAACCTTAAAGTTATTTTGTAAATTTTGATTAAACTCAGCTTATTTCCACATGAGTATGTTTCCATCGTGTCCGAAAAAGAAGGTTCAGAGTCCTAGTGAGGAAGATGGCTTCGGCCCACCGAGTTGTGGCCTCTGGCCTGCAGCCCTCAGAACGTCATCCAGGTGTGTGTGTCACCTCTGTGCAAAGGAACATAGAAAACAGGCACCTGGTAGTCACATGAAATGTGATGCATTATCCTAAAATGGTTCCATTGTCATCTTTCATGGTAGAGACTCCGGGGCAGCAACATCCTTTTGTCAAAATAGAGAAGGCTGAACAGCTTCCTGTAGTTAATACGTGAGCACCACTCAAATGGCAGAACATACTTGCTTCGGCACCACGGATACTAAAACTGGAGCAAGTGGCAAACACTGCCAACACGCAAAAATATGGAAGATGACGACAGAAACGCCACGTCAGAGCCACGTGGACTCCAGCGTGATGCGGCCAAGCATCCAAAGTAACGTATCAGGGCAAAGGCGCTGCGTTACTCTTTATTGTGAAGGACACTTCTCCTATTTTTTAAAATCTTACCAGAAAGCATTATACATGAACAGCTAATTAAGCATCACATGTTTCTCTGAGAAACAAAAAATAGATGAATAAATGATTCTAAGAGCAAAAGAAAAGAGATAATATAAGACAGGGAGGTAAACTGCATGTGGAGGGGGAGGGGATCTCAAGGAGGGGAAGGGGTGGGGCAGATAGAGAGAGGGAGGGGATCTAGAGATGGGGGAGGGTGAGGAGGGGCAGAGGACCTAGAGGTGCGGGAGGGGAAAGAAAGAGGAAAAATGATTAAGATGTAATAGGGATATGCACCAATTCCCCCAAACTGAATTAATACGTATTGTCGATATGTATACTAATAAAGAAAATGGGAAAATTCTTAAAAATTGCGTAAGCAGTCCGATTTCAGTTCACAGAAAAGAAGTGAAAGAAAAGACTATATGGAAAATTTAAGTATGCCAACTATAGGAAGAGTAAGCTCACTGGAAATGTAAATTGTCAATAACTATGTCCTCTCGGTAATGCATTAAGTCGAACTCATCATAGCAATGCTGTTTGGTAATATTTACTCAGTCATAAGAAATATAATGAAAATTTATTATAAAGCCACCTACTCTAAAGCAAAGTTTGACAGAACCTGCCAAGGTGGAGTCTGTGAACCCTACAGAACCCTGGCTGCAGGGGACGAGAAAGTAGCTCAAGGCCAATGACCATCGCTACCGTTAAGAGCACAGTACGGTGCCAAAACATGGGGTCAGACAACAGATATGGAGGATATTATTCAAAACCACACACTTCTTAGGAATTCTGAGTGGAGTTCAGAAATTGGAGGCTCAAAGATTGCATTTGTGATATTTTATGCACACAGGCCCCATGACACGAGCTCCCAAGCACCTCGTAAGACTCCACCAAACAGTAAGGACAGCATTTTCTTCTCTCCTTCACAATCTATGGCGTCACATAAAATTAATTATAAGCAGTGCAAATTATCTTCCAGTCCACATGAAAATGCATGATTACATTTTATCACTTTGATGTGGTTAGTAAAGGTAGAGTTAAATACTATTGCTTACTGAATAAACTAAACATTTCACATTTTTGGTCACATTTTTATTACATACTTTTTATATCAAGGCCTATGATTACACTCGTGACCTGCCACACTCATGTAACAATGGTCTGCTCTGTACCATACAGCTCAGCAAGGACAGGAAGAAGGTAGGAAGCTGAGCTGTTTTCAGATCAGACTTATTTAATTGCATGTTAATATTGCAAAGCCCTCTAGCGGGGCCACGTTTGGTAATGAACGTCTGTGAACCTCAGCTTTCCCACTGACCAATGGCAAACGTAGCATCAAAGACAGGGTTGGGCAGGACAGGACAAAATAATGCGTATAAAGTACCCAGAATACTATCTGCCAATAATGCTTAATATGTGAGTTTTCTTTTAATTTTTTTCTTTTTCTTTTTTTTTTTTTGAGACTAGGTCTTGTGCTATAGTCAAGGCTGATCTTGAACAGACTGTAACACTCAGGCTGGCCTCAAACCCACAACAATCTTCCTGCCTCAGCCTCCCAAATGATAGGACCACAGGCCTGCACCAGTCTGTCTAGATAATTTTTATGTGGTGCTCGGGAATTGTCATAGTTTGGGTCTGGAGTGTGCCCCAGAAGCCTCATGTTACTATGGATACTGTGTAGGGCTGGGAGGTGGGGCCTGGCTGGAAGGGGCAGGTGCTTGGGGATTGACCTGGTTCTGCCCTTCCTCCCAGTCTCTTTCTTCTGACATGTTATAAATGCCCCAGGAACTCTGGTTCCAACTCTAGCTGCAGCCCCTACCATGTGATTCCACCATTTTCCAGCTGCCCACCGACGCATGAATGGACTGAGACCTTCTGAAACTGTAAGCTACAATCCCCCCCCGACCCCCAGGTTGTATATGTCTGGTACTGAGTCATAGCGACAAGAAAGAAAGACAGGGATCAAACCCAGGAACTTGGGCATGCAGGCACGTACTCGGACCACTGAGATACCCCCATCCCTGTGAGTTCTCTTTTATATACTAAAAGAATAAAAGTTAAAATACTTAAGAGAAAATTAAAACTATTGGGGCGAGATGACTCCCTGAATTTTCGAGGCTCTAATAAGGAAAATACTAGGATCCCACAGATCACCATGAGGCAGAAATGCAACGTAACAGCCTTTCGGGACAGCCGATTCATGTTTCACAAAAAGAAATTGTGAACGCGCCACTCTGGCGGTAACCTCTGGAATTCCCTCTCGTAGTAATGGCTTGTTTCTAGTTTTAGAGATGGGGCTCAAAGCCAGAGAGTAAAAGCTCACAGCCCTGGGGCATGCCATCTGCCTAGCATTAGGCAGGAGCCGAAAGTCAGCTACAGAAGCAGAGTCACCGCGAACGTGATTTATGTTCCGTTCTTGAACGTGGCAGGAAGGCTGCAAAAGATATTTGGAAGCCAACACTTCCTCCGAACAGAGCCAGTGAGTCTGCACTAAGCCCCTCGCCCCGACCCGGCTGGCCTGTCGGAGAACCTGCCAAGGTGCAGTCTGTGAACCCTACAGAACCCTGGCTGCAGGGGACGAGAAAGTAGCTCAAGGCCAATGATCATCGCTACCGTTAGGAGCACACAGTATGCTGTCGAAACACTGGGGTCAGACAACAGATATGGAGGATATTACTCAAAAACACATCTAGCTCAAAGCTGACAAGATAATCTGCTCCTGCGAGCGCCAAGCAGCCTGGAATGCTGCAGGGATGACCTACTCAAGGAAAGAAAAAAAACGTGAAAATTCTCCAAGGGCTCCATCTCAGGCTCACCCTGCAAGCAAAGCTCTGCAGACTTCAAAGCCAGCGCTGCCTAAGATGGGGGAGGGACCCAGCCCACAGAGGTATCACTTTCCTGATCGGGTTGCCATCTGAATTTGGTGGACTGGCAAATGCAAATATTTCAGATACAAATTTAAGCAGATGAAAAAAGATTTTTTTGAAGACCTGTGAAACAGCATAGAGACTGGCTTGCACAAGAAACCTCACAATTCCAGGAAAAGTCTTTCTAATCAGAAGGTTCCTAAGTTATCCCAGAAGTCCCTTTGGTGGGTGATCACATAAAAAAATAATATTTTTTTGTGCACACACACATTGCCCTCTACCGTATCACATGATCCCAAAATTGCATACTTATAAATGTAATTTTCCAAATTTAAGTATTCCTAAGAGGACAGCACTATGCTCCTTATTGAAATATACGTGGTATTTTGATGTCTTAACAAAGTTTTAACATACATGATCCTGATTATTGCAGAAGAGCCAAAATCATCAAACAAGATACTTACAGGAGGACCTGTGGGTAAGAAGGAGACAGAAGAAAAAGATGAATTAGTGAATGTGACAAATATTAAAACGGAAAGATTACCCCAACTGTTAGCATGATGCAAAACACAAGATTACTAAGAACCCAGTGATTCTTTGTAATTTTTTTCTATTTCTTAGTATTTATGATAATCTAGTATTACATATTTTGACTTTGTCTTTAACATTCTGTCCTCATATCCTAATTGGTCATAGATCCTTTGATAACACCTCAGAAAAAAAATGCATTTTTACCTGGACAAAAATTTTACCTACAATTTCAGGAAACTTTCAGAACCCCAATGACCTGTTCGTAAATTACTGAAAAATTCAAGTATCTACAGTAGAGACTGTCTCATTCATAGTTTTAGGCAAGTTGGAAATTGAAATGACCTCTGTTTACTTGTAATAAACTGGTTATGCAAAATTGGTAGGTAATCTTGTGAGTTTGGTAAAACAAATGTACCTATTGTTTGTTTTAAGAACATTTTTCATCCACTCAGTGTGGAAAACTTGGTGTTTATGTAGGTATCCTTAAAACTATATTCTTCTGATCAAAACACAGGCCAAGTCTATGAAAGCTTGATTATTTCACACACCACAAGCGCAACTGAAACACCAATTCTAAGCAGCTAGGAAGCTGGGAATTGACTTTCTAAAGTTTACTATAGGATTTTGCATGAAGGCAACATTCTCTTGTTTTTTCCCCCTTGATCTTTTTTTCTTGTGACACAAAGAACATTTCAGTGATTGTTCAACTCAAGGAATGTTTGTTCACTTTTTCCCCTCATAGTAAGTCTTTAAAGCATCCTCTGCTATAAAACTTTGTACACAGTGAAGGATATCTGGACAGGTTTCCAATTATTTAGATTCACTGAGGATTAAAGATAGTATTTAAGAATATTTCCAAAGGATCCCAAGAGCTTCAGCATCCAAATTAATGAATTTTTAAATCTATTTTTCACTTTGACATTTTTTTTCCCAAATGAAAACAGCATGAGGACACATATCTCCACCTCTGTACTACTGTTACACCTAGTGATTTTTCTTAATAATGATAAATGATTAATAAAAATATTGGCAAATAGCATATCACAGAATAATATAGTCAAATTTTACTTATCTTAAAAAAGGGCTGGTGGCCTATATAACCTTTCTCTGATCACTTACGTTTTTGAAAACTTAAAATTTATAAAACAGTAAGTAAACTAACTTACTAGTAGGTCTTAACATTCGAAGGTATTGTTTGCCTTTTTTGTATTACTTTAGCTAAAGGACGATGTCCTGAAAGCCAAAAAGACTGAAGCGTAAGTCAGAACAAGTGACTAAATTCATGTTCTGCTCATAAAAAGTTTGCACAGCCTGTCCATTCTGGGCTTCAATTTCCTCAATGACAGATTGAAAACGCTGGCCTGTTAATGAATGCTCTCTGTCACTAGAGTTGGTGGTCATATAAGAGCAATAATAAAGCTCCCACAGCTTTGGAAAAATGAAAATAAAATCATGCCAAAATTGTGCCAGTTGGATAAAACAAAACTATGCAATCTACGTGCCCTGGTGTTCTATAGCAGGCGTGCCCAAGTGAAACCTGTGTTTCCTGACCACCTGGGGGGTGGAAACATGGTGATGAGGCCGCACTGTGCACAGCTGACAGGAATGGGGAGATTAACAAAAAAGAAATTCTGGGCTTAGTGCAGAAGACTTAAATCCACATATAACCAACAACAAGACAGCATTACCGCTAATTAAGAGAAACAGATGTGGGACCCTCCCCAGAAGGTGAGTGACAGGAGCAGCTGGAACAGACACTCACCAGATTCTCCTCGCCTGCCTCTCTTCCCGCGCTTGCCGGGAGGGCCTGAAACACAAAGAATGGTTTTGTGAATGGGCTTCCATTTCTTTTGCTGGTTACAATAGGTAGGTCACAATTTCTATATAGTCACAGTGTTTTTAACCACCAACTTTAAGAAAGGAACCAGATGTTTGTAATGGTCAATATTGTCTTTGGCACCTCCGCAAAACTTTTAGTCTCCTTTTAATTATAAAAGGTGGTCTTAATAGCTAATCATCTCATTTTAAGAACACCAAAGATTCAGAATTTTTGATCATCAATGGCATAGCATCAAGAGTTTTGGCTAAGCACATTGGTTTTCCCCATTTTTTTCCTTAATATGTACACAAATACAGAAAGATTACATTAAGCTTAATAACTTTATTCACATATATGTTGCAACAACTTCCCTTCCCTGCACCCTTCCTTTGCCCTCCCACCCTCCTCTTTCTTCTCCCAACTCCCAACAGCTCACCCACTTTACTCTTACTTGTTTACACTCTGGGCTTCTCAGAGGGACCATGCAATATTTGATCTTCTAACTCTGATTCACCTCACTAACCATGATGGTCTCAAGTTGTATCCATTTTCCTACAAATGGATTCATGTCTACCTGTCTTGATGGCAGAGTACTTCTTCATTGCCTATAGATACATTTTTTAACCCATTGGTCTATTGATGGGTATTTTGGCATCTTCTATGATTCAGCTATTATTAGTTTTGTTGCTGTAAACATGAGTATGCATGTTTCTGTGTATTAGATGGTGCTTTTAACTCTTTTGGAAAGAAACCCAAAGAGGTGTCACTGGGTCAAATGGGATACCCAGTGTCAGTTTCCTGAGGCATCTCCACACTGCTTTCCATGGTGGTTGTGTCAGCTTACAGTCCCACCAGCAACGTAGAAGTTCACTATTCCCAGCAACATTGCCAACATCTATTTCTACTTGAGTTCCTGATATAAATCATTCTTTCTGGGTAGGATGGCATCTCACTGCTGTTTTGATTGATGTTTCTCTAATGGCTAAGGCTTTTGAACATTTTTTTCCTGTATTTGTGGGTCATTTGCACATCTTCTGAGAACTGTACAGGCATTTCAGTAGCCCAACTTAAATGGGGTCTTTTATTTGAGGGGTCTATTTTTCCTCAGTTTTTAAAATATATTTTAGCTATTTTCCCCTGTTTAAGGTATAGGTAGCAAAAAAATTTCCCTGTTCTATCAGTTCTCTCTTCACTCTATTAATTTTTTCCTTTTCTGTGCAGAAAGTTTTTAATTTGATATAATCCCAGTTGTTAATTCTTGGGGTTATTTCTTTTGAGAAAGTCCTTTCCCATTCCCATATCTTCAAGAGTTTTACCTATTTTGTCCTCTAGGAGGCTCAGTGTTTCTATTTTAATATCTAGGTCTTTGATCCACAATGATTTGATTTCAGGACATGGAAATAGATGGGGTTCTAGATTCATCCTTCTGCGTGTGGATAACCAATTCTCCTGGCACCATTTATTGAAGAGGCTATCCTTTTTTCCAATGTGTGTTTCTGGCCTCTTTGTCAAAGATCAGGTAGCTGAAGGTACTTGAGGTTGTCTCTGCATCCTTAGCTCTGTTCCATTGATCATCTGTCTGTGTTTGTGTAAGCAAATTGTTAATGGTGAGATTTCATGTTTCTTCGAGATATTTCTTTCCCAAAGGTTTCAACATATGACTAAATAAAAGTACTCTGCCGTGTGCTTCCATCATCAGCCTCCCATGAGTGGACTGAGACCTTCTGAAACTGTGAGCTACAATAAACCTTTCCTCCTTTAAATCATATATGTGGAGTACTGTGTCCTAACAAAGAAAAATAGCTCAGACATTGAGGATGATGTGCAAAAATTCACAAACTTTTACTTGTACTATGTTTAAGCTTGTAATCTTACATCAGGTTTTACTACAGAGATTGACTCATCACTTTCATATTACCAACAGTCTGTATGATGTTGTTCTAAAAGCAGAGCAGCAGGGTTACAAACCTTTAATACCAGCACCCTGGGCAGCTGAGGCAGGAAAGTAGCAAGTTTGAGCCCAGTTTGGGCAGCTTAGCAACTCAGTGAGACTCTATTTCAAAAATAAAGTACTAGGGGTATAGTTCAGTGTGAAAGCTCTGGGTTCCATCCCAACACTAAAAAATAAAATAAAATAAAAAATAAAAGTAGGAACCCCCCCACACACCTTTTTTAGTGTGTTTCCTATACAGACCACCAAGCTAGTATGCATCAGAGCAAACACATGATTCTAGACATCTGTAGTTTCCAAGCCATTCTTCTCAATTACATCGTTTCTGTCCTCATTTCCTTGGTAGGAACAGCTTCCACTGAGTTATGGTTCAGGCAAAGAGAAGAGAGTAATTAGCCCTCATTGAGAACGGAGGGCTTAGACTATTCACTGAGACAAAAGTGCCAAGGAAAACAGAGCATTGCCTGATTTAAAGAATGAAAGGCTGAGCAGGACTGATGGCTCCAAACCTCTAGGAAGTTTAAGACCCAGGGAAGGCAGGCCTGAGCGTGCAGCCACCCCTCCAGTGATGCTGAGCTCCTGCTCGCACATGGAAACACAATCACAAATGCGAACTTCAGTAGGCCAGTGAGTGTGCCCCCAAATCCTCCCCGTGGATCCGTCGAGCCATCTGTGTTTTGTAAAAAAACAATTATACAGTAAAATCAATTGAAAATATTCTGAGTACCCCTCCTGGGAATATATCCAAAAGAGGCCAAAACAATACCTAACGGAGGTACATGTATACCCATGTTCACAGCAGCACAACTAACAATAGCTAAAACATGGAAGTCACCAAATACCCATCAACAGACCAGTGGATACACGAAGTGTGGTATTTATACACAACGGAATACTATGCATCTATAAAGTCCAACACCGTGGAGGCTTTTGCAGGCAAATGGAAGAAACTTGAGAACAACATGCTTAGTGAAGTGAGTCAGAAGCAGAAAGTGCAATATCGAATGGTCTCTCTGATATGAGAGACCCAGATCACAACTATCTCATGGAACTTAAAATGAAAAAGTGAACCAGGGGGGTAGGGTGGGGAGGGAGACAGGAGTAGGTAGGGGGAGGGACAAAGGGAGAGTGGGAATGTCCTTGTCACCTTGACATGATACGCATGTGCACAAAATGCTCAACTTCATTGCAAACCTTAAATTTTGTGCTTATACATTTCAATAAAATGGAGGAAAAAAGAAAATATTATGAGAGGCAGCTTTGCAAGAAAGCTAAAATCTGTGACTAGAAATTTCAGATTTATTTCTATATTATGAAAGTAAAAAAGGTTTTTATCATATGCAATGTATTCTTGGCCAGGTTGAGAGCAAGAAGAAAACCACACACATTGGTAGAAAAAATCCAGTGGGACATTAATAAGAATGAAAAGCAGAAATGTATACACCTGTCCAAACATGCATATACTGATACATTCTAATGCACATGGCTTCCTTAAGATGGTAGAGTTTTTGGTGGTACAAAATTATTTAAAGTAGCAACCACCATGATGTATCTGCGATCCATACAGGGGAACCACTAGCACAGCCCATCCAAAACAGGAGTCACAGATTGAACTTGCTTTCAGCTGACAAATTAAAAATGAGGCTTTTAAACACATAGAAGGCAAAAGGTAGAAAGATTAACAGGAAAAGAGAAACTGTTAGAAACAACAGAAGGAGAGTTACAATGGGAAGTATTTTGACTGATGAGTGCTGACACATCTCTAACAAAAGGGACAGAAAGCTGAGTCTTGATTTTTATGATGTATCTTAGAAAATTATAATTATTATTTATTAGGAATCACTATTGGAATTTGTTTTTGCCCCCAAAGAAAATTCCTCCAAAGTAGTAAAATGTACCAAGCAAAAAATAATATATCACATAAATGAACTTGAATGAGGCCCAGGGGTACAGGCCTGTTATCCCAGAATTCTGGGAGTCTGGGGCAAGAAGACTTGTGCTCAAGCCCAGGTTGGGCACCAACAAAGCAGCCAGAACCTATCTCCAAATCAAAAATAAAAATGCCCTGGGATAATAGTTTAGTATAAAGGCCATGGGCTTAATCCCCATATTAAAGAAAAAAAAGAACTTAAAATAAACTAAAATCTACTTTAAAGGTATCAGATTATGAAGAAACATAAAAAGCAATGATATCTTTTGAAGAAATCAAGCAAAGAAATATTCAGTAAGGAGTCTTAAAGAAATGAACCAAACGTTGCAGAAAATGTGTTATACTCAGAATTTTAAAATACAATATAAGGAAATGGAATACACTTGGCCATGAATCCACCAAAAAATGATAAAACACCTAAAAGAGAGAAATGAAGTTGAGTTATGAGTTGATGATAATCTGAAATAGACTGGACTTACAAAGAAAATACTGGCTTGAAGGCAGAGGTAATTATTATGATAGAAAGCAAAAGATGGCAATGATTTTATACTGAGTTTGGTGAGTGAAAAAATTATACAAAAATCTCAGAAAGGCCTAAAGATTTTGCTCCCAAAGAAAATAAAGTGAACTTTGCAAAAGTAGCCCAAGCAGATAAAACACGCTGATCTTGCTTCTGGATTTAACAGCAAAGATAAAAATAAAACGTGAAACAAATGAGGTGAATTTGACAAGGGACAGCTGGCCGATCCGCAGAGAAAATGACAAAATCAGAAAGGAGGCAGGATCAATGGTTCCCACGCAAAGCTGAGTTAACAACAGTTGAAAAAGAAAGTGACTGTTTCCGTTGCGTACTGAATGATGAAGTGTCGGCCAGGCATGAGCCGAAGGGCAGATAGAAAAAGCTAGAATAGGACTCGTGGTCACTGAATTTGGCCAGAGCCTTGCAACAGGAATGGTCAGGGAATTCCATCAGCAGAAAGACATGACTTTGCAAAAAAGCAGTGGGTTCAAGAACATGAGCGGGAAGAGCAGAAGCTATTGGCAACGGAGGTACCAAAACTTCCAAGCAGAGAAATCACGCAACCAAGAAGGAATTACAGAATACTAGGGAGGCTACAAAACCAGACTGGTCCTCAGATTTACAAGCTCCTCCAACGGGAACCACTTTTGCTCCGGGAAGAGTTTTTGATAACTTGCAAAAAGATGATGCAGACATTCTAAGATGGAAATTGGTTTAAAAAAACCAGCCATAGTCATAATGCTTGAAGGATAAGAGGTTACAAATCCCATTACAGACAGACCCAGGCTATCAAACAACATCACAGCAAGTCTTCTTGAATCAAGCTGGTTCTTTTGGCCCTCCACAAATATCGCTTAAAGCCTCTATTCCCAACTAGCGATATGCCAGGTGGGTGGGGCTCTTCTCCATGGTTAGAAGCTTGCCTAGGAACGAACACATAGGTATCACGGAGCCCTCTCAGGGACCTGAGGGTGGCTGGTTATTGGAAGTAGCTGAGTATCCACGTGTGGTTTATCAGATGACTGTCACAACTGGCCATTGTGATCCAATATTTCAGCTTAACTACAACTTTACTGGGGACCTGGAGACTTCCACCCAAATTTCATTTGACCTTCGTAACATTTTTACTTCTCATAAACATTTACAACTAACCACACAGACAGAAAACATATTTCTGGTCACATCTGCTTTTTTAAAATTTGGATAAAAGATTATCATATATAGAGAGAGCAAAAGAAAGCTCAGGCCTGGGGAGATGGGGCCTAGGTGTACTGATTCCAAAATGTGAGAACACAGAGCCATGCAGCCATCTTGCTAAAGGGCTTGATGGTCACCACTGATAAGGACAATTAGAGAATTATTCCTGACTGAATTTCCATGAGAGACAGTCAGTAGGTCAAGACACATACCAGATACTTCATAACCATTACTTCTCTCGCATAACTAGTTTATTTTTATTTAGTCAATAGTGATTACAATGTAGTATTTGATTAAACATGTGAATAAGACTGAGAGATTAATGTTAAATTCTAATTAAAATTAAATTCAAAGAGATAATTTAGGATAATGATCAGACATAGAACAAAGAGCGGATTTCCGAGTTTTCAGCATGCTACAAATTGAACTAATTTTCAATTAACCTTTTTGATTTAATGTACTCTTGGCAAATAAGATTAATCCTGTCACTTTTATGGAATTACTATTGGAACGAAAAGCAAGAAGGACTATAAACACACACTAAATGACTCTTTTGAATGCAACGAATAACTCATTGAAGCTTATAAACTATTTCCAGGACATGCTACTGTCATATCCATCAGTAAAAAAATGAGAAGACTCCTGAACAACGTAACACATCAGAATAAAATGCTGAAACTTAGACGTTTCATCTCTAGATGCACAGGGATCTTTTACATCCATGACAGCAAACACAATGAGCCACTTTAAACAACAAGAATGACTTCCCAAACACACACCCATTCAGGATTCCACAGGTTGATTAGTCAGAAATGTTAAGGCAAAGGAAAGGCTTGGTGATCGAATCTGCAGTCACGGAGGGAACAAAACAGAAGTTCACAGCCGGAAAAGCCCTCTTGACAGATGCATGCTGGGATTGGAAGCCTGGAACGGAAGTGCACACAAACCAGGATGCTCCTGCACCCCAGCAGCTGTAGTTGGCGACTTGGGGGGGGGGGAGCACCTGTCTGGGTGCAGAGGCAGCAGGGGTCGTCCTTTCTGGGCCCATTTCTCCACCCCCCCAGCTACATGCAGAGCGCTCTACCGGGTTTACCTTCAGACCTTTGGATTAACCTTACAAGCAGGCGGAGATTCATTTCAGAGCCTTCCCAAAGTCCTCCCACCTGCTTGCTTGATGCCTAAAATTCCTACTAGATGGACCAAAGCCTTTTCATTCCACAATTAGAAGTAAAAGGCTTAAACAGCAAATGCTTGGTAAAAGAATATTAGCTAAAATGTATTTTCTCTCTGCTCAGAAAGTGCCTGTAGTACAACAGACTGGGGGTCGTTGATAGCCCAGAGTTTCCTACCATGCTGGCCTAATACTGCGGCTCCAAGTTACCGCGGGGGATCACGACTCTTTGGAGTACAAATCCACTGGCTAAAACAAGTGTAGAAATGATCCACATCTCTGTGTGTTCAAAGCGAGATCCGAAGAGGGAAGACCAGCTGCCCACGGTCTCACACCAAAGAAATTAGCTTCTTACACGTACACACACACACTCACTCACTCTCTCTCTCTCTACTGGAGATTAAACTCAGTACTTTCACACTGAGCAATATCCCTAGGCCTCCTCCCCTTTTTGGTTTTGTGGATTTTTGTTTTGAGATAGGGTCCCACTTGAAATCCTCCTGCCTCAGCCTCCCGGAGTACTGGGATTACAGGCCTGCACCACCATGCCCGGTTAAGACCAGCTGCCTGATTCCCTACTGGGTGCTCTCATGCAGCCTGTCACGAGGCCTCCCAATTTTGAACTGACACTTTCCATAGACTGAGAGAGAAGCGACAGAGCCAGCACAAACTTCCCAGCATGCTTCACTTTACCTACCAATGGCCTGCCTCGTATTTTGGTAATCTGGCTACTTAGGCAGCTGTATTAACATTCCTCAGTATAGCCTGTATCTCTTGGGCGCAGGCACTTTCCTGTTCCTCCTCAAACCTGTAGAAAGTGGCCCTGGGCTGATCATGTGAGGAAATCTTAAAAGAATACCACCTACGGGCTACCTATTGGATGCCTGCTGACTTTGTTTCAGACCAGGCAGATTGTTAAAATATATATATATATATATATATATATATATATATATATATATATATATAGTTGTTGTTGCTGTTCAACAGATTTACTTTCCAAGAGTTTTTAAAAATCAGCATGAATTCCACAATGTAGGCTTGTTTTAAATATCTTTTGTGTGGTTTTGCTTTAAATTTTCTCAAGTTTCTAATCTTCAAGGAGTATCATCTCATTTAAAAAAGTCATAATAAATAAAGTAACAGTAGAAGTGTAAAATGACTGAGTTCCTTAGCCCTCACTTCAGGGTATTTTCAGATGTATGGTCTTCATTTTTTCTGCATTTAGGCAGTCCTAGGAACCTGTCCCAGGCTAAGCTAGCACTCAGCCACGGAGCCACACTCAGTATTTGTGGGAAGGCCATGGTTCCATTTAAAATTTGGAAGGGCATTTTTTTTCTTTTTTTTAAAAGACACAAGAGACATACAAATAAATGTTTCAAGGGCTCTGTTTCTACTCATTATTAGGCTAATAAAAACATAAGAATTTTGCTAGCAAAATCACTTGCTGTATTTTAATTATAAACAGAAGTTGCTAAACTTTTGACTTTCAAACCCTAAAGTGATTATTTAGATGGTGCTGACCCCTAATAGTAGTAACTAAAGTCATTTTTGAAATTCCTTGAGGAGATAGTTCACATCTCCTTTAATTTTATGAATATTCTTTTTATAAATACATTTATTTTCAAGTATTTATGCACAAATACTTTGATAAATCCATATAAAACGTATATAATATAAAATATGCAAATAAATCACGGCTACTGAATGAAGATTTAAAAAGACACCATGAAGGGCTGGGGGTGTGGCTCAGTGGCGTAGCACTCGCCTGGCAGGAGGGAGGGCCTATATGTGATCCCCTCATGCCAAAAGCAAAACAACAAACAGAAGTAGCAGCCACTAGAAAATAACAATGTGGCCCATGGAAGGTGGAAGGGAAGGCCAAGAAGAATTCCTTTAAGTAGCTGATAACTGGATTTAACACTGTACACACTGGACCTTCTAAGGCCCCCTGGGAGGACAGGTACATAGGTATTTGTAGACTTTAAAATGCAACACGTTAAGTAGTAGCCAAAAGAATTTAAAAGTCATTGGCTTAGGGGAAAAAAGTGGACAAGTCATTCCAGGATATCCTTCTGACTCGGAGACTTTGTAAGTAGGAATGCTTGCCCTTCCTCAAAAATATGTTTTCATCTTTCTCATTGAATCCATTAAAAGCAGATTTCCTGTTTCATTTATTTCTGTATTTTGCCAATATTAAATAAAGCAGAAGTTTTAACCATTGCTACTTAGGTGTTTTGGATAAATACAAGTGTGTTTTATCAGAAAAGTGGTAAACACTCAAAATGATGGGATCATTCAAATTATTTTCTAGTACATTGTTTCTGTTTCTTGTGGAGAAAGGCCAGTGGACCAAAACTGCATGACTTCTTCTGGGGACCTCAGTGTAAGCTGACTTCTGGCCGTCGATAGGTTTAAACAAAGCCCTTCAGACTTATTTAGACTTAATTGATATTTATACATTTTATAATTAAGAAAAAAGTCCACATTTATGAAACAATTATAGTCCTGCACAAGAACATACCTGCAAACCATTGCATTTAAAAAATAAAAAGATTTCAGAACCCAGCCCAGTGGAATTTTGGGGCTTGATGTAGATGCTGTATTTCCAGAAATAAAATTCCAGCCAATGAGGGGCTGTCTTTATTGCTGTTTCTAATATTAAGATGACATAGAATATTCACCACTACACCACGCCTCCAGCCTTAACACAGAATACTCAACAGGAGCCACACAAGATGACAACAGCCTGATGTTGCAGCTCATCGACTTTAATGGGGTCCGATGTGGCACAGTTGTTATTTCTATCATGTTTTCCCACACATGGAGTGTTTCATTATCTTTCAGGGGATTTTTCATGACAGTTTTTTTTTTTAAACTCTGTTTACTGGGAAGAGGGCTACAAGATGTCAGCAAGCAGAGGCAGGAAATAGGAAAGACGTGGTTTTGGGCGAGATTATTTTCTATGTAACAAGAGTGATCATTATCTGTAGAATGTAATATACTCACACGAAAATAATTATTTACCTGGCTTGCAGGCAACAAAGATTTTTAATGAGCTGCCCAGGATAAATGTTTCTAAAGAAATCTAGGATGATAGGTAGCACTGGGACTGTGGACAATCATCTTTCAGAATCTGTTTCTTCATCTATGAAATGTAGCAAGAGAATCACAAGCTTGAGCCCCACCTGGGCAACTTAGAGAAACCCTGGCTCAATTTTTTTTTTAAAAAAAGAAAGAAAATAAATAAGATTGAGGATGTAGCTCAGTGTGTTTAATCCCCAGTCCCTCCCTGAGCGTGGCTAATGTGTTCCTCAAGGTTGCTCTGAGTATGAACAGATGTAACAGCTGTGAGGATGCGCGCGTCTGCTGCAAAGCACAGTGCATGGTACTTAGGTTTCGAGGCTTCAATGAATTAGCAAACCAGGGGAAAACAGCAGCCTCTAGTCATTTCCGCCTGCAAGTCAGTCCTCCCAGAATTCCAAGAGTAAGTCAACGTTTCTCAGCTCCCCTCAGTAGCCCTCTTCTCACTGCCGGTGGCCATGCTGGACTCCATTAACATAATGTACAGGGATTTGCACATTAGCTTGCCTGGGCTCCTATTTGGCTCAGCCACTCCTTTTTTGTGCCTCAGTCTCCTTATTTTCAACTGAGATCAACGATACCATCTATTTAATTTCTGAGAAGATGCTACAGGTTAGTCCATTTGGAAACTTAGCTGGCAGAAAGTGTTAACGTTCTTTAAATGTCAGTGATGACAACGATTTTTCATGGCTCCAAGTGCTTCTCTCATGTGTTTAGGAAGTCCTTGCAAATAGTAACTGTCATATTTGGGTTCTCAATGTCAACTCAGGCTCAATGTTCTTAAAAAAGAAAAAAAGAAAGGAACTGTCTACCTTCCCATCAAAAGAGTTTCACGGCATTCAAAATCTGGACTGACATGACAATTTTTCACTATAATGAGTCAGAATTCTCGGGTTTCTGTTTGTAAAAAAATCTTATCTCATCCTGAGAAACCTACAGCTCTATCAGTTTTCTCTGAGACACGCCCATTCTCATGGCTAATTCTGTAGCTACAGCTTTTGCTTTTCAGCTCTAAATTCTCCCCATCCCTCTCAAATCCACCTGCATGCAGCGAGCAGCCACGCCGACCCAGCCTCATCATGCAAGGCTCCCCTCTAACACGGGAGGAAGGACTCAGGGGCAGAACACGCCAAGCTTTCTCCCATGTCACAGTCCAGCCCCAAGGCCTTGTGCTTCATCCTTTGACATTCATCCTCCTTTTCCTCTCCAACAATCTAATTTTAAGAAGAAAAAAATTTAAAATGGTTTTCATTGAAATTTATAAAACAATTGGTAGAAAACCAATTTATTATATGGAAAAAGGAGGAGGGAAAGAAGAGCAATGTTGGTACGACAGACAATGACTGACGACCTAGGAATGGTCGTTCTCTGGACAACCCTCTCTTTTTCCAGACATGTGACCCATTTTCTCTCCTGCTCTGTCTTCTGACACACAGAGACGCTGATTCTTATCACAATATAAATTCTGCTTCCTTGTGTCATCCATGCCACAGTAATAAATGCTTAATAGAGTTGTTTATTTTAAGTCCACAACTTTTTGACTCTTTTCTTACTCCCCTAAGCAGGAACAGGAATGGATTAAATGTCTTGAACTATAGCTTAAGAGGACGCTGCTATTTGCCTAATTGAGGAACAAGTTTGCTCACCACTATTTGGAAATGTCATGCTCATATAAAGGGCTCCACAAAGTGTCAAGTTACTTTTTAAAATTAACCAGATCCACATACAGTGCAAGTCAATGCTAATAGAGGTGACCTTTACCACACAGTCAAGGCTCATGTGGCCATTAAATAAAAGATGCTCAGCACCTCCGAAGCCTCTAGTTATAGTTCCTCCTCCAAATAAACAGTGATTTCCTCATGTTAAATTTCAGATTTATCCTGCTAGGCACATTCTATGAATATAAAACCATAATGAGTTTATTTCTATGAATAAAATGTTTCCCTGTATGATTTCATAATAGTTCTAGCAATTCCCTACTCCTATACCCATGACAGGGCATGTCAACATTTTCCATTGAAACTGCAGAGAGGCCAGTCCAAGAGAGACGATTTTAACTCTGAAAGGTGAGTTATTTTCTATGTCCAATAGGAATTCATGCAGAGTTTTGAAAAATAGAAAGTTTTCTGTTTTGGGAGATTCATACTCTCAAAGTCTTAAAAATAGACAGAGGTCGTATCATTGGCTTTCCATCTGGTATCTTTTATTCTAACAAAGATTGGAACCTCAAAACATGCCAAGTCATGCATGAGGGTCAGCAATATTTACTTAGAGGATTATGAAAGACCTCTGATAAATAGACCAGGAATTCGAACTAATGATAGGTTCAAAGTTCAAGGGTTACACTTTAGGATATAAAAGGGTAACTCTCAAGCAGAATTTGAATTCTTTTGTAACTTTTAAGAGCTTTTTATAAAATAGGGAAATTTTTACATATGGCATTTTATGAAGATTCCATCTTATATTAGAGAGAAAATTTTCAAATACACTGTCACTGGAGTAAATACAGAAGAAACTGTGATGCTCAGAAATAGAATGGGTCTTATGAAATCTATTTTATGCTTCTTAGTAAAATGACTCATTGTCAGTGTGCCAATAGGGCTCATTAAGTGGCTCCAAAGACAAAGGAGGATGTCTTGAACAAGATAATTGCATAATATACATCAAGTAAGTTTCTCACACAAAGGACTTTGTGTGAAATGTGTTCTACAAAGTAACTTTTCATTAACGGTGATTTTCCTTATGTCTATTTTAGTGGGAAGAAAAATGGGAAAATTAGGATCTTAATCCAGTTTGACATGACCTATATTCCACCCGCATGCATATTTGTGAATATGTATGATCTAATCAGGTTTATTCACATCCCACATGCAGTCTCGTCAATAAACAGCAATCATATGAAGGCATCCTAAAGGCCTGTTGGTAAGCTTTGAAGTGGGTTTTTAATTCTCAGCCTGAAAAGGGATTACTATAAATAAAACAAATCCCCCAGACACCTGATTAAAGGTGCTTGTTTTCTGAATATTTTATGCTGAGATAAATTGGTATAATTGAAATAATTGACTATTAAAATATTTTGAGTCAAAGGATAGGTGTGAATACCTTCAACTGTCAACACTGTACTTGTAAATTGGGATTCTTCCTGAAAAGGTCTCAAATTTGTGAGAGGCAAAGCTTAAAAAAAAAAAAGAGAAAAACATTGGCAAATATAGAGCAGTGTTGTACTGCAAGTGGTGATGGTTACACCACAGCTGCTCAGAGAAGCACTGAAGAAGTATGGCAGAGATCAAAATTTACCTTGACCTAAAAGAATAGATAAAAAGGTGCCAAGGCAGAATACAGAATGAGGTATAAATAAATGCAGCTAGTCATTAAGACTCATGCTAATTGTATGGCTACATTCATTGGAATGTGGATTTACAGTTGAAATAAAGTTGGATATGCCAGGTTGGTCCAGATTATTAAAGCCTTCAAATGACACAAGTTAGTATGTTTTCCAGTAAATAATAGTATCCGTGAGGTCACAAGATGATAACAAAGGGGTATTGTCTCAGTTACTTTTTCGTTGCTGTGACTCAATACCTGACACGCACAAGTTTAGGAAAGGAAAGGTTTATTTTAGCTTACAGTTTCAGAAGGTCACAGTCCATTCAGGGGCGGCCGGCAGCAATTGAAGTACATGGCAGAGGCAGAGGTGGAGGCAGCTTCTCAGGACATCACACACAGGCAGGCAAGTGAGACTCCTGGAGACTAGTCCAAGTCCCAGTCTCAGTCTCTCCTGCATCCGGGCGTTGAAGGTGTGGCCACTTCACACCCTTAGTCTTAACTCACAAGCCTTTAGTCTTAACTCACACGGCCCTAATCCCAACAACTGCAATCCACCCCTCCAGGCCAGACCCCAATCCACCAACATTACACGGCTCCATAGAAAATCCATAATATTAAAATACATGAGACTTTTGGGGGACACTCCAGATCCTAAGCACAACAGGTATTATAGGAGGACCAACCAGGCAGGAGGCAGAGGAGCCAAGGACGAGTCGCTCACAAAAGCTAAGGCACGCACAGTGATAAAGGGACCAGTGACAAGAGGGGACAAAAAATTAGATACTAAAGGAATCATTTAATAAGAAATGTAGAAGCTTAATTGGATATAAGAAATAGATGAGGTAAAATATAAAAAATGGCCCTCCAAGTTTGAAACTTACAAAGACAAATTTGAATCATTTGTAGGAAAAATGAATGTACCCCGAAATCATGTTTAGCAAGGCAAATCAGATACAAAAGAGTAGATATGACATGGTTATATAAAATAAATGACCAAAAGAGCAAAGTAAAAGAAACAACAGGAAAAAGGGGGATAGGAAGGAAAACTGGGGACAGAGAAAGAAAGGTCTGAAAGGAAATGAAAACTTAAAGAGAGAGATAAAACAACACATGTATTAAAATATGCTCTAATTCCCTAAGCCATATGTAATTACTGATTATGTATCACATACAGAAGCAAGTAAAATTATTTTTAAAACAGTGGTAATATTTATCCATTTGGGTAGATAAGATAAAATATTACTCTAATTTTAACACAACTATCAGATGGCAACCTTGGCCTTGGCAACAGGGTCAGAATGTCGGCCTGGTGATGTGAGTTAAATCCTGTGCAAAGTTTCTTCTTTCTAGGATGAAATGCAAAGGCCTCTACCATTGAAGATGCAGGTCCAAGTACTCAGAAAACATTGGTCTTTGTATTTGGATACCCTTAGCACTTAAGGTCAATTTGACAAACATAACTGGAAAGTTCCACCCCAGTACATGGCTAATATCTTGGTGATAATATTAGAGAATTTTAGAGCAACAAATCATAAAACAGAGGCTAGGACAACTAGGGCTATTCGTATCTTTCTATTGGTTCCCTTTAAAATCTGTGTAATCCTTTTCAGTATGTCCACTGACACCAGTGATTTTTCATCCGTAATTTATATCAGTAGAATATTGATATAAGCCACTCATGAAATAAAGAGATAATAGGGTCAGGGACATGGACCCGGAGACTCCCCCCACACATTGCTGTCATTAAGTTCTACAGAATCTTAGATTTCTTGTCTATAACATGAAAAGACTGTACTAGAGTGCCATATTTCTTTTTGACAATATGGTTTTATAAGAGGGAAAAGGAAATAGTGCATTTCCCCACCAAATGACTATGCCTGCTCTCCAGTAGCTACAAAGTAGTGGCCTATGGTTCAAAGCTCATAGAAGAAAGCCAACCAAGTCAACTCACTGTACCTCACATAGAAAGGCATTTTAATAATAACAGAATAATAACAGGAGCTGCTTGCTTGTGGAAGTAGAAGCGGAAAGATGGTGTATCAAAAGCAATAGGGAGGAGGTCAGCCAGAGCCCACAGTTCCACCGGTTCCTGAGAGCTGTGGCAAGGAGTAGAGAGTAGCAATGATTGAGCGATATGTGTTCTGCTTCTCCTGGGCTCATCTCGCCCTTGGACTGATGGCTGCAGCTGAGAAATTCCACAGGGATTGAGAAGGGGAAGTGCCCAGGGCGTGATGCAGGCACTCAAATCCCTCTGGAGTCCTAAGTGTTCTGCCTGCAGACACACAGTCATGAGGCACAGTTGTTTGATCCTGCTACAGACTCTGCCCCCCTTGTGAAGAAATGAGAGACCACTAGGAAACTGGAGTATCTGCACTCAACCACATCATAAATCGTGATTAACAAAAGCCAAGACTTGACAAGTTATGTCAATTACAATCTGAACCGTTAAGTTCCATCTTCTAGAAAGTCAAAAATCAGCCTTCCAGCTAGAGACTGTTTTATTCAGTAGCCCAAAAATGCCCTATGGCATAAATATCTTTGTGCTTTGCCAGATAAAGGTGAGGTGGGGTGTGTTTAAAGAATATGTACTCTCATAATTCTACTCTACTGAACAAAATATTCAACATTAATTTTTAGAAAATCAGGTCAAGATATCCACTGACAAAGCTTCATTTTTATTCAAAGACTATCATCTCTAATTTGATGACTGGACCTAGATTTTGAGTCAAGTTTATTAAGGCCTTCTTAATGATGACAGATTAAAGTCATCACCACATGGCGAGATTTTTTTCATTTTATGATAACAACCGATGATGAGACTCAATGTTGTCAGATTAAAGGTGGTACATACCTACTCTTTAGTGGCAGTAATGTCTTTGTCAAATATGCACATACCATTTGTCACTTAATCCAGAACCTAGGGCTGGGCAGAGTCCCATCAAAGGCTTTACATGCTCCACCTGCCTGAACCCAATACACACATCATGTGAAGTAAAGCTCAGTGACAGCTGCAGAAACATCCTTAGCGAAATTAAAATAGACAGCGATCCACAATAATGATGGTGAAAGGATCTGGACTCTCCTTTTTAAATGAATTAAACGACCGCAGCAAACCTAGAGCTGATTTGCAAGTGGAGCACGTGAGCAGTACCACCCTGTTAGTTCTGGCTGCCCCTCCCCCTCCCTAATACACAGACCATCTTGGCCCCTTCCTGAAATCTCACTGGAGCACTACACAAAATGAACACTAGAGAAGAACTATGTGGCAGAGCAGATGGTCACAGTGGCTTCTACCACTGAAGCAGGCACCTATGAGGATTTGTTGGTGCCTCTAACATGCTAAGTATGTTGAAAATCACCCTGTCCACTGCCGTCACTGTTACAGGATTATTACACTGCATTGAGATTATTTCTTTAAAGATCAGTAGACTTTCATCCACTGTCCTCAAGTGCTTGAAGGTAGGGACCCGCACCCCACTTTTGAACCCTTGAGCCTATGAGAAGGATAGAATATTAACAGTTAGCAAATCTATGAAAGAATGAGCTATAAAAATCAAATTTAATTAACTTTGATAACTCCCAGATAAAATTGTCACTTGTGCAGTAGGATTTGTTGGAAGGATTTTCCTATAGACAAGTGCAGCCTCTAAACTTCCTTTGGATTTCACACAGAAAGACAGTGTTGACACACTAATGATCCCAAAAGAGATATCTTGAGCTAGTTGTGTTTTTCCTTCCTCCTGCCATTCTCCCATGAAAGTGTAAGAAGGTTTTTAGGAGACCTTCCTATGAGTGTAAAAACAATAACATTAAAAAGGACTTCTTTCCTTGGACTTCCTGTACAAGTTACATTAGAACTTTCGGACAGACATTTTTCAAATATTTCTACTGACTACATATACTCAATTCATTAGATGATCCCTCTATCACTGAGGATCCTTTCCCAACAGCTTTAACTATCAACCTCATCAGTAAACTCAGTATGACTCTTGGTCATTTAGGGGAAAAATGACACTAAAATATCTTTATCCCCACAGCATTTTAAAATTGGAACCACAGAGTGGTGTTTTTTTTTTTCCCCCTTCCACTGGACAAGGCCAGTCAGGAACCAAAATTTTGTTTCAGCTCATGGCAGGGTACTCAGGACACGAAGCTGAGAGGGAAAACATTTCTGGACAGACTTGACTCTCTATATTCTGGGGAAGAGCTTTTGTTTTCTTTTCCAGGGAGTAGTTTATGGACTATGTTTAGGCCACACATGAAAGTAATCTTTCCCTCATGAGACAGCCTTTGGCTGATGCTGGTTGTTTTGAGGCCAAGACTATGGTAACGATTTAAGGAAGGAAAGAAGCAACGTGGAGTCGAAGGAAGAGATGGAAGGAAGGAGATTAGAAAGGTGAAAATCCCTCCCAGCCCAATTCAACACAATTAAAGGATGCCTTGGGAAATTGAGAGGAGGGTCGGCCCTGAAAACCCAAAGGGCTGGGCATTGTCTTCATCAAGTAAGCATGTCATCAACATTGGTACTCTGTAGCCTGATGCCCCAAGGGAACAGCAAAGATTCCAACAGGAATCTAGAACCAAAAGTTGGTTTGCTAAGTGCACGCCCCACTCTACTTAATACCCAGGAGCCTACTGGGACTTGTGCTCCTGCTTTCCGCGGCTCCTTCAAGGCCAGCTGTGCATGTCACAGCAGCTGGGATGCTGGCCAGTACAGTAAGCCTGGACTTGGAAAACTTATCTCCTCTCTTACTGCTTTTTCACAGGTGGGACACCCACCCTTTTCTTTGACCAAGGCCATCCAAATGACATGTTAAAGGCTCCCCAAACCCAGTGCAGAATTCAGATCATTGTGTTTGAATGGAAAGACCAAATGCAACAATGAAATGCTAGTCTTGAGTAAGCAGTATATTTAGGCTAGGGTCTGGTGCACATGCAAGAGATTTATCATTTTTGACAGCCAGACTGAGAGGGAGAGAGGGAGGGAAGAAGGGAGGAAGAAATGGAAGGAAGGAAAAGGGCAGAGGCAGAAGAAGGGAAACAATTTCTAGATGAAAAAATGTCAAAAGGAACAATACAAAGCTAAAGACTAACTTCTCTACAATAAATCTGCTAAATTTCTATGCAGTTAAAAGTTAAAAATATGAAAACCAGAGATATGATCCAATAGGCAAAGTACAGGCTTGACTGCTTCTAGCTTTGGATCTGATTCTGTGGCTGCTCAATATGAGGTTCCCCAAATATGGATCAACCGAGTCTCCGCTTGCTTGTCTATTAAGTGCAAATGATAAATGTGGCCTCACAACATAATTATTTACTCAAAATTATGAAACTTCCTGTGGCCCAGCCCTGGGTTTGGTTGTCGACTTCTAGCTGGGAAGCAATGCAATGGCCTTTGCAGTTGAGCTCACAGAGCCAGCAGGTAAAGGAAAACCGAGCAAATTTAAAAATGCAAATTAAGAAGATGTAATTGGGACCTGTGAGGAGAAATCATGACGGCACCCAGTGGAGAGCGGGTGAGACAGTGTATGAAAAGCATTAGCTGTGACCCATGTGAATCATTCAAGAGGAGTTCTTTCCTTTTATACTTTAACCACTCTAAAATATTTTCATATTCTTAAAATAGTTCATGGTCAATACTATGGATTCAACAGGAAACCCTTTCAAACTTGCCAAAAAAGAGGCAATTTAAATCATGCTTTTAAAAAAAAAAGTATGGTTGTCTTTTTGGGTCAATTTTAGAATATGTCTTCAGTCACTCAGTCAGATCACCTAAGTCCCAGCAATGTGAGGGTGCTGAATTTGAAAGCTGGACAGTAGGGGACATGCATGACGACATCTGAAGTCAGAAGAGACTTTAGAATCAGGGCCTCAGTGTGTATCAAAACCAAGAGCACCTTTAGGGCTCTGTGTCTGTGAAATGTGCCTGTCCATATAGGGCTCCATGCTGTTTTTGGGGAGCAAAAGCAGGGAACTGGGATCCTCCAGGAAAAGTGAAGACTTTTGACTTCTAAATATCTGAAAACTCATTTCATTTGTTCATCTGTGTAGGCATATGTGCTATGACCTTAGTTATTTTTTTAAAAGATGTGACTTTAAACAAAGATGTGAAATAACCATGTAACAAAAAAATTAAGAAAAGCTTAAAAATGTAAAAATTTCTTCACTATCCAACAGGACCATCATTGGCATTGGTGTATTTTCACAACCATCTGTTTGATTGGCTGGTTTTATAGACAGAGCACATTTTTTACCTTTCCTTTTCACTTTCTCTCACATCCTAAGTGATTTCCATGTTTTATTAGTTCTCAAAATTACAATCATCCAACACATTGAAGTAGATATTTCACTTATAAGCGAATTACACAATCTTGACTGTGTTTATACTGTTTAACACCTTTGTGGCCCATTTATTTTGGCAACTGTTAACAACATGCTATGGACATCTCTGTGCCTGGTGCAATTTTCTTGGGATGAAGAATCGCTACTATGAGCTCAAGGATAGAGGGAGTTAAAATCCCTTTTACAGAACCTGATACCTGGAGCCATTATCATTACTTTCAAAACACTTGCTGCTAGTTTCTATCGCTATTAGAAACAAATGACTGTCCCAGTTTTCATACCTGCACTAGCACCTGATGAATCTCAATTTTGAAATTTCCAAGTCAACAGATGAAAAGACGTTACTCCAACTTAATTCATGCTTCTTTACTAATTAGGCAGTGCACTTTAAAATTTATAATTAGGCTTCCTTTTTTATAAACTTAGTGTATAACTTTTGTGTGGTTGGGTTTTGAGAGGGATGAGAAGTCTGTTATTTTGAAAATGGTCTCTGAGGCTATGATGATCAGGAAACTTTCTTGTGTCAAGTGTAACCCAGTCCAATCACAGACATCTCAGATTGTGGAATTTCATGCTCTCTGCAATTACAGGATGAGCATGGGTCTCCTAAGTCCTGGGGCTAATGTAATTTCACCATTTCTGTCCTTTCTGAGGTCTGTAGTACAGACTGGCTCACATTCTAGGCTTACAGAACCCTCTGCAGTTTTCCATCTATTTCTGAAACCTTTTGAAGACCGAAACAACAGACACCGTGACCACTACACATCCCCAACCTCACCAAGATGTTTTATTTCTCAACACTGGATGTTGCAATCAGCAGCACAGCTGCCAAGCTTGCTGTTCTGTGCCCAGATGTGCTAAGTCAGTTGCATAACTCTACAGGGGCCCTTATAAAACTCCGCCCTGCTCAGCACCACCCCCTCTGCATGCTGCCCTGATGCTCTGGTGCAGTGTGGGTTTAATGACTTGTTCCCTTCCTCTGCTCTGTCCTGGGCTGGTACATTAGGATGAAGTGTCTCTGAGGACAGATTTTCCAGAATTCACTAAATTTCCAGATAGGACCACTAGACTCTATGCACCATGTTGCCTATCCCAGAGAATCCCAGAAAAACTGTGTATGTGTGAAAGATGGTGTGTGGGTGAGAGGGAGAGAGAGAGAGAGAGAGAGAGGGAGAGAGAGAGAGAGGAAAAGAGAAGGAAAGGAGGGGATGAAGGGAGGGAGATACAGGGGACAGAGAGAGAGAAGGGAAGAGAAGAGGGAGAGACAGATGAGAAAGGGAAGAGGAGAGAGAAGGGAAAAAGAGGAAAGAGAATGAAGAAGGGGAGAGAGGAGAGAGATCAGGAGAGAGACAGAGGTAAGAAAGGGAGCAGAGTGGAAAAGCACAGGAAAGGAGAGAAGAGGAGGGATGGGGAGGGAGAGGCACTGCATCCAGCCAACAAAGATGTGGGCCTAATTCCTGAGTGTAACCCCTGGCTAGTATTCCATTAAACACCCCACTATGGTTTCAAAATGGCTATCATCACGGGCTCCATGAGAACACAGAGATGCATTCGATCCACAGGGACAAATGCTCCCCCTCTCCTCTGGGCCAGCTCCTCTGTGTGATGTGCTTCTGCTCAGGGCAAGGAACATGATCTCAGCCCACCTGTGCTAAACACCCCTGAGGTCCCCGCTCCACTGCACAGGATCTCATTGCTGACTGCTAGATACTAAGATTGAGCTCTGAACCACAACAAAACATGCTCTGGATGACTGCGGCTCTAGCTGCTTGTGGGGTCTGCTGCTAGTCGTGGTCCTCATTCTGCAATACTGACATCACTTCAGATGCTGTCCTATCTTTCCTGGTTGCTTTCTCAAAGCCTGGAAACATTCAATTCTTCAATACCTTCTCATGGATTATATCTTTAAGAGTCTCTTATTTTGTGGTACACACTTAGATTCTAATTTTCCAGAGTCAATCCCATGACAGTACTACTGGAAATGGTTTAATAAATACAAAGAAAAACAAGAAACAATGTCCTTTTTGCCCAGTCTCGAATCATTAATCCCTAAAATTGGAACAAATTACCTAGGCGGGGTGGTATTCAACAATTGTGTGGCCATTTGGACTAGTTGAGAAATTAATCCAAGTGGGTCCTGGAAATAAAGCCAATCCTAGCCTCTCACCCCTATGGGATTGCTGAATACCTCTTTTAAAAAATCCCATGTTACAGAGCATGAAGCACAGAACAGTAGTCACTCCAAATGATACAAAGTGCTAGACAGGGTTAGCTCATGTGTGACATCCGAGTGTCCTCACAAGCTAGTCACACTGTGTCCAAATCTAACTTACAGGCACTTGGGGTCTGACAATGGGACTTGGTTTAAGTAATAAAAACAACATAATATTCAAGATGAGTGTTGTGTATTAATCTTGTTAATTGTGAGAATATGACTCGGTGGCTTCCAGTACAACGGTGCTCTTACTTAGGGAGTCTACAGAAAGCTAGTCACAGATGTTTCATTTAAGGAAACTGAGCTCAGTTTAGCAAATTTTTACAAAGTTACTAGAGTGTCACTGACACTCCTGAGGCCCCTCGTAATGCACAAAGTTTCTTAATGAGGTTGAAAGAAGTGTAAACACTACCCAGAAAGAGTTGATGGAGTGAATACACACACTTCTACCCAAATTTGCCTCCCTGAAACAGTACGGTGAAGATTTCCTTTGTGGGACTGGGGATGGAGCCCAGGGCTGTCACACTGAGCTGCCTCCCCAGCTCTCTCTCATCCTTATTTTTGAGACACGGTATCGCAAAGTCCTTAAGTTTCCCAGGCAGGGTTCACACTTGTGATCCTCCTTCCTTCAACTGCTAGGGGGCTGGGCTTACAGGTCTGTGCCACTGGGCCTAGATGAGCTTGTTCCTATGTATGTTGCTTTCCCAAAAAGCAAAACCAGAATGGGTAATCCAGTCTCTCGATGACACAGACAGATCTTCTAAAGATTGCTAACTTACCCAAACATCAGTTCCATGTCACAGAATTATGACAGGAACACAAGGTACAGTATCAATTCAACATCCAAAAAACACTTGCATTTACTGAGTTGTTAGCATTTACCATGGAAGTTTCAAGAACTGAGTATCATTATTAATCTCATTGCTTTCCTTTAAAACTTCTCAAGTCATCCATTCTTCTCAAGGCACCTTTTCTATCTTATTACAATAATTGCTATGCTAGCCATGAAAATATATGTTAGAATGGGAAACATTTTAGACCTTATTTATACATGCAAACACATAAAAAATTAAATTTGCCCATAAATTTGGGACTTTAAATCAAGACATGACCAGAATCATGTTTGAAGAGGGAAAATTATGATATGAATTGTTATTATGTGACCTGAAAAAGATACAATAATCAAACAGATGAAAGAAAAATATATGCAAGTATCTCTTTTTAGTTTTTAGATCTTCTCATAACAACAAAAATGGTATCCCCAAAGGGGGAAAAAACAGGTCATGAAAATACATTCAAGAATTTTAATGTGTATTTCGTTTTGGGTATGTGTTTTACCTGCCGCATAATCCATTAAAACTTCATCAAAGAGGAAATTATATGAGTTATATATTCACTTGAAAGCCCACATAGGTTTTAGTCACTGACTCCTGGGAGTTTTGACAGTCAATGTGATTTAAAAAAAAAAAAAAATAGATCCAGGCCCAGTAATACAGGCCTTTTCTTTTTATTCACTTATTTCCTACAGGGGTGCTATGTGCCACCACACCTAGCCTATGTGGTGCTAGGGATCAAAGCCAGAGCCCTGTACTTGCTGGGCAAGCGCTCCTGACTGCGGAGCTGTGCCTCCAGCTCCTCAAATGTGAAATTTAAATGTTTAAGCATTCAGAGTTAATGTATCTATATTTCAGGCACGTATCAGAATTTGGAAAGGTCACACGGATACAATGTTTCAGGAGTTTTAAAAGTTGCAGCCCTTGCCTTACCCTTCCAAGTAGACCTCGGCCCTTTAGAGAGAACTGACAACCACTTGGTCTTTGCTCCAACACCAACTTTTAATCCCTTACTCACTTATTCAAGGCTTTACAATTGTGGAGTGCTTAGGATGTGTCCAGCTCAGTGCTCTCCAGAACCCCGAGGCAGGGACAACCATGATTTTGCTCATTCCTAGCAAGAACGTGTCCTGCTACGGAGCCCAGTACAGGGTCCTGCGGTGGTCGCTATCGTGGGACCCAACACGGGTCTCCACGTAAATGAGTTGGGCTCACAGCACACTAAGGAAGCAGTGTGGCAAGCGAAGATGAACTAAATAAAAATGAAAAAACAAATTGGGAGGCATTTGAACCGCCTGAAGGAAAAAAGCCAAAATAATAGAACTTCAGGAGGATACAGGTGCTGACGGGTGAGTGGGTGTGTGTGCATCCACGTACACACATGTGTAGCTCAATATTTGAGAGCAAAGTCAAGCCCTGGCTCCAGAAAACCAGGCAATCTGATCCACTGACCCAGTTCTTTCCAGGCCTCCATTTCCATCACGTTGGTGAAAACAAAATTAGCCTCCCGCCTCTGGTCGCGGCCCCCACTCCCTACTTTTCCAGAACAAAAGCGGGGGCATTACCTCAAAACACTTCAGCTGACACTCAGGGCCACCGAAGTTTTGACCAACAGCTGGGCCTGGGGCAGCCTGAGAATTTCAAGGAGCCCTTAGTCCATCATAGAACCCGGCTGAACGCCAGCCTCTCGCACCCGGGGCAACGGGTGGCCACTGCCACGTGCTGTCAACTGCGAGTAAGACTGAGGCCAATTTAAAACGGAACTAGCCCGAAAGGGAAAGTCCCTGGAGCGTTTATAAGCTGTATCCCCATCAGTGGTGCTGAAAGATAGGACCGCGGACAAGGCCAAACCTGCCACGAAGGGAGCTCGTTAATACAGCGGACAGGGGCGCGTTCCCCACGCACTGGTTCAGGTGAGGGAAACCTTCACATGGAGAGGAGTTTGTGATCTGCGTTTCAGCTCCTTAGCGGGAAGGAGAGAGGATAGAATCGGTCTGGTCCCAACAGGGTGTTTTCTTTTCGGCTGGTCCTGGAATATCACCATGTCTAGGTCTGCACACAGCCTCTCCTCTCCTGTGCTGTCTAACTCTCTAATTTTCCTCAAGTATCCAAAACTGAGAGAGAAAACTTAAAATACACAGTGGTAACATCACCGAGAACTTACTTCTTAACAAGTGCCACAGGGTTTTGCTTTGCTGTGACAACAAGAATAAAGGATCTTGGAGCTACTTAAAATTAACCTCTGACATCTCCCATGCGCCTTAATAGCACTGACCACAGGACAATGAAATCAATCATGCTGGTCTGGGGAACTTTTTTATCATCCTACATAATTTTTGAAGTTACCTACCTATCATGTGTTGCTAGATACACTCCAATCTATGTTTTTTTTAACTGGATAAAACAGAAGACAAAACATTTGCTCCTACACAAAGACCAACCACCCAGTTCCTGGGTTTCTGAGAAGAATTCAGGGAAAGCATGGTGCTAGGGAGGAAAGACGCGTCTGGAGTCCAGCTCCTGTAATTCAGGCTGGGCCAAGGCAAAGCCCTGCAATCTTGCAGATGGATTTTGTTCTCTGGGCCCAGATAGTGTCCCCAGCTAGACAGCTGAATGCTGTCATTGTTCTCTGAAAGAATATTCTCTGTCCATCCCTTGGAGCCTCTTCCATCACACAGGATAACCTTTAGGAAATTTTACAGTCACTTGATCAACCCTTCTGAATCAGTTCCATCCTTCATTCACTCAACTACAACCAAAAAAAGTCACTTTCTGGACAAAATACTGTGCTAAGCACAGGGGATGAAAACCTAAGAAATACCACATTGCCTTTCTCTGTGGGAGGATCCCAGGATGCAGACAGAGATGCTCAAGCTACTGTGATAAGGGCTGTAATCAGTTCAAGCTCAGAAAGCCGAAGAGTGCACACTATCAGAGGAGTCAATTCCAGCTTCGAGAGGGCAGCAGCTGGGGGATTTCTGTCTCTCCGTGGTGGAAAATAAGATGATAAAATAATTCTATGTATTTAAAGCAGAGCTTCTCAGTGTTTTGGAGCTGACTTGCTAATTTTAGTGTTGTGTGTTTCCAGTCTTCTCGTTAAGTTTTATTAATGGATTTCTGAGAGTAGGAGTGAACACAGTTGAGTCCGATGGCTTTCTTCCCTACCAGTGGAGACTGAATTTTGTTTTTTATCTTGCCCTTTTTTATTTTTTTGCGGTCCTGGGGGTTCCAGCTCAGGGCCTTCACACCGAGCTATATTCCAGACCCATTTTTTAATTTCTGATTTTGAGACAGGGTTTTGCCAAGTGGTTAAATTGGGATTGAACTCTTAAAACTCCTGCCTCAGCCTTCCAGAGTGCTATGCTACCTGGTCCCACCACACTGTTCACATAAGTAACAGGGGAGTGATTTATTCATGAAACATCCAGCTTCTGCACATTCCAATCACAGAATTGGCTGTCATAATGATTATCATCACAACTACATTACTAACTAACACGCATATAGCACAAGCCATGGGCCAAGCAGTGTGCCTGGCAAAAAACGCTTTCTCACTGATCCATAACTTTATATGACAGATATTGTTGGTAACCCTATTTATTTTATGCATAGGAACAATCTTAGGCCCAGAAAAGGTAACTAACTTTTTAGTTATTCACTAACTACTGGGGCTGGAAGTAGTAAGCAGGAGCAGCCTGGGTCCAGATTCTTAGCTCCTAACCCTTGTGCTAAGCCATCCTGCCATGGACACTGAAACTATAACAGTAATAATAAAATATTTACCCAAGAGAGTTCATCCTAATAGAAAAACATGTTAAGTTTATATACCAGAAACAAGTGAGAAATTGCCTCTACAACTCTATTAAGCCTGTGGTACCCTTACACAAACGTGGCCCACTGCAAAAGTCGGTCAATTTTCTTCTCCCAAAACCCTAGTTTTCTTGCTTAAACCCAACTTATAATCTTCATTTTAAAAACAGTATTTGTTAAACTTTCTGAAGCACAGAGATAGTGATACTTCTATGTAACTATCACGAGATGTTGATGAGTATCCACAGAGATGTGTCATGCGTCTGTACTTCCTGTTCTAGAGACACCTCAGACTCGAATGGTCTATTTACTGCTACTCTTACATGACAATATGCAATTAGATTTTATCCCCTAACCTTTATGAACATCATGTAATTAGAGCTCTTTGTCCTCAGTGGAATCGATGCGTTTTCAGCAACCATATTCCACTTGGAATACCGCAATCAGCTTCTTTAGATTATTGAGCCTTCACGATACCAAGCATTGTGCTAATGCATCATTTATCTTATTCGGTCTTTACAAAAGTTCTGGAGTGAGTAGCAATATTCACACAGGACAAAGCAGAGTCTCATCAGCAAAGGAACTTGTCTGGAGACACAGTGTTGGGCGAGGAGCACAGCAGTGCAGTCTCTGACCCACTTCCTGCATGGCCAATGTCTCCCCCAAGATGCCATCTTCATTTACCATGCACTGATGCTGCCTCACACATACAGATGGAGTGGCGTGCGTTTGTACTTGACAGGAAAAAAAGTGTTAGGTCTTTCTCACCTCATCTACTAGATAATACTGTTTAGCTTTCACTATTCCCTCACCTGCCTGAGCTTTCCCTTTTCCCCCTTATATCAAAGAAATACATCCCGGAACATCTACTCAGAAGAGAGAAAAGAATAGATGAAAATCGGAGTGAATCTCTTTAGGATGGAAAGAGAGAAAAGCAATTCCTTTTGCTTCATTTCTTACTCATAGTGTTTACTAGACATTAGCAATGAACCCGATCAGATTCAGCTGTACTATTTTCAGAATCTGACTATTTGAACAAGGCAACGGTTTTCCACCTAAAAGCAGATTTCTTGTGGAATATATTTGGATGAGAAGTAGGATGTGGTGAGAGAAAAGTATTTATGACAAGTGTAACACACAAAATAACTCTGATACAGTTATTTCTGAAACAAAATTTTCTAAAGGACACATGTAGCTTTCAAAATGTGATATTGTAATGAAATTTAATAGGGCTTACACACACAGAGGCCTTCAACTACTCCCGAGCTTTTGGGGAAAACGAATCCAAGTACTTGCCTAAGAAGTTTAGTCTGAGAATTGGTGAAATTGTTAACTCCACAATCATCATCTATGGGATTTAATGATATAAATTAGCTTGTTTATTGATTGATTCTAAAAGTCAGGAAGTGGGACTGTGAAGTTTTTCCAAAGAGCTTTAAAAATGTAAAATAATTCCTAAAAAGGGATGCACAATTATATTATTCCATATGATTCAATCTGCTTCATTTTTTTCCTTAACTATGTATCAGTAAGAATAAAACATGGTAATTTGGTAATTTGGACACAAAATTAAATACTTTTTTGCATTAAACTAGGAAGAATTTCAGGTTTCTCTGGGAATCTTACATAAAGAAAGAAAGAGCCGAATAACAAAAGAATAACTTTCATCTTGCTAGCATTCCACATCAGTTTCCCTTCAATTGTTTCTCTCTAATCTCTTAGTCTCTTACATTCTACAATAGCAAAACAATTTAAAGGGAAAAGATTGGAAGTGGGTTGGGGGCGGTGTTTTTGTTTTCAAGAGAAGAGTCATATACGATACATATTTCAAGATTCATTTTGTGTCACAAAGTCTCCAAAAATGTTTCCTAGTGACAATGGACACAAGGAGAACATACAGTTCCTCATTTCTGTTCTGTCCCCTTCAAGACACATGCCAGCCTTCAAGGTTTCAGTAGGGGGCTTCATTCTCCTGTCCCACCTTCTCTACCATGAGACTAGATGATCCTTGAGAGGGACAAACCTTATTCCCTTTGATCCCTCAGCCTGAAAGAAATTCACTAATGTGATGTGTGTTGAAAGAAAAAGTAATTCATGAAAGAAAAACATGAATAAATTATCTTCCCTTTGTGACACCTTTCCTTAAGGTCACATTATTCATCTTATCCTTGCAAAGCTCAAATTTAAAACCAAAACTGTAATGAAAGAAACTGCTCACAAGTTAGCTCTTTAAACACACACACACACACGCACATGCATGCACGCTCACTTGCACAAAGCAATATAATATAGATGCAACAATTCCCACTGTAGATTCTAAAGACATGATAATTGCTGATGACCCAGATAGCTGAAGCACATTTATTTCTGACGTTTTTCTTAATCTCTCTAATGCAATGGGGAGCCAAAAACCACTTTTTGCATTACCTCGAGTTCCTTGAGTGTTTATTCCTGGGTATTATTCTATCAGCAATGCACAGCAACCACCATTGACCAAGGCTCCATGCCCACCATCATACACTCCGCGGGGCCAGCATGACTCATTCATAATGTAATACCGACCTCTCATGCCTTGCATAAGTAGTTTTCACATCTGGGGGACCTTCTTTGTTTGCGAGTTAATTTCATTCTATCCTGTTTTCTGGCATGGATTATTCAGGGCTCCTCTGAGTCTTTTTTTTTTTCTCCAAGTAAGATCTTCATGTCTTACTCTTTCTCACATTTTGATTTTTTATCGCCCCAATTTTAAAAGCATGCTCTCATAAGTCCCCAGGAACCTTCTGAATGCAACGCCATATTGTCTCGGAGTTCCTACCTCTAGGATTCAGTGCTTGCTACCTTCCCTTCCTTTCAGCTCCTGTGACAGACGATCCTCCTGGTTTTCTCCTCACTCCCCTCTGACGGCTGCTTCCCTACCCTCCTTGATAATGAACCTGTCCCCAAGGTTTTCAACAGGCCCCACTCCCCTCGTGAGTTCTCTCACAGTCTCTGCTTCTTGGCTCGACATCTACTTCACTAAGTTCCGTACTCAAGGTGCCACCCCTGACCCCACCCAACATACCACCTGACATTTTCAATTGTCTTTTATGACCACCTATGGAAAGTCTGGACTCCTGAATTACAAATGTTGAGGCAAAATTTATCTTGCCCTTAGAAGCCCACAAACCCAATCTCAGTATACACTGCCTCCTCCCTGTGTCCCTTGTCTAATCTGCCCCACAGTGCACTCATACTCTCTTCTGCTTCTGTTTCCACCTGATCGGTCTTCAAATCCATTCACCTGAAAAACTGTAAAATTCAAAATCTGGGATGGAGAAATTTCTTCAATTAAGGGCTGTTTGGATATTTATGACAACATTTGCAGGCTGTAAACAGTTCTCAGCTTAAAGCTTAGCCTCCTGTATTTGTTAAGACATGTGGTTTAGTCACCCCCTACCGGGATGGCTGTCTTGGCCAGGCAGGACCACGTGGCCAGTGGTCTGGACGTTCCCCTCTCTTGGAAGATGAACTCCCAACTTTCAGTCTTTTCCTTGGTATGCTAAAAATGCATCTCTTAAATTAATCTGCCTTGATTACATATTTCCATTTCTCCAAAAGACACTGAAAATAAAATTGAAGCAAAACAAAACTTTCTTACGCAGCATTCAGGGTTTCCAGCAACGTCTGCCACTTTTCGACCTTATTCCCCTCTGGGTATTTGGCATCTCAGCAAAGCTGACTTACTGAATCTTTGTGTAAGTTCCAAGTGATCTCTATACCACAAGCACTGAGAACACTGCCTAGCACATAAAAGTCCTCAATAAATTTCTGTTAAAAGCATAAACTACAAAAAAAAAAGAATAAGAATCTGTTCCCGTGCACACACTTCCAGTATGTTTTATAAGAATGAGGTAAAAGTTACTATAGAAAGTTTACTAAATCCAGAGAATGGTGGAAGCCAAAGGAATAATGGGAGTTGGAGCTACTAAGGAAGGCCCTAGAGGACCGGCTCCCTGAAAAGGTTATTAGCTCTGCTGGAAAACACATGCATTTTCTAGACTTAAAGTAAAAGGGCAAATGGTAACCTGCCAAGGCAGCTCCCATACTACACATTTTTAAGAAGAAATTCAGTTCCTGTGGCTCCTTATTTGCTTAAAAATGGGTGTCACCTATCGGAATCATTTGTTAAGAGCTGAACAGTTGCAGCATAACAAATTTGAACCTTTCATTATGAATAATGCATAATTAACATACTGGCCAAAGGATGCCGACTGTTCAACTCTGAAACATTCTGGTACCGAATGAGAAGAGGAATCTCACTTGGTAAATTAAAACACATGTTGCATGTTTGACTCTCAACATCCATAAAACTGAAGGGATGGATGCCAGTTTGTCTAGTAATGATGATAAAGTTGGGGGGGGGGGGAGATCAGGCCCTGAGTAACTATATTCTAGATCTTTCCCCCATCTTTGCTTTTGAGATATGTTTTGTGGCAAGATTTTATGATGATGAGTTGAATGGTGCATCATTAAAAAATACTTTAAAATAAACAGAAAGGCTTCACAAATTGTTCTCTAATCAGCACCCTTGAGTCTGTAATTTTAGTAAGTAGAGATCTTAATGTTCCTAAATAAGAAATCAATGCCATACTCTCTTTTATGCTTGATTGTTGAAATTATCCTGTAAATAATTATTCCTCACCTTGCTATGCAAATAAAACTCCATCTCTTCTTGGAAGGGTCCTCTCTGACTTGCAGAAGCTCAGGAAAGCTGGTTCTTTGATGTGTCAGGTTCCCTTTACACACCTTGTGAGGAGTTACTCAAATATCCCTTGCCACTGCCCAAAACACTATCAAAATGCTCCAAAAAAACCCCAACCCATTTCCTGACAAGACCTCAGACACTGAGTGCTACATTACATGGTCTAGTTTTGGGGAGACAGGCTAACAAGAGGAGAGTCAACAGTGAGTAGCGGGGCACCTGCTGTTGCCTGGTCTGTGTACAGTGTTTCCTACCCAGAAGGCAACAGTGAGGACGATGAGGGCCATTGAGGGATCTGCCAATCAACCACTCAATGTGTGGGCAGGATGGCAGCATGTTCCCAGAAACTCTTGGACAGGCAACATTCAAGCAATCCAAGAGCCATGGCTGAATCCCAGCCCTCAACAATGTAATTTTAAACTCACACTGTGGTATTATTCTTTCAGTTAAAAAAAAAATCCTCTGAGAATAGCAGCACACACAGGATGATTTTGGATTACATAAAACTTTTAATTGTGTAGAACAAAAGGATCTTCACCTACCTAGAAGAAATTGCATTGCAGTACCAATTCTTCAACCCCTCCTTCCAATAATGCCTCTTGTCCTTCTCCTATACCACAAACTGGCGCTAGGAAATCCAGATGCCTTCCAGGAGGATTCAGATTTATATACTGCCCTTGCTTCAAAGTGGGATTTGCTCTGATCTGCATGCAAACATCAGGAACTAGGAAACAGGTTTGTCTGTAACGTGCAACTTTCTTGTCTTACATCCGGTGGTCCTCTGTTCTACTTGACCACTCTGAGTTGATTAAGAACATTTGATGTGCTGCTGACTGAGCAGTTTACTATACTACTAAAGAAGGCCTGTGGCTGTCACTCCCATTTCTTTATTTTAATAAGGTGGATATATATTTCTCATATATTTATTGCTCTGTATATATCACCTGTATTTTTTATTGAATAATTAGAATTCCCAGAAGATTTTAAAAATGGGCCAAATAGCAGCAGTGAACTGAGGCAGACAGTGTTCTCAGATTATTATTTAAGCCTTACTTTATACACTGTTCATATCGTTATATTTAAAAAGCAACACACAACTTGACTAGCATCCAGGAGTTAGTACAGGAGTTATTTAATACCTGGAGCTCGTTGGTAATGAATGGACTCTAAGTTTCTTTTTATTGAAAATTTTTCTTTTAAAAACACACATACTTTAAATAATATTTCAAAACTAATACTAGACATGGCTCTTACCTTATATACTAGAAAAAAATGTTTTTAAGCTCAAATCTTATGGATTTTCTCTAATACTTTAAAATATTAATTAACACAGCTTGGGAGTTGAGTTTCATTTCTGAAAAGGATCTTATCCCATCTCCTATATAGGTTTTCACCAAAACACTACCTTAAACATACAAAGTGTAATGGAAAAATATGGTTAATATTTGAATTTTAAAATCTTGCAGTAAAGGACAAATGGCCATCAATCCCCCTTAAAATACTGCCACTCATGTCAGCACACTTATCCCTTCGTTTTTGGAGTGCCCTTAGTGAATGTCCGATTAAAAATAACGTGAATGCTGCTTCCAAGTGCCATCCAATGGAAGGCAAGCTCATTTAAAAAATTATAGTGTGTCTGTATTTATCCCGCTCATTGGCTCTGGCACTGTGTGACTTCTGGCTTTTCCTCAAAGTCAAAATGACAATGGAAGGTAAGAGTTTTGAATTGATTCAAGACATGAAGACAGCCACAGAGGTCAACTGAAGACACGCAACAAAGAGGGCCTCCATATACCTAATATTTTATGTAGTCCACAATTAGCAAAATCATTGGGAATATCTTTGGTTTTATTTTCTAGCTTTTTATAACCTCTTATCAAGCAATAAGTTTCAAAATGAGACAAATTAGGCATTATTTTCCCCTAATCTTCCCAAGTACACATTTATTTTGAAAGTTCTGAATAAACTTGAACAAACAAAAACTCATCCCATCTTCCATTTTCTTAGTTTCATGAGTCTAAACATCTAATATCACCGGGTGACAGAAGCAAAGCTGAATTTGTTAGGACTAGGCTCACGAAGGCACCACACCAAGCTGCAGACATGAGAATGGAGCACAAGGTGCCGATGCCAATCACGGCAACATGGCGCCAGAATTCACATCAGTCCTTCTGAGACTCCAATCACATACAAGTTGCAAGAAAACAGTTCAAGTTTAAAAGTCCACGTGAAACTATAAATTCTTAAAACTTTCCAGTAGTGAGAGAGTTGGATTGTTTTCAATCCACATATATAAAATAATTCCCAGCCTGCTAATAAAGATTTCATCCTGAATATGATTCATAATGAATATATGGTTTTCTACTTCTTAACAGCCTTGTATTCTATAAGCAGACCTTATTAAACAAGACAAAATTTTACATTTCTAATTTTATTGGGCCAACAATACAGAGCCTTCAAGCTGCATCAGTGAGGAAAGTCTTCATCAGCCAACTCTGGGAAGGACCAAGATGAGAGGCTGGAGGATAAGTAATTTCACTGCCTCAAAAAAAAAAAAAAAAGACTACTGCTTTTACTGAATTTGCAAATGGCTCGTATCTATTGTTCATCAGACTCTGGCACAGTGCTAAACTGCATATTCATTATCTACAAAGGTCACTAAGTGGTTATCAATTCAGTTACCCACTTCCAGTAGAAACAGAGGGAGTAATAGTGAGTTTAGAGAGAAGATAGTTCCAGAGTAAATTCACAAGGCACTGCTTGAAGTTTCAAAAGAATTTCTTTTAATTTTACCACAATCTCTACTCCTACCAATTAAGATGGGACAAGTAAATCCTCCCAGGTAGATGGATTCATCTCTTGAGGATATGGGAGCAAACCCAGAACTATCATCAGTCTTCTTTTATAGAAACTGTGTAAGATTCATGAAAATTCAGTTATGAATAACTACCAACAAGTTAAAAAATAAAACCAACATTTTAGCATATCCAAGGAATAGATAGATCTAAGATGTTCCTTCTTTCAGGAAATCCATGGGCACTTCTAAGAATCTTACTGTAATAAAATGGCTGACCTATTTGTCTACTTCCCCCATATATCTGTGGACTTCAGAGACAGGGACCTTATCTCCTTCAACTTGGTCACATGAAACTTAATACAGTCCCTAGACAGAAGATGTTTAATCAATACTGATGAAAAAGCGTTCCCTGTACATTCAGCAATATTTGTTAGGAGCAAAGTACTGCACCAGGCACTAAATTTAAGGGAGTCAATGAAACCATATCTCTACTCCCATATGAAAGCAACCTAACAAATGGGAAAAGAAAAGCGTCCATTGTGACAAAAAAAACGAAAAAAAAAAACAAAACAAAAAAAACCCCCAAAACAAACAAACAAACAAACAAACAAACAAACAAAAAAAACTGCTATGCAGAGAATTTCAAAAAGAGAAAATAACTGGACAGCTACTTGAATTTTTGCAGTCAACAAAGTTCTTTTTGAAAAGAGGATATTGTGGTTAAAATGCAAATTACAAAAATATAAGATGACTTTGGCCAGGCAAGGAAGGGAAACACAGATGAGCCTGGGGAAAGGCATTGGGTAGAAACAAGCCCAATGCGTTCAAGTTCAGGCAGAGGGATAGTGAAAGGACATCTGAGCGGCAGAAAAAGGCTTCATGCAAAACTAATTTCAGCAACTTGGTAGAAGCATCATGTTTTGAAGAATTAAAAACAATGCATTTTAAATTTTTGTTAGTTAGGGTCAATTGCCAGCCTTGTAAATGGCCGGTCCCCAGAGTCATCTCCTGCTGCCCCATTGTTTTTACCCTGCTACAATTTCCTACAGAGCAACATACTTTGATCAAACATGACCATTCACACATTATTTACTTGCTGTTTTCTGTCTCAGCCCAACCTGCTTGTATACTCTGAGAGAGAGAGAGAGAGAGAGAGAGAGAGAGAGAGAGAGAGAGAGAGAGAGAATATCTTGGAACTAACTGGGTACTACATAATTTATACATAGCAAAGGGCAGGAGCTCAAAATAGACCCATGATGGAAGTTAAACATTTAGAGAAGAAAAGGAGCGACATCGGTACGAGACGCGGAAGGAGCTTCTGGGTGGAGAAACAGTACAAGGCGATATCAGGAAGCTTGGGAAATCAAGTTGAGGGAGGTGCCCAGCTGTGTCAGGCCCTTCTGTGTGGTCCCACCGTGAAGATGAGCAGAGCACCCCCGCACATGGGCAGTACGAGCTCACAGATGACTGTGCCGACTGGGGGAAACAAGAGAAGGCCGTGATCTCAGAAGGCTGTCTCAAGCCCCTCTCCTTTGGGGGAGCTCTGGTAGAACAGCGGTACCCGCCTCCTCTTGGCGATCAACCACACACAGCTTGGAGAAAGCAGCAGAAAGGACACCGCCTTACCCGACGCCGCCATTTTCTACTCGTTTCTCCACGCTTTCAGAGAGAATGAAGAAAGAGGCATACGTGTACATGGCGAGCACCAGCTGGAGAGGTTGCACCACCGTGGGGGTGGGGGAGGAAAGCCTGGAGGGGAATACACTGAGGGGGCAGTGACATCCTCGGGCGGAAAGGGCATGGGATAATCAAAATGAAGGCACCACGCCGTAATGTTATGGAGAAAGAACTACCCAGTTAACCCGGCAAAAAGAAGAGAAGAACAATAAAAATGAGACTTAATCAAATATCTACAATAAGATTAGGAGTAGAAGTAGAAGGTGGTAGACAGGTGTCTCTAAAACCAAGAAAAACACTATTTCCCAGGGTAATCCATTTGGGCTTGGTCAGATTCGTCCCTGACCTCCCACTTCTATGGAGCCAGCTCACAGGATGGGAGGCAGGTACACAACCACACCTGGATTAAGGTATCAGAACTGCTTACTTTCTGCCAAGCAGAGGAGTCAAGCGGGCTGGAAAGTGATTTCTTATAGAATAAACGTACTTGTCTTCTTTTATTTAAAAATGTCAAATTCAGCCTCAGCTAATTAGATGATTATAAATGATGGATTACAGGCCTGCAATCCCAATCCCAGCACACTGGAAGGTCGAGGAAAGAAAATCACAAGTTTGACCCTAATCTCAGTGACAGCTTAGGGGCTGAGTGAGACTCTGTCTCAAAATCAAAACCAAAACAATGGGCTAGTATAAGTAAATGCAAAGGCCTTGGGTTCTACTCCCAGCATCACAAAAATAAGAAAGGAAGGAAGGAGAGAGAGATTTATTCTTGGGGCACTTAGAATATTTGCATTTGCCACATGACCTATTTGAGCGCATTTTGCAAGTATGTTTGCTGGATAGGATTTTTTTAAAAAAGATTAAAATGCAGTGCAATAGATAAATATGAACCATTACAAATTCTGCAGGAAGACCGACCTTACAAAATCTATTATATATAATAGACATTTTTATATATAATGGACATTTTTATTTCAGGATACAGTATATATATATATATATATATAAATACAAAGTGTTTCTATTTCAGAATCAATTGGAGTTACTCCTTAAGAAAAATCACTTTTCCTATAAATAGAGTGTAAATTCAAAGTAGGACACTGGACCAATGGAAAGCATATTGAGCATAATTCTTTCTTTGGTTAGATTTGATCATTTATTCACCAGTATTTAATTTAGGTTACCTTCTATTTCCCTTTTAACAGGTTTTCTTCATTTTGCTTCTACACCCTACCTTCACATAATTTTTTTTCCCTTCTGCAAATGACTTTTCATCTTAAGCACACACAGAGGAAGAGATCTGTCATCGGGCATTTTATTGCATTCATCAAGAACTCAAGAAAATATTTTCAAAAATTCAATTTAAAATATACAGTCCTAGAAGTTATATAGCCACAAAAAGTAAATGTATTGCTTGAAAGTGCTGAAAAGTAGTTAAATCATGTCAAAATGCCCTGTTAACTATAATACACTTATAAGTAAGTGTCATTTTCAAAAGAGCAAGAAACCTTATTACGGAGGTTTCACACACTTCTTGGTCATGATGCCAAGTAGAACACATTGGTTAGAATTTCCAGTTGAAAGCTTATTTTCTGAAGTAACAATACAGGAACTCTCAGAGTCAGCATTTGGGAATGGGATCTTCGAGAGAAAAATGTTCATCACCAATGTTAAACCAAGGTTACTACTTTTTACAGTCTTGATAGAACACAGGAACAATTCTCAAGACAAAGGGCTTTAGGGAAAACTCCTCTCTCTCTCTCTCTCTCTCTCTCTCTCTCTCTCTCTCTCTCTCTCTCTCTCTCTCTCTCTCCCCCCTAAGTTCACTGGTTTTACCTTTCACCACCAGGGAGAAAAAACCACAAATTTGGCAATATCCCCTGGAAAAAAAATGATCACAAATAGGAAGTTAGCGAAAGCAGCTTTGGAAACACTTTGGGGCAAAGACCAGTCACTAGCTTGGCATTCAAAGCCTTTTGTAATCTAGCCACAATGTCATTTTGACATTTTGTACATTGATTCTCCTTCCTACAATCACATAACTGCATTTAGATGAGGCTTCTTGCTCCTCCAAAGGCTTTTTCTTTATCTGTGTTTGTGCTGATGAATATCTGATCTCTGTTTCTCCAAATCCCATCACTACTTAAGATGCAACTCAACCCAGTTCACTCTGTCTTCCTCTGTTCAAAGTATTTCCTTTGCCCTCAAAACCACTAGAGCAATCACCTGCACATTTTAATTCTCGATTATCACGCATTTTTTCTTTTGCCTTGCTGAAGATCAAAGCCTGAGCTCCATGCCCACGAGGGGAGGGCTACCCTGAACTACATTCCCCTGTCAGTTATGCAATCCTTCCTGAGATGCTCTATGTTGTTGTCTAAATCATTATTTCCATCCAAATTATGTGTGTGTCAATCTTGTCCTTGTATACATGCCCACAACATTCAACACAGAGTTTGTCACACAAAGCACAAGGTGTTCAGGCCACGACGGTTTTCTCTGGACATCACTGAAGCATTGCACGATAGTTGTTCCTGTTGTGCTCACTACGGAGGCAGTGGCCCATATGTCTGACTAATAATTCTTTGGATGGGAAAAAAAAATAGCCTGGTACAATATTGCTGCCCTTAAGACTCTGAGGGAATCCATTTTAATCTGAAATAGGCCAGGACACATCACCACTTATTTTGAAGAGTTCTGGCTGCTCCGCATGAACTCACAAGTGCAGAAGCAAGTTTTCCAAGATTCATTGAATCGGGAGCCAGCGCTGTATACCTCGGATGAGAACCAAGCCCAAGCGGAGACACACAGACTCTTAAAAGAAGTTGACATGTTGGTCAGGAACAGTGGATGACAGCCCAAGGAAACAGTAACGTGATACTGAGCTCTGCGCCATGAAGGGACTGGCTAAAACCCAGTTCGGGATCATGGAAAATTTATAGCCCTCTAATTCAATAAAGGAGGCTATTTGTGACTCCAGGAAGATGACCAATGGGATTGTAAGCCACTACTACTGGCCCACAGCAAGAGATGAGACAGAGCTATACAGCCTAAACAGAAGTGAGCACACTTGCATGTCCATGTGTACACTGATACACACATACCATTCCAAAGCCACAGACACATGCCACACCCACACCATGCATAGGAAAGAACCGACTTCTGTTGGGGCCACACTCTGCCTCTCCTTCCCTCTCTTGCTGTCCTAGAAATATCAAATTGTAAGATATCTGGGCTAAGTTTGGTGGTACTACTAAGTGTTCTCTTTACTGCCAATTTAAAAAAGTATACATTTGATGACTACAGGTGAACAGCCATGCCTGTAATACTTCCGCACTGCCTGCTAGCTGTGTTGCATTTTTATTGCTTCCCGCGAGTTCCTAGAGGCCACTACAACAGAGAGAGAGAGAAAAAAAGGCATGCAATGAACTAGTTTGAGTTTGACACTTTGAACAACTCGCTGCAGAATCCTCATCTGTAGCTCAGAGGTGACAATAACTTGTGTTCATGGTAACTGAACTAAATTAAACCTGTGTGAACATTAAATGAGCCATTGTTAGGAAAAACAATTATTTTAACTTCACCAGCCACTTTAGTTTTGTTAGTTCCTACTGGGAAAAGTTACAATGGATGTTGGTCAGGTTTTCTACTCCAGTCAGAACAAAACAGGAAGTCTTAAACTGAGGCGATCTTCAACACAAACACGGAATGCAGACTATAAATTAAAAGGGAACTATCCAGCATGACTTTAATCATGTGAAAAATATGAACTAAAACTGAAAAACCACATTCCCTATTTCCTCCTCAAAAGGCCAAACTGAAATTTGTCATCATTCATGGAATTTAACCAAAAATCCTCTGACATCTCAACTAACTTAATCCTTCCTTTCAAAAAAAAATATGCACAGCCAAAAAAGCAAATGCCGTGGATCCAAGGACTAAGAAAAGTGTCCAGAACAAATGACAATCCTGTCAGACCTTATTGGCATCAACATTCCCCAAAGCATGTCTTGCGCTAACTCCTAATGAAATTTGGATGACAACATTTTTGGTCACTTCAAAATAATCAAAGCTTTTTCCCTTTTGTCTTATAAATTCATAGACTCTTACTCTTCATTTCTAGTATTTCATTTCTCAATCCAAATTTTTTTTTAGCCTTAGAACTTTAGATAGGAAATATTTTCAACACATCAAAGAAAATGTAACTTCAAAGGCCCTGTTGCTGGGTGTGTCTAATCAGATGCACAGTGATTTGAAAACAACAGGGCATTAATACATGAGCAAATGAAGGGTGGCTACAGTGTGTCCTCTAGGGCTTGGGGAGACCTATACAGACCCTTGCAGCACCCTGGGGCAGTGGGGAACAATGAGCTCCCCCTTTCTCTATTGACAGTTGCACAAAACTACCAAGGCAAACGCATCCAAACCACAGGCACATGGCAGATGAGTGACAGTGTTAAGACCTGACTAGTCAAACAAGTCTCCATTCAGGTCTTGCCAGAAGAACCCTCAGACTGAATTTTCCCATTTCCATTACATGCCCTTGGCATGGGCTCAGGGCTCCACCGGAAGAGACCCATGAGCTACAGCACCAAAACCCTCCTGCAAATTCATTTGCACCATGATTATTTTTTACTCTCCTCCCTTATTAAAAAAAAAAAAAGCTCTAAGACTGACCCCTCAAAGAGAATATATGATTTTATATTTGTAATTTGAGAATCTCTTGGTTCCTTCCCATGCCATGACAATTTTCCTTGGCCTTAGCTCTATTTGTATCCACACCCAGGGTCTGACCTGGGTTTTTATGTCTGGTAGCTTGATCATATTGTTTATATCACTTAGCATAAGATCCTACGTTCTGAAACAACACTTCATGCCACCAGTCTGTGGAAACCTCAGGATTTAGGCATTCTTCAGTGAAAATGTGGCTTGTAAATAATGAATTTGCTGATCCTTGCCCAAAAGTCAGAATTTAGCCTCTAAGTCATCCGATGAGTCAGTCATCTATATATTCAAAATACCTATTTTTTCAAAACTATAAAAATTATGGTAGGCAAGAGCAAATTGGCTTAAACATGTACCAATCAAGCAACTGAGAGCATCCATATTTCTTCCACATCTGACTTCTCAGGTTGTTAAAGAACATAACTCACTTTATTCTACTCCCCCCTGGCCAATCACCATATGTTCTTAATGTGACAAAATATTCTCCAGACGAGATTGTATAGATAGCATGAACATTGCTGCAACATGCTGGAAGCTTCCAGGATGTGTAACATAATTTCTTACTCAGTTATTCCAAGCAATGACTGTACTTTCATAATTCTTTCAGTGACAGGAAACAGACATCCTTAGAGTGATACCAGCTAAAAGATTGCGATGTCCGCTGAAAATCTCTTTCGCTTATACCTTCTAAAAACTCAGCTTCCATTATGACACGAAGACACAATGGGGCGTGTGTGTGTGCATGAATTCTCTTAAAATGTGTTATTATTTTTTAAATCTACCAATAACAAAATTTGATGTTCAGTTATGTTTTAGGAAACAAGAACACTGACCCCACTATTGTATCTTGGAAAGATGCCCTAATAATGTAAAACCAAACTGGCAGGAGCGGGAGAGGAGTACGGGTCCTTTTTTGACATTAAGGAGACAGTTCTGGGGCCTAACAAATGCAGCCAGTGTGCCCGGGCCAACGAATTCATTCCAAGAGACCACACAGACAAAACGCATGAGCTGCAAAAGGCAAATCAAACGCTCCCCTACACCCAGCTCTGAAAAGCAGCTGCTCTTCTGAAAAGCCTCTCAAACTGGGATTTCAAATAAGATGGCAATATAATCAAACACAACGACACAGGAGACAAGGGTATTTGTTTAACAAGCCTGGACTCAGTGAGATGACCTCCTTTCTTGCTGGAGGCCTACCTAGAACAGCAAAGAGAAATCAGAGCTGCCATATGTCTGGAAGCCCTGGAGGGTAGGGCCACACCACAGAACTGATCTCAAAATGACAGCAGAGAAAAAGGCTGACCACAAGTAGAACCATAAACATCCATTTCTGTATGGAAGCTGAAGCCACTGAGTGCAGGTTTAGGAAACTGAAGCACAGTGAAAGGGAACAGAATTAAAATAGAAAGTTAGTCAGCTATAGAAAATAGCAGGTTGGTCACATGAATGTCATTACTGCTTCCTATTTAACGTATGTTGCACTAGTCATCTTTCCATTCACAATATCTGATTCTCCCAGCTTAAAAGAGGAAAGTTGTAATTTGGGTCAGGACTTCAGGGGATCCAGTCCATGGTCAGTCGGCTCCGATAGAAACAACATGGTGGACAGATGCAGAGGGAGAAGAGGTTCAGCCCCTGGCAGCCAGAACAGGGTACAGAGGAAGCCAAGTGGGACAGGAGACTGCACCCATAGCCAGCCGACTGTGACCCACCCAAGACACCGGAAGTGTGCTTTACGAATCTCCTGGGCATTTCCAATCCAGCCAGGCTGACCCATAACGATTCATGGTCACAAAGGTCTTTTTTATGCATTACAGGATCTTTTATTGGCTGCCAAGTTCTGCCCTTTTGTCATTACTTTCTTAGAGAATTAGGCTTTTTCTTCTATAGTTCACTACTAAGAAAATTATTTTATTATTATAACGAGAATGATTAAATATCCTACAGACTGAAAATGCCATTTGCCAAGTAAACACAATTCTTATAAGTTTTTCTATTTTTAATTTTGTATAAGCAAATGCCAACCAAAATAAATTTTAAAAAGCAGGCCTATTATACAGTGACACTCAGCTACAGAGCCCTTGATAAGCAGATATTCTTTCCCCTGATTATGTCAAAAGACAAAATTACTACGAATTTAGTTACAGATTCAATTGGCTTTTATTTGCAATTCACGAATCAGGTCAAACCTCATTCCACAAAGAGCGTAAGAGCCCCTGCTGGGCCACAATAGGACACTGAGTCCTGTAAGGTTGGAAAAGAAAACAGAAAAAATGCTGACATGTAAGCATCAGGTTAGTGTAGGTTATGTAGAGGTTAAAGCAGAGGGGACGTCTTTACTGCTAAGCAGATGATTGGAATCTCCTGTTTTCAGAAAAAAAAAAAAACCAAATACACAAGATTCATTTTGAGACCTACTTCCTTCCTTCAAAGTCTGAGTTGAGTTACATGGCACTGAGCATGATGGGATCCATTTTGGTCTGATCTGGACAGGTGAGGCCTTGTGCAGGAGTTCCTCAGTTCAAACAATGACCTCCCATGGTTTCTGCTTAATACTATTATGATGTTGATTAAAATTATACTGTACTAGGCAAAACGTTTGCCTAACATGCTCAAGGCCCTGAGTTTGACTCCCCAACAACACTTAAGCTGGGCATGGCTTTGTACACCTATAATCCCAGCATTCAGGAGCCTGAGGCAAGAAGACTGCAGTGAGTTTGAGGCCAGCCTGGTCTACATAGTGAGTTCAGGACCAGCCTGGACTACAGAGCAAAACTCTGTCTCAAAAAAACAGGAAATGATGGAGCACACATTCACTGGTGACAGATGGCATAGTACTTCTGTGAAGGCCCTGGCAAACTATTTTTATACTCCATAAACCAGCAAACATGAGTGTTTTCTTCATGACCCTTCATCAGTATTACAAACTCTCACTGTTCCAGCGCATTACCTCAGGCAGACACAGTACCAAGTGCCAGGTGGCTTCAGCTCATGTCTAGTTAAGACCCAAGCAGTCTTGGGAACAAGCATGTGAGAACCAGGGCAGGTTTTGGGGAATCTGTTTCAAAATGTTCTGGGTACACAAAGGGGTCCCGAAATGTGAAAGTGAGCATCCCCGAGGCCACGGGTGTGGACAGGAGGATTCTTCTGTTCGTGGTACCCATGACAGCACCTCAAATCCACGGAGACCAAGTCTTTGCACAAGGTAAGAAAGCAAGCTGCCCAACATAAAGCAAATATTTGTTTGTGTGCAGACATAAATTACTTTAAGGACAATTCAAACACAGCTCATGTTATAGATCCTTTTTACTCCCAATGACAAATCCTCTCAGAAGAAAACCTTTGATCATCTATTGTGAAAGCCTTCAAGGGTCTTTATTCATACTAATTGTCTTTGCTCACTTGATCTGTCAGTCACCTGCACTGTCTAAATCAGATATTTTCAATTGATAGCAAAAATATAAGCCTAGGGAAAGAAAAAGAATATAAGCATTCCTTTCCCCCAAACCTACTATAAGCATGATTTTTCTAAATAATAACTCTTGATTGCAAAAATGTGAGAGATTAAAAATAAAGGGAACTGATGTGTAAGTCACACTCACAGTAATAAAATGATTGGATTTCAAAGTCCCACTGCCCTGGCTTATTTCTTGCTCTAAGAGTCTCCAGTTTTGTGAGCTTGGACAGGATACTCAATGTGTGAATGCTGCTCAGTTTCGTAATCTATGAGTGTGAAAACAGAAGATCTTACCTGGAAGGTCTCCCACTTAGAAAGCACCCAGGAATCACAGCAAATGCTCCCCCACTCCTGTGATTCACACTTCCTAATGATCCTAACAACCTCGTTATGATGCTTCCTTTAAAAGATTTTGAGTAGAGTGGGAAAATACAGCAAAGGCAAAACCACCACTTTCAGTGTTCTGTAGAATTTTATCATCAGGCAGGAAAACGCTTACTTGGTTTGGATAAAATATAGACTCAACAACAACAAATATGGAATCAGAAATATATATTCATATAAAGGTTATGTTATACTGACTTGGAAAAGCCAACAAGGAACAGATTTCCAACTGAAATATTTGAATGTTTATGCAAGAAGCTAGCATAGTTTAATGATGCATATGGAACTATTTTTATAGGAGAGAAAACGTATGACAAAAATATTTCATTTATACCAAAAGCTCTGTTTGGTTTCCAAGAAAACAATCATTTGTCAATATTATAAATGGCATATTTACATATCATCTCTCAAATGATGAGAGAGAAAAAAAATTTGGAACTTGTGAAGTCAATAATTGAATATTACACATAACAGAGTGGGAAGTCTTTTAAAAATATACTCTTCCACATCTTAAAAGCTTATCAACAAATAATATATTTGAATGCTTGAAAGTCAAATCTCAATATACTGGAAAGACAAGAAATAAACCTGAAATGTCAACAATGGGAAAATGTACATAAATACAATACCAACAGAAACATACCTGTGCATACATGTATAATATATAAAAAGTTTACATGAAAACAAAGCAAAAAATTGACAAATGAAATAATTTGCAAAGGGCACATATACACAAAGGCCAACAGATATGTATATTTTAAAGCATTGGATCTGAGACTGAGATACACCTTTATAATCCCTGCTGTTCAGAAGGCTGATGCAGGAGGATCCCAAGTGAGAGGCAAGCCTGTGCAGTATCGCAAGCTCTTGTGTCAAAAAAAAAGAAAACATGACAGAACAAAACCCCAAAAACAAAAACAAAAAACCTATTTGAGCTACTAATATGTAGGTAATTTCCCTTCAGTCATATTAAAACAACAAAGTAAAGTATGTTTTCATACAATACTGGCAGATTACCAATGACAGTACAATTGTGGGAACAAGAGTCATATGAGATTTCTCTGCACCTTCACATAATGTTTTTCTGTAAACATAAATTGATCTAAAAAAACTCAATAAAAATTCGCATAAAATTAGGCATTTCATATACACCATGAAAATTATGCAACAGTTTGAATAGTTTACTGGCCTGGGTATATTGTCTGGTATACTGCTTTTGGTAGTATATCCCAAGTGAATTGTCATGAAGATATTCAAGAATTTATCTATAGGATTTTCACTCAAAAATGTATTTCCAGCAGTGAAAGATCACTAGTGTATAAACTATTCAAGGAACATTAATTCTTACTAAAAATTATGAAAGTAGTGCACACAAAATAATGCTATTAAAATGTCTCAAAATATTTCAAAATGAAACTAAAGCTAATTCTAGAAGTGGTGTAGGTACTCTGCAGAAGAGAGCCTGCCTAGCACACACAAGGCTCTGTGTTCAGTCCCCAGCAGTGCAAATAAACAGCAACAATAAAATAAAGGCAATTACCAAAACTACGTGGGAGATAAAACCTCTTAATAAAAAAAAGACTAGAAACTCACTGAAATTAACAGTGGTTCTCACTGATGACTAAAATGAACTTTTTTCTCTTATTTGCAGTATCTAAACTTGTGCTCAAAGTTTTACATGTACGTATATCTATATATGCATACACACACGTATCCTATGGTATGTCTGTAGTGAAAGAATATTTATTTTAAAAATTCTCCTTTTACATCAATTAAATCTTCTCCAAAAAAAAAAAAAAACCGTTAACCTCTAATAGGTACTGCTACATGACTTTCCATACAAATAATCCTGGAAAGACTTTGTTTTACAGGGAGCAGATTTAGGATGTAATGCTAGACAAAGGTGTTCTATTCTGTACTGTGCAACCCCAAAGGCAGTGGCTGGACCCCAGTTTCAGCTGCCTTACAATCAGGCCTCAGGACTGAAGAGCAGGCAGAACGCGAGGAAAAGGTTACCTCCTTTACTTTTCTCTGACAACGAAAGCTCCATCTGTCCTCAATTCTAGAGCCAGCATTGCAGGGACATTTAGGAAGCTGTTACTTCCGGTGACTGAAAATAAAGATCCCAGTGTGATGTAACAGGAATCAGAGACAACTCAAAACTCCGCCCCTGATAGTGCAATGGGAGCATACTGTGTTACAGAATTGCCCCAGACAATTTGACGACCCTTCAAAGCGCAATCCACAGTCACAAAGGACCACGAACACTACCTGTTGGAGCCATGGCAGCAAGGTGCAGGTTGGGGAGGGAGGGGCGAGAATGCCCTTTGCGGGTTAGAGGTATGATGAGAATTAGGACAGCAAATAAGGTAAAAAATACCCACAACATTTGCTAAATAAGTTACAATGGAAAGTTCTTGAAGCCCCAAAAACTAAACCCAGGCAACATGTAGAAGATATAGTTGAAAGACAACTATTTGCAAAAGATCAGGGTGACTTGAAGGAAAGGGGTTGAAACATGCTGGACCTAGTGGTATAGGCCCGCAGTTCTAGCACTCTGGGAGGCTGAGGCAGGAAGACCACAGGCTTAAGCCCAGTCCGGGCAATTGAGCAATTTAGTGAGATCTCACTTCAAAATCAAGAAAAATGGACTGAAGACATAACTTAGTGTAAAGGCTTTGGGCTCAACCTTCAGTACTTCAAGAGAAGAGACTTCAGAATCTATAAATACTGCACACAAAAAAGTTCTCAGTATATCTGTTCCATTCACAGTTCCACATCTGGCCTTCCTCACCTTCCTGTAATATATGAGTATTATTTAAATGAAGTTATGTAAACAGCTTACAGTTGCCTCCTTCCAGAAACAAGCCTCAGTGCCTCTTGAACTCATCTAAGTTCTGCTGCAACTGTTTTTCCCAGGAGTTGATTCTGTGTGTTTCCTAATTCATTCACAAATTGCTCTCTGCCCTGCCTGGAAAGCAGAGTGGACCTCTGCCTCCAGCCAGCCTCCAGAAAGCAAGGCCCACATCACGGCCTGGTGACCTCCTTTCCCCACACCCTGGGCTGGATAGAGAACCATGAAGTGGCCTTCCTCACCCATAGGAAACCCCACAACCAGGGGGCAGATTTAGGATGCAATGCTATATAAAGGTGGACCCCACTCCAAGGACAACCAATTACACATGATCCAAACTTTTTTTAAATAAAAGTTTAAGGAGTAACATGAAAAGTATTTGCTTTTCTATGTTTGCAATATTTAGTTTCCTGTAGGAATCATTTATGAGGAGCACTCCAGCATTCAGAGCAATGACAGGAGGACCACGATTGCCCTGTAGAAATGGGCCACTTTCAGCTGTTCTACTGCTATGAATTTCTAGTTCAGTATGGGACCTTCAATTTTTCATGTATGCACATGTATGTCCAAATATAAAACGTAATGCATAAAGCTATAAATTATATACAAGTAGATAAACATGCATATAATTATACTTGCAATTTTTTCTTAACCCTTGGGTAATTTAGAAGTTATGTTGTTTACTTTTCAGGTATTTCTCTTATTGCTTCCTGATTTCATTTTATTATAGTCAAAGAATATTTTCCCTGTGGTTTCAGTCCTCTTAGATTTATTGAGCTACATTTAATGGCCCAGAATACAGCCTAGCTGGTGAATATTTTATGTGAACTTACAGGACATTTTGCCCTGGAATTTTTTGAAAAAAGCTGATTAAATCAGGTTAGTTGACAGTAGTTTTTAGGCCTTCTTTTAAAATTGATTCTTGGTCAACCTGTTCTATCCATTTCTAAGATAGCAGTGTTACTATAACCATGGCATTTTTGTATTTTCTCTTTTCAGTTTTAATAAGGTTTATTTAAGATATATTTAAGGCTATATTAGTTGGGTGCATATTTAGGATTATGTCTGTTTGATGAATTGGCTTCTTTATTGTTAAATATCTCACTTTACCTTTGATAATCTTCCTTATGATAAAATTTTGACTGATGTTGATGCAGTCGCTTCAGCTTTCTTATATTTATCATGAGTTTCTACAGGACACATTTAGCTTCTGGTTATATCTTCTTAAATGGAGATACACTTAATGCAATTACTGATCTGGGATTCAAATTCATACCATCTTGTTGTGTATTTAAGTAGACATTTACAAATGATATAAGCCTACAATTATCTCATCAGCTTGGCTAAATCCACTAGAACCCAAAAACCAATAGATTTCTTAACACACAGAACTCAGGGCCACAGAAACACAATGTTGTTCTGAAATGCTCATTCTTTCCCCCAGCTGATATCCAAAAAAAATCTAATTCCATCAACTTCAAATAAATTCATATATCCAATACAAAGTGACTAGAAGATCACGAGTAATAGTCTAAATGTTTTCAATTCTTCTTAGCACATGACTGTATTTTAAAAATGTTTTCACAAATCAAGTCCCATACACTAAAATGTTAATTCCTTGGGCTAATTCAGTATGATGTTGCCACCTAATGACTTCAGCAACACCTCGCAATTCACACTTTCTGCCTCACTCTGCTCTTGAGGTATGTGGTAATTATCCAATCATGGAAATAAAAACAAATTTCCCATGTTATAGGATCACACTTAAAGTCATGGATGCACATTTACGAAACAACAATATTTTATTTATATACATAACCCTACATCTACTTTCTCTTAAATTAACCAGCAAGACTCAGAATAATTACTCTATTATTCTTACTTCAAAAGCCATAAAATACTCAGAATTTTTGTGTTGAAATAACACTTCTCACCAAAACAAAAATGGATTCTTTCAGAACTGTCTGAATGCAGATCCCAGTAGGAAGGAGCAAGGCACACTTGAAATATTTTGTTACACTGTGGAGTTTGGGAGCTAAGCGGTCTACCAAAGTTGTGTCAAAAGATTCAGGGCCAAAGAACGAAATATGGGACTTGTGAGTAATAAGAAAGATAATGATTATTGTACAAGGTATTGACACACGGCTTCGTGAGTTTGTAGTGGTTAACACACAGGACAATCATTTTTGGAGGGTGCTGGAAATTATTATTTTGAACATAGAAGAAGAGAAAGAAGCAAGAATGGGTTATTTCTTTTCCATTGAATTTCTAGATGACCATGATTCAACAGACAATGATGGCAGGTTCCCTTCTACAGAAATATTCCAAGTAACACATTTTAAGAAAAGGAATACTAGAGCTGGAAATTGTTCAGTTAAACTTCGAACACATTAATGGCTCCAGTTAATGTTCACCAAAGTTAGGTAAAGAGGGTAAGAGAAGAAAGATCCTACTGTGACAGTCTTGACAAACACAAACTGAATTCTGAACAACCCTCCAAAATGAGGAAATGTTAGGAACAGAGGAACATATTAAAAGACACATTTGGGAATGCCGTAACATGACTCAGATGATGGGAAGCACAAATTGCTCAATTTCTATACTAAGAGCAAAGAAGTTTTAAAAAGAAAAAACTGAGAGACAACATATGGATGAAAGTAATTTATAAAATTTACCAACCCATTGGAAGATATTTTTGGATCCTGACTCAAAGATTCAGAGCCAAAGAACAAAGGAAGGAACTTGTGATTATTTTAAGCATATATTTACAATACACACTGAAGATACTAACAGTTAAGTGTAATAATGATATTGTGGTTATGGCAGATAAAGAATTCTCAACTCTTAGAAATAAACACTGAAATGCTTCCATCTAAAATGGTATTTTATTTTGGATTTTCTTCATAATAATTCTGGCAGTGGAGGGAGGTGGGCAGGGACAGTGGCCATATGTTGATTACTGCTCAGGCTGGTTGACAAGAAATTCCTTTCTTTATGCTATTCTCAATACTTAGGAATATATTTTTTAAATTCTTATAGTAAAAAATTTCTCTGAAAAGCCTTTTTATTCAAAGTAAGTGATAACAGAATCAGAAGACACTTTTTAAATGTTTATTCACAATAATTTGTAGAAAAAAGCCAAACAGCTATGAAAAAAATACATTAGCAAGTCTTCTCCACTTGGAAATGTGCCATTCTCCTTATTTTAAAGAGTATGAAACGACTCTATGCAGAGCTCTGGTACTTCTTCTTGAAGATGGTTTTCTCAAGGAAACCAGAAGCTAAAGATATTAAATAAAGCCCCAGATCCTCTTCAGCAAATTTAATATACCAAGTAGAAGTTTTCCTCCCAAATATACTTCAGTCTTTCACGAAGTCGACCCATTTTATTTCTCTTTACTGGATATAGTTCCTTTCCAGAAGATGGAAAGTTTTCTGCCAAAACTGATTGGCTTTATGACTCTTCATTACCAGTTCTACTCAAGAATGTCTTATTAAGAATGTCAGACGCCATCATATTCTACTACCTCTCGTGCAGTACTGGGAATGGAACCGGGGGCCTTGCATATGGAAAGAAAGTGCTCTACCAGGAAGCTGCATATCCAGCTTCAATCCTCCAATACATTTAATAAATGAACTACTGTCTTAGTTACTTTCTTACTGTGGTGACAAAAATAAATTGCTGTGACAAGCACAAATTAGAGAAGGAAAAGTTTGTTTGAGCTCACAGGTTCAGAAGGTCACAGTCCATCCTTGGGCAGCTGGCAACAGTAGAAGCACATGGCAGATGCAGAGGTGAAGGCAGATTCTTAGGGCATTGCCAACAGGAAGCCACATCCCGGAAGGAAGAGAGGAAGCAGCATATGTACTTCCAGATCCTGTCCTAGCAATCCACCCCTTCCGAGTCCAGCTGCATCCAGGTTTAAGCCCCTAATCCACTATATAGGTAGAATCTATAATCCACCACAGGCCTGTCTCCCACTGCACACCTACAACCCAGCACATGGCCATAATCTGCCCTTCCAAACCCGGCCCCATCTCCTAACAGCACATGGTTCCACAGATAATCAATAACATCCAAATGCATGAGATTTTGGGAGACATTCCAGATCTAAACCACAATAACTACTTATTCTAGCTACCATTCATTTTCAATATGAGAAATACGTACACAATCAGAATGGTAAAATAGAAGGAAGCGTATTTTCAATATCCATAAATTTGTAACATGACAAGTATTTACACCCATTACTATTCTTTTTTTTTTTTTTTGGCCTCCCATTCCCACCCCACAATGTTCTATAACAGATTACTGTTAATGTGATGCACAACACTAGCTGCAAGGATTGTTCTCAAAATTTGGGAATGGTGGGCAACATTTCTATCCTAAATCCTCTTAACTTTCCTGCAAAATTCACTAATATAAGGCCACTACGCTACCATTTATATTTACGTTGATATTCTATAGGTGTGGCTTTTAGGTGTAAGGTTTGTTCCCCAAAGAGAAAAACTAGGGATAGCTGTATACTGTATGAGAGAGATTTGCCAGAAAAACTTCCATGGTCTTGCTAGTTCCTCATATATAGTATTGTTCATGATCTATAAGTGACTGGAAGGGCTGTTCAGCTATGGTAAAAGCTATAAAAATCAGTATGGGGAGAGGTACACAGGAAAGGTTGACTGCAAGCATTTGTTTCTATGCCTTACTAACACAGAGAAGAATACAGTAGAATAGAAATTAAAGTTTAAGGGCTGGAGGAATGGCTCAGTGGTTAAAGCACTTGCCTAGCAAGCACTAACTACCTGAGTTGGATTCTCCAGAATCACATAAGCTGGTCATGGTGGCGCATACCTGTAATCCCAGCACTTGGGGAGCTGAGACAGGAGGATTGCCATGAATTTAAGGCCAGTTTGAGATCCATAGTGAGTTCAGGACCAGCCTGGGCTATAGAGAGAGACCCTGCCTCAAAAAAAGAAAGGAAGAAAGAAAGAAAGAAAGGAAGGAAGGAAGGAAGGAAAAGAAAAGAGAAATTAAAGTCTCTAACAAAACAAAGCAAATTTTTAGCCACATCAATTACTTTGTGACTGCAAACATTTGTAATCCTTATTAACTATATAAACACAGTAAGGCCTCAACATTATTAAGTATATATCCTAATGATAAAATCATTACCTAACATAAGTCTTAAGAAGACAATTTAGAGAAAGAATATATTGATAAAAGTAAGGTAACTGCTACAAAGAATTTTTTTCCTACCTCCCTATAAAACTCAAAAAAAGGATTTTTCCCCTAGACTTCTAATTGCTTTTCAGTAAATGCTTTTGGGATTATTTTCCAAAAGTGTATGTGTGTGTGCATGCAAGTGTGTGTTTGTAGACAGATATTTTTCCTATTTCAATCTCAAAGATGACACACAGTTTAAAGTTTGCACTTCATCACAACAACTCAGAGATAAGTCATGTGTATTATAGTTCCCTTGAGCTGTGACATAAATTTTTCATTAATTTCTGTGGCAAATAAACTAATCATTGGTCATTTAGTAAGATGAATTTTTTAATAAAGGTAAGTGAAAGTTGAAGACCATAAGAGTGGGAAGTAGAAAAGACCAGAGAAAAATAAGACATAAGAGCCAGGTAGCTCTCTCCCCATCACGTAATTATATCTAAAATAAAAGGGAAATCATATTCTAGGTCTTATGAAGATAAAAGAGAATTTAGGATGGTACCGGCATCTCTAAAGTCACACTAAACAGCTGTGGAAACGAAATTTGCTCAATATGGGGTCCCCAACGATGACCTACCAAAGCAAAAACATATGGACACAGAAGTCCAAGCACTTCGTTCTTTTTCTCAGTGTGAGACATTCACAAACATGCAGTTTACCACAGAGTAAGGAGAGTATAAGAGAATTCTTATTTTCCTAAGCTGCAGTCAAAGATCAGCAGTTAGAGCGATTTCCTTGCATGCCCAAGGCCCAAAGTTTGGACAGTCACAAATTCAAGGCCAGCCCAGGCTACACAATGAGTTTGGGAATAGTCTGGTCTACATAATGGAACCCTGTCTTGAAAGAGAAAAGGAGAGAAAGAGACAGAGAGAGTTCTCCCAAACTCATTTACTCCTGAATTCCACACAATCAACTCAACACTTTTTTTAAAAAACAGAAATCATAAAGCAACATTATAGGCTACTCACCTTAGTAATCTATCTGTATACACGGCCAATCACATATTTATATGTCAATAAGCAGCTGGGTTTCATTATATCTATGTTTTAGTTGAGAACACACATAGTTATTCATTGCACATGGCAGAAAACTTTTTCTGAGTTTTAGGTTAAAACACAAAACTTTTCCTCCTTTCTTCCCACTGCTCCTGGTTGTTACCATTTTCCTATAGTCACATCCTCCGCCCTCTTCTTTGTAAGCTGTTCGGCTTGTGGGAACTTCCCTGCGTCTGCGGCTCAATGTAAATGGGAACAATTCCTAACTCCATCGCTTTGCCTCCCGGTACCACTCCTAACCTCCAGGCCCATGATGCCCACTTCACATGGCCACCTCTCCAGGCCCCTCAGAGGCAACTTTCCTAAAACTTAAAGCTCTGGGCTATTCTTTCAATCGCGCCCCTTCTTCTTGCCCTAAACTTGAAATGCACCACCTCATCCTGCTTGTCTTCATCTACTGACTCCAATTAAGAATCATTGCAGCCACGCGCACTGGTAAAGCCCTGTGACATCAGCCCAGAACTCTGCAAGACTGAAGCAGGAGGATCCTGAGTGCAAACCCAGCAAGATCTTATCTCAAAATCAAAAATCAAAATGGTCGCTGACACAGCTCATTGTGAAGGCCTTGCTCTAGATTCTCAGTATAGCGACAAAAGAATAATGTTCATAATATCAGCCAAGAAATTGGAGATTTATCCTTGACCTCAACTTTGTGTCACTCCATGTACCTAATGGGTTCCAAGACTTACTCACCCTAGAGAACAACCATCACTTTCCCCCTTTCCATGTTTACTGAATCCCAGTCTGACCCTTCCTCTTGCCTCGCCTGTGCCCCTGTAACAGCATCCTATCTCATCTCCACGAGTCTAATCCCACCTGCTGGAATTTTCCTCCAGCTGAGTTCCAGAGCGATCACTCTAAAATTTAAAGTTGATGACAAGCTGGGGTTTGTCGGCTCAGGGCTGTAACTATGGGAGGCAAAAGGATCTCAGGTATGAGCTCAGCCCGGGCAACTTAGTGACTCAGAGAGACACTGTCTCAAAACTAAAAATAACAATGGACTGGAGAGCTTAGTGTGAAGGCCCTGGGCTCAATCCCCAGTACCACCAAGAAAGAAAGAAACTGTTGACGTTTGTCCTTCAAATTCCAGATTAGTTCAGGATCTAAGAGAGCACATCGAGCCTTGCAAAATCTTTCTCTGTCCACCAATCAAGACTTCCGGCTTCTCTGTATACACCTATATGTAGGGCCTTTACACAGGTAAGCTGTGTTTCCTCAGTGGAGTACACAGTGTGCTTGGAAGTACTGTCCTTTCTGTATGGGAAGTCTCCGTCCCACTCGTCTGTATCCAGCAGGGATTGACAGCTTTACAACAAATGCAAGAACCAGAATCTAGTCCAGGACACTGTGTCCGGGGCTGACCTTGTCCCAGTCTCCCTCTTCACACATCCTTGGCTTCCTCTGGTGCCAACATGGCCTCCTGACTTTCCTTTTCTAGTTAGTCCTACTTCAATGGCCTGTTCCTGGCTACACTGATTCTCCAGCCCTTGACTCATCTCTTCATTTCCTTCTCAGTTTTGCAGTCAAATACAAATAAATTAGCAACGTGCTTCTGGTCCTTCCTTGGGAATCCTCCCCCACGGGCCTCCCAAGGACACTGTGCATATACAGTCCAAGCCTCCAGTCTGACCTCAGTCAGCTGGGTATTGACTACACTTCATGGTAAAATTCTTCTCACCCTACTCTCAGCTCAGACACTAACTCCCTGCGCAAGGCCTACCTTCCCTTCCCAGAGTCACTAATCCTTAGTCTTTAAACACATTCCCACAACACAATATCCATACTGCAATTGTTTTTCTCTCTCATCAGGCTGAACTCTTTATGAGAAGAATGTAATACATAACAGATCCATAATATCAAATTGTATCTGGAATTTAGTAGCTGCTTCAGGCCTAATGATTGAGAAGAAAATCAGGATTCACGTGCTGTTTCCTCCAGTGGCTATTCCCTTAAGACTAAAGAAATATTCATGTCCTAATAGGTCGGAAGACTTTCACATTTAATCTTTGAGATAAGCTTAAGCTTATGATTGCTTCAAGTTTTCTTTCTCTCCCTCTCTCTTTTTTGGTTTTCCTCTATAGTTTTTGTTTTATCCTTAGTCCCTGTTGCCTTATTTTATTTACACTAAGCAAAATTTTGATTGGAAAACAACCAAAGAAATTGGGATTCAGTTGCTTCAATGGTACAAATGAAGTAATGCTATGACAGTTTCCTGTTCTGATTAGTGTGTAGAGGCAATGGACTCCTGTTACAGATCTCCAGGGTATTTACATGGAGGCTGAGGACCCCTCCCCCAACACACCATTTTGTAGTGATTTACTTCCTCCCAAGGGAGGCTGACGGGATTAATGATGGTGACCACAGTCTATTTTTCTTAAAGTACATCAAGGCACATCTGTCCTTTCCAAGCTAACACTTGTCTGTTCATAATAAATTTGGTAAATTAGAGAGTTTTTTTCTTTTTGGCACAGTAATGGGTGTTGAACCAAGGGCTTTCATGCTAAGCTATATATCCAGGCGCGCGCGCGCGCGCGTTCACACACTTATGTAAAGAAGAATCTCTCTAACTTACTAAGTTGCCAAAATCTGGGGTTGAATTTGTAATCCTCATGCCTCAGGCTCCCAGAATATGAGGTCATAGCATGCATCACCATGCGTGTCATAACGGTGAAATGCTTTTACCCAAAATTTGTCTTTGAAAATTATACTTATTTGCTATTAGAGTATATTATTTTATAAAATACTAGAGAAAAACAGAATCGCTATTTTGCTATGATATTTATAAAATAGCCAATTTTATTTTTTCATCCCTTTTCTCCTTAACATGTGTGAAATTGTTTAGTAAAATATACAAATACTTCATTATTAAAAAGCATCAGAGAGAAAATAACAAAGAAACTAAACTTTACACTTATTATGATTCAAAAAAATTCACATTGTTGCAAAATAGTGAAAAACTAACAAGCACAAAGCACGGAACTACCCCATCCCATGTCCAGAGGTTCTTCTCTTCCTCCCCATGTTGCTTCCCCTTCTAGCCCTATCCCACCTCTCTCTGAGGTGGAGCTTTGCCAAGAATGTGAAAGTCTGCTGAACTCCATAGCAGTTTTACATGATTGGCAAATGTCCACAACGCCTTAAGGAAGGACCACCAAATTCAGCTGAGCTTTGAACTTCAGACCCCTGGTACTGTCACGTTAAAACCTGACCGATACAGGGGAAGTCAAGGGATTGCACTGATGGCAGGACTTAAATGCAGGTCTCCAATTCCTTTGATAAGTGGAGAATAGCAAAAGCTTCCTTAACGGAGAGAGAAAATAAACAACTGTTTTAGTAGCACTGGGGCAAACCCGAATAACCTCTTCTGATGTATTTCCCTGATCCCTTAGGGAGAAAGAAAAAAAAAGAAGTCTCCCAACAGCACAGGAAGAAAACTGCTTCTTTAACCCCCTGATGACAGAAACAAATTGTTCTGCAGCTCTGGGAAGAGATTTGTCATAGATGTGCAAACCAGACCCTGCATCCTGGACACTGTGCAGAGCTACAATATCGCATTTTTAAGGGAATTCAAAAGTGATCCTTTAACAATGCACGAGGTTTTGTTTTTTAACACCAAGTTCTGTCTGATGACTTAGCACGTATGGGTTCTCCGTGTGTGTGCGATCGCAAATGTAATTTTTCTTTTCAGTGGTGCTATGACATTTGTTTTAACTCTCAGTGCATCCAAGGAGGCTTTCTCCTCACACCAATGTAGTTCTTGAAAAAGCTAATTCTGTTTTTGTTTAATGAACACTTAACATCAAACATATTTCAAAATAAATAGCTGTTTGTGGTAAGTTGGGCAATAAGGCAGACGTGGTGACGGAGTCAACTATTCTATGAATCACCCCTTTGATGCTGTTTCCATACAAGAAAATGTCCTTATGGTGACCCTTTATAAACACTATACATTTTCATAAGCATTTCCATATGCATCTGAAGAAAAAGAGCATATGTAGTACAAAACCCAAGAATTCTAAAAAGTAGATTGACCCACACTCCACGTCCACTAGCTCCTGAGCTGCTCATTTAGTGTCCCTGAATGTCAAGTTCCTCCATTCTATTTTGAAAATAAGAAAGGGTCTTAAACGATCACAAAGCTATGCATTGAGAAAATATACTAAACCCCTAGCTCGTATGGCAGATGAGGACTGCCGAAGTTCATTTCTCAACAAAAAAAAATAAAAATAAAAATAGGAGCAGTGATATTCAAATAGATTTTTAAAATAAAGTATTTCCAGTAAGAATGACTTGCTTTAACAATAAGTTCTATCTCACTCAAGAAGATTAAGATTCAAAGAACAGGAAAACTAGGATGAATATTCAAATAAGCGTCCACAAGCGGTATCTGCATGAGCACTGACTGACCAGCTATGGCGTGCCAGCAACACAGAGATCAACGACACAGTTCCTGAAGTCACAATTTAGGACAGGATGTTTGCATGTGTTTGCATGTGATGTCTGCAGAGTCTGATGATTATGTGTAAGAAGGAATGCAGGATGGACATTCTACCAGACTTGAAGGAGAAGGAATACTGGGAGAAAAACGTCTTCCAAAAGGGTTTGATATTAGAGCTGAGTTCTGAGAAATCAGGACTTTCTCAGACGCATACAGCAATGAAGAAATGGGTGGAAAGACAAGACATGCTGCCCAGAGTAAGGGAAGAGGCGTGACAGCCACGAGTGTCCTGACCTGGCGATTCCACAAACCTACGTCAGGCTCGGACATGGGACTGGAAATACAATGGGTATCAATGTAACATACAGCAACGCCACCTAGACAGACAGGTACCCAGGGTGTAAGGCTGCCAACCCCAGGGGAGGGGGTCTTTTCCTTAAGGAAGATGTGTGCAGGACTGGTAGCATCTAATCTAAAAACAGCAACCTGGGTGCCAAAATTATTCTTGGGTTTCAGTGTGACAGGACTGGATCATTAGGACCCCAGGGTTTTTATCTTGAAAGAAAGGAGTGGTTATAGGAGAGAATTATCAGCACAAAAGAAAATAGCTTCATTAATGTATTCAGGCAAAATCAACAGCAGTCAAATTAGACTTCTAAGTGACTACCTACTAGAATAATGAGAAGCAGAATATTATTAAAAACTTATAAATCCAGGCATCCAATGAAATACTTGTAAAATTAAATGCACTGGCATGATTTTGGTCTGAAATAGATTTCACATATTTGACTGTCAGTCAAATCAAGTTATTATAATGTAACATCACTTTGATTATACAAGTATACATCAGAAAGTTACTGTGCCAGAATACAGTAGAATTTGAGCAGTACCTTTAGGAGTAGACACTCCCCCACTTCTTGGGGATGTGTTTGAACAGAAAGGAAATAAATCACCTGTATTCTGCTCTATATCCATTATTGTGGCACTTTTTCTTAGAATTTGAAACAAGCAACAGAAAAACATAATTTTAATCAAGTGCCAACAGAGCCACGGAGCAGCTGCCAGAGAAACGCAGGTGATTCCCAAGCTCATTACCTCAAGCAGAGGATGGTTCAGCTCTCTCCTTACGCACACTGGCCTCAGCATGATTTGCCAGCAGGAGGGTTTGTGCAAAGAAATCTGTGGGCTCTGTTATACTTACAGGAATGTATTTGTCCCGTATAGATTTCTACTGCTCGTCAGTAAAACATCATTTTAATGCTTGAAAAGAAGTGCAGCGTGTGTCTGTCTGCCCCAACAGCTTGCCACCTCACTGTTACACAGCACGAAAAGTGAAATGGCAGAGCCATCGTTCAGCAGAGACACACAAAAGGACTGTGAGACCCGCTCCAGGGTCCGGGCATCTCAAGGCCTCTCTTATGCAGAAAGGAAGGTGAATCCACTGGAAATCTAGCCCTCCAGGGCAGGATTGAGTTTAGGCAAGTGGAAAGACAAGTTTTCTTACAGAGTTCTGTCAAAAGTCACAGGGTAGACTTTATAATGCAGGGAGCAACACCTGATGACGGAAAGGGGAAGGTTACAGGTTTTACCTCTTTGGTTTGAACTAGCGGGATGGGCGTACCACCAATTTTACATCTTTCTTCTGTTTGTAAGTTCTACCAATCACCATGACTCCTTGGTCAAAGTCGATTACAGCCACAGGAAGTTGTAGGAAGATGTGGAGGATACACATTAGGGAGGAGATGAAGGCAGTGCAAGAAATCTGTTAGTGTAAGGAACAGATCAAGCGGCTCTTGGATCTGAAAAACAGCAGGGGGTGTGGAGAAAATGCTGTCAAGGCAACGCCTCAGCGGTGCCCATCAAACGGTCCATTTGCCGCGAATCCCAGAGAAGGGAGTGAGAGGCACACGCAGCACCTGAGGCACAGCAACTGTGGCTGAAGCTGGGACGGACCCTGCTCACGCGTACCAATTATTGGAGATTCAAGGCTGAGATCTCTAACAATGGAGGTGCCGCGCGCTAGATCAGACAACGAAAGAAAAAAAAAGAAAAGAAATTTCAGTAATTGGAACAGATGATACAAAAATTATGACATATAGACACATATCTAGCTGTTCACGATATATACCTTTGAAAGGAGCCAGATACGCAGGCAGCACTGTGGAGGTCATTGGAGACATTATTGGTTTACACTCTAAACAAGCGAAAGTAACCTGTGGTTGGTGGTACAGCACATGACGGGTCCAGAAGTCGCCACTGTTTCTTAATTACCAAAGTCCCATATATATGGTCTTTGTGAGTACTAAAAACTACACTTGACACTAAACCCATCAGGCAATAATATTTCTGAAAAAATATATGTGAACTATGAACATAGAGAGATGCACTTAGGTTATTCATACACATATGACAGTCCAATTTTTGCCAATTAGCCAATTTTAAGGAAAGGGGGTAGTGAAAGATTGTGCTCTTTGCCTTTATTCAGCCAGAGGTCAGAGCTGGTTATTTGCAATTAGCTTATTTAACGAAAGCAAAAATTGAACCACTAAAGCTGACCCACTAAAGCTGCACAAATCCAGTACTTTTCAAGTTAAGCACAGCAGTCAAGTAATGTGAATGTCTTCCCAAAGGTATCTATTCACCTTTCAGGTAAAAGGTCATGTGAGTGCGCCGTATGTGTGTGTAACTGACTTATGGAGCATTTAACCAACTTTTCTTCACTAATAAGAAGTTTAATAAGGATGTCTTTTCTCCACAAAAAGTATCAGCTAACCAATGTTAGTGACACTGGAATGACTGTCTAAAAACTAACATTCCCCCCAGTGGAAATATGCAGAACTTTATAAGTAAACAGATGCATATTGTTCTATTAAATGTGTCTTTCTAAAGGAAATCTTAATTCATGTATATTAAATGAGGAAATAAGCATTCAGCTCATATTAATAGTTAAGGGGAAGAACACATGATCAATTTGATTTGAGTGAATCCTAGCAAAAAAAAATTGGGGTTAGGTAAATCAATAGAAACCATGAAGTTTATTGAAATCTCAACAAAATATGTGTACAGTAAAGTGTTTCTATTTGAACCAAAGATTAAGAGGTAAGGTGAGAAAGAAATCATGGTAACAAAGAAATCATATTCTCTCGGTGATACTAGAATTGGACAATAAAATTATGTCCACGATTTGTGTAAAGAACCACAATATGTTTGCAATTATTCTTAGGCAGTGGATGAAGACAGCTGCTCTTGGCCGTGGTCCTGGGGTGCAAAACCATCATGGGCTACTTCCATTTCATTAAGATGTCATTCTCATCGTGCGACCTCTTCATGCCCTGACCTTGCCTTGTGTGCCACCATACACAAATGCAAATACACACCAGGGCAAGTTGATCCAAGTTGATGGATAAACACACACAGTCTATATGTCACCTCAACCTATCCTACCCTAGACCAAGTTCTGTGCTAGTGACTTTGCATTCAAAGCTAAGACTACGTTCCATTCATGAAAAAGAATATTTCACAAAATGCAAACTTAGAAATACACAAGGTCTCCACATCCTCTCCTTGTTTCTGCGGCTGTGTTAGTGACTTTAAAACTCATAAAATCAGCATTTTGCTGTTTCTAATGTTTTTTTAATCATCTCGGTTGCCTGTGTAATCTATGTTTTCTTTCATGCACTAAGATGCAGCCTCTTTTCCTCCCTATATTTCTCAGCACTTTATCCTGACTTAAATTCAAGGTTTTAATTAATGTCTTGAAACATAATATTCAGCTACACCATGTAATTATGTGGGCAAAGTACTCAGGACACTGGACACTATTAGCTGTAATCATCCTCTAAAATAAAAGCTTAAAATATGTGACTTTGTGAAATTTTCCATTCTGGATATAGTCTTTTCTTAATGATACACAAATGTTTTTATTTTTTAGTTCTAACAACAACAGAAAGTGTCATTTAAAAAGTGAACTTGTCTTTTTGAGTTTTGGAGGGGTTTGATTTTGTTTTTTGGTAGTACTGGGGGCTGGCCCTACAGCCCTCACACTGAGCAATATCCACAACTTGTTTTTATTTTTTGATTTTGAGATGGGGTCTTACTAAGTTACTAAATTGCCCAAGGTGGGCTTGAACCTGCAATCCTTCTGCCTCAGTCTCCCAGAGAGCTGGGATTTCAGGCCTTCAGGAAGGAAGGAGCAAAAGAGAGAGGGAGGGAGGAAGGCCAAGTTGAAGACTTTTCCCTTTACGGCAGACACCCAATAAATACTAAGTAGTCAATCTCTCATTAAGAATTTTTCTAATTTCGAGACAGATCTCTGTGAAAAATCAAATAAGAAAACAGAGTTAAGCAGACAAATAATGCAGTTCTATTAAGTCATTATCTTGAAAAACATAGTCACTCATTGACTCTTATTCTTTGGGTGGAAAAACATTGCAACGTACATTTTATCACCCCTTTTACCACAACTGGGAACCCGTCAACGTGCACATTTAACTGCGTTTAATACTTTGGCTGTCATGAAAGCTTGAAATAGTCTATTGTATTTTTGTAACACAACAAAAAGCAAAGAGCTCCCCTCTTCATTTTCCCCTAGAACAATAAAACTAAGCAGAAGCAATTCCACCTAAAAAGAATCTATTCTACAACACAATCTATGACTACAGATAGAAACTGCTTTCCTAAGAGTCACCAAAGGGACATACGCTCACAAAGTATCTACGCCGAGTGTGTATGTGGAATTGCGTCCCTCAGGCCCTGATGTTATGGCATCACTAAGACTGTGAGGACTTTATTCGAAGCAGTTGCTATAATCTAAATTGTCCATTCAGTAGACAGATTTATCCCCAGGACCAGGGAAAACAGCCTTCTCAGGATGTGATGCTTCTAAATCACGGGAACTATGTGCTTGGCACAGCTGGCATGAGGTGAACCCTCAATTTCTTCATTGAGTGTATTTTTAGGCTAAGTGGAAATCAGCTTGGAATGACTCAAAACAGACCAAAATAGGAATTTCAATACATCTCCTGGAAGGAGTCCTTCTAGAGTCTGAAGCTGTTTAACTTCTCACTTCATTTCTCTACAGAATTACTAATCCTTGGGTTTGTATGCCGGGATCATTGGCTGAGCGGGGCCAGTAACCCAGAGAGGGTATTTCGCCATCATTATTGTTGTGACCACTGCCAATTGTCAGCACTTGGAGCTAATGATCTACTAGCACAGAAGAGGACCCTGGACACCGAAGCAGCTTTGTGGGCGATGGTAACGCTTTACCCACTTCATAAACCACAAGACCAACAAGATGAAAACTGTGCTTGTCCATACAAACACAACAGAGCGACTAACAGAATTTTAGCACAGAAAAGACCAATGTCTCCATTTTTTTCTAGTAAAAGTATAAAATGAGTGATGTTTCGTGACTGTAAAGTACTTCCTACCAATGACTGCTCTTTTAAAGAGAACAAAAGGATGAGAAGAGACGCATGTAAAACTCCAACTCAAAACCAGGTTTTCCCTCATCCACCAACTCAAACTATTCCTCATGTGCTGTAAGGTGCTATAGTACGTGTTTATATGAAGATAGTAAATAGGTCATTGTTATTATCTTTGTATATAATACATAGTATATTATTTTGCTAGTTGAACTGGAAACAGAATTTTGGAAAGCTGTGCTTCATCGATATTGACATTCTTTCTGAACCTAGACAAACTAAGTCATTAGAGTCCAACTCAGTTCACTTTTCACATGCCTACTTTTAAGTGAAGACCTTCAAGAAATAAAAAATATATTTATGAACAGGGCCCTTCATGTCTAACTCCCTCTCTGAAAGTAAAAAGGGAGCAGGAAACTTCTTCACCTACTCTGCTTTGGTTTGAGGTTTAATTCACGAAAATTTCATTACCATATCACTGGGTTCTGTATGACAACATAACAATGATGCTAGAATACAAATGCACAACTGTGCCTATTTTAACTATGTTTCAAAGCTTTTCTTAAAGACAAAAGAAACAAAATTGCAACAGTTACCTCCAACAAGCTACAACACAATGTCTTCTGCGTGTATTCCAAATATTAGATAAAAATGATCAGATGACTTTCATTTGAAAAACTCATGGGATGCTACCTCACAAAAACTTCCCGATTTCCCTTTTAAATTCTCACTTTCTTAACTTTTTTTTTTTCATTCCTTGATGGTGTAACAGAACAATAATAGTGTTAAAACCAAAAAGACAAAAGGAAAATTTTCAAAATACTGAATAGGGGTCACTCGTGACCAAGCAGGGTGTGACCATGGGTATTGTATGCCATCTAGTAAGCATCTAATATTTTAAAGTACTTTGATACAGTCAAGTATTAGGACAATGCCTTCATTCCTTGGGGTGTCTGACTCTAATTAAAACACTTACAGGGCATAACAAAGTCTCAACATTTGTTGACCATAATCTGGTCACTTATTCTTTCCAATACTAAAAGAGATGAATTATCAAGGTGTGAATAACTTCTAGATGAAACAGTATGCCCAAGGAGAAAAGCTAACATGGCAGCTTGTGGGGCACGTAAACACAGCTTCCTTATTCACTAGCTGAATGACCTCAGACGAGCTATTTTTCTGACCCTTAGATTCTTCATCAGTAAAGAAGCCAAGCATGATGGCACACACCTGAAATCCCAGCAGGGAGACTGAGGCAGGAGAATCGTAAGTGTGTGCCTGGCCTGGGCAACTTGGTGACTTAGTGAGAAATTCAAAATACATTTTTAGAATTTAAATAAAATAAAAACAAAAAAAGCAAGACTGGGGATATAGCTCAGTGTGAAAGTCCTGCATTCAACTTCTACTACTGAAAAAAAAAAAAAAAAACAACCTAAAACCAACCTGAAGAGTTGTCCTGAGGGCTCAAGGTCACTTGGTACTTAGAATACAGTGATGATTGGTTACTTTTGAAATACCATGCCTATATTGCATGTATATGTCCAACATGACCCTAGCTAGTAAAGAAGTGTAATGCTGATGCTGTGATCCTCTCATTGGAGTGAGAACAGGGTATAATATTCATCCTGTGTGTTCTGAAAACATAAACCCAATTCCAAGACACTTGAGTAAATAAAAGGGTAGGTGAATCCACATTCAGAGCCATGTTTCACTAAGTTTGAATGATTTTTAGGCCTTCTGTGAGTCTTAAAGAGAACCAAATCACTACATATGATGAGACATGACAGAATTCACCCCCTGGCATCTAAAGATATGCTGTGTTGGATTTAGCAACCGAGTCTCTGTATTTTTAGTCATTTTTTCTGCCAAAAAATAAAATCATGATAGGAACTCAGCCTTGGAGGCAGCTCTGCACCAAATGGAGTCTGGCTTATTGGTGACAGAAACACACTTTGAATGCCTATGGTTAACTATTTAGCAATTAGCCAGGAACTGGCTGCATCAGCTTGGGAGTTGAGGGAGCAGTGAGAACCAATGGGAACCTGCCTACAATCCTGCTGAGCGTACCAAAGGAGGTCAGCGATTTGCCATCAGTGGAGGTGAGCACCGGGGCGCTGGCGTCCTGGATGATACCCTACAGTGAGTACTTATGGGACTGTTCCGCTCTTGAACCAGCAGTTTTTTTTCCAGCTAAGAGAGGCTCAGAGAAGCTAATATCTATGGCTTCTTCTGGCTTGTCTGCCCTCCAGGCAAAGTTACCATTAGAACATTTAATAATTCACGGTAAGAAGTATGTAGTAGGCAACAGCATCTGAAACAAGAAGCAGGAAATTGTAAAACCCGGAACTCCGGGGCTGGAGGCTCTGGCTGGACACAGCTGAGCAGGGCCTGGAGACATCTTTTCATAACTGCCATCTTCCAATGGTTCTGACAGAATAGATAAAAAAGAGTGTGTATCCTGTCAAATAATGTCTACATTTTTTTCTGTAATCTTTCACTCAAATTGAAGTTACTGTGCTCAAATCTAACATAAAATTTTCTTCAAAATGAAAAATAAAAAAATTCCAGAGACAGAGACCACAAGAACCTTTGTCTCAGATAATTGATGATAAACACTGGCATAATACCAGCAAAATGATGACGTGGGCTGTGGCGACAGGGAGACCCAGCCAATCAGGGCTTTCTGATTTGTAATACTTGTCCCATTCCCGTGACACTTATCAAATGTTGTCTTCTGGCTTATACAAAGTGACAGCATTTCTGTCACTAATCCACGCCACATTGTCGTTCCTGATGGATCGTCATAATCAAGTGATAAATTATGGCAGATTATGTGCAGTGGGCCAAGTTCAGTAACCCCTTAGGGAAAAGTCTCTAAATTGTTGCTTTCCTTTGCAAAATTGAAGTTGTTTAAAAATCAAAGAACAGAATGTAGGATAAAGGAATGTGGGACAGAGTCATGAAGGATGAGGTTCAAGAGGAAAAAACTGTGCTGCATCCTAGAAGATGAATATTATTTTTATACCTCAAATGAGGATGGAGAGGAGCAAAGAAGATGTCTCAATAAATATCATAAATGTTGAGCCTAGTGGCACAGCTCTATAATCTCAGCACTCTGGGAGGCTGAGGCAGGAGGATCACAAGTTCAAGCCCAACTGGGCAACTTAGTAACTTAATAAAATCTCTCAGAATCAAAAATATAACCAAGGAATGTTGCATCATGCCAAGGTCATCAGTTCCATCTCTAGCACCAACAGATTAAAAATTACAAATTAAAAAATCAAAATTCATGGAAATGAAAAGGAAGATTTGCACAAACAGAAGAATTTGGCTTTAGGTGGTGGTCATAGCTTACACAGGAATCATGAGCTAGAACACTGGGACATTTTGGTGGAAAAGGCACCTGAGAAATTCATATGGAGTAGTTGGACTTCATTCTGCATGCCAGCCATCAAACCTTTTCGATCACACAGCCTTCCCAATTTTGATTGTACATTGAAAATGCATATCTATCAATTATATATTCCTTAACCATGTATTTATAATTTATGTATCAAAATAGAAATTTTAAAAGAATGATATAAAGAATTAACCATCTTGATGATCATTATGATTTTATATATCTTAAGGTCCAATATTTATTAGGGATGGTACAGGGCATAAAGATAAGGAATTAAAATTCATATTTCAGAAAGACTTTTAAATTTATTTACGTTTATACATGTTTATTTGCTTTGGTACCTTTCTCTTTTCATGTATGTTTGTGATGTGCTTTAATTATATATGGCTTGGGAAAATGGTGCATATTGCATTTTGGTCTTTGGGGGTTAATTTCAAATATTTTGTCAGTGAGATCTGAATAGATAATTATGTTCTGTCATGTGACAGAAAGTCCTTTAAAAAAGAGAATGAGTTGCACCATTTTTGAGATTTACTATGAAAAAAAGAACAGAAGACATCCTGAAATTCTTAACTGTTAAAAAATATTTTTGACCGAGTTAAACAAAACATTATTAAAATGAACTTCACCTGTTTCTCACTTTTTTATCATGACTTACAAAATTTAAGAGGGAACATCCCTGCTCCGGCTACCTCATGGCTGGCATGCGTAAGATGATGAAAACCAAGATTACTCCAAATGAAGTGTCCTACTACAACCATCCTCTTAATTAGATTATCTTTAGGGGGCATATTTTTTTTTTAAAACCACATATTTTATATGTAGTGGGAGAAATTGAGGGGAGACCATGAGAGGATCCTGGGAGAAGAAAGGTACAGGACTAAGGTGTATGATTCCCAACTGCAACACTAGAATTCATTTGTGTGTGTGTGTGGTATTGGGGACTGAGCCCAGGAGCTACATCTCCAGCTTATTTTATTTCTGATCTTGAGACAGGGTCTCACTCAGTTGCCTACACCAATCTTGAACTCGTGCTCCTTCTGCTTGAGCCTCCAGTAGTGCTGGAATTACAGTTGCATCACTGTGTCCAGTGAAAACTCTATGTCATAACCCAGATGTAATCTGCATTCAGGGCAGAAATGCGTAGCCAAAGGGAAGAGATACTACGGCACATCCTGAGGCCAGCCCCTCACCTTCACACCCACCAAGAATTCAGATAATCCATGTGAGCCATCGAGGGATACCCAACACTACCCAGAAGGCACGGAGTGGGCCATGGAGTGGCAGGGTAGGGCTGCAGCTCTACCACAGAGACACACAGGAAGGGGCACCCCCCTTTGACAGATAAAGATGCCTAGGTAACTTTAATGTAACGAGATGTAGATATTCATGGTGCTGAAAATTAGGAGTAAAAACATTAGATTTTGGCAGAAAAATAGAAAGGATTAGAAGGATGGCTCATCCCAAGAGCAACAAGGAAAGGGTCACAGAAGAGACAGCTACCCGGGTCCTCAGGGGAAGGAAGCCATTAGACCTTGAGTAGTCTAGAATCTAAACATTTAAAAAAATATAACAACATATGTGACTTATTTTAAGTCTTGAAATTTTTGTGATTTGTTTTTATTTTTGTCCTTTTTTTTTTTTTTTTTTTGCAACATTTCCCTCAGGTTCTCAAGCAAAGTTTTTGAAAAGGCAATTTCCACTATCCTCTAAAAACTTACCTTCCTCAAAACCCTATTGGATCAACTTCTTGGGCAGGATATGAAACAAAGGCCTATCTCAAGTTTGCTTTTAATCTACATTGATTCTTTTTTTGATTTTTTTGAGATAGGGTCTCGCTCTGTAGCCCAGGCTGGTACTGAACTCACTATGGAGCACAGGCTGGCCTTGGACTCAGGACAATCTGCCTGCCTCAGCCTCCCAAGGACTGGGATTACAGGTGTGCACCACCATGCCCAGCTTTTATGTGGTGCTGGGGAATCGAACTCAGAGCCTTGCACTTGCTAGGTAAGCACTCGAACCACTGCGCTATTCCTCCAGCCCTAATCTACATGTATTCTTAACAATATATAAGAAATATAATAATTTAAATAGTCTTGAAATTTTTTGGTAATTTCATTCTACATACCACACCTTTAATAAGTTACATAACATTAGCTTGCTCACGGAACCCAATTTTTTAAGTAAAGGAAGGAATTCTTATTCTCCACTAAGAAAATCAATTCAATCACAATACAAATTTTGACATACTGACATGTATTTTCTGAGACATTATTTTCTGAAGATAGTCACACAGATATTTCACTTCTAGCAGACATAAAAATGGAAATGATAGATTTTTAAAGAGCCACTCCCAATAAAATAATTCTATATATCATTAGAGTTTTAATATTACTTTGCAGAAGTACATTGTGCTTTGATTTTTTACTTGCAAATACTGAAGACTGGTATTAGAGCTGTTAAGTTTGTTTTATAAAAATAGAAGTATTAATTTTATATAGCCATTTACAGTTTTTTCTAATGAAATAATCAGTGGACCTGACTTTTTTTCTCTTAAAGATTCACTTTTGTTTAGAGAAACAACTTTTATAATATTAATTAGTACATACCTGCCTTCATTAAACTATAGCTACTATCTCTCAATAGGACCATCCAACATGAGGTACAAAAAAGGACAGTTTCTTTCTTTCTTGACATAGTATTCAGTCTAAAATATCTATAAGACAACATTTGCCAATTATGATTTACACATAACTTTGGAGAAAAAAATACATTTATAATGAGCTATGACCCCAGCCTTTTATGAATTTTATTTCTTGTATTGAGATGGGAGTTTACTGAGTCACTCTGGCTGGGCTAGAACTTGAGATCCTCCTGCTTTAACCTTCCAGAGTTCTGGAATTATGGCATGTACCACTGGGTCTGGCTCTTATGGCATAATATTAAGAAAGATTTGCTACTGTGACCCAAATAATCAAAATCGAAATTAGATTAGATGCCATATTATTTTCTCTTTTATACAACATTATATAGTACTTGCCATGACATAGATTTTTTTCTTCAAATACTAAGTAGTTGCCTATGAAGAAATAATATTCATAGTCCAAAATAATAATAAGCAAAGATATAATAATTTACCAATAAAGGACCCAATTTGTTTAGTGTTTATCAGTTAAGTCTCCTCTCCCTACTAAAATTTTCCTGTAAATAACAGGTTTATGTTATTATGTATTAATAATCAAGCATTAGATAGGCACAAGAATTTATTATATTCAAAACTTCATCATTATCATCCTGTACACAGAATAACAGTTGGCACACAATAGGTGCTAAAATATATTTAAGTGAAGGAAGAATCACTGTTTATGAATTCAACTTGTCCTTCAACACCACCTGTGGCCATATGGAAACAGAACTGAACACTGCAGGTAGATCTCAACCTCAAAAAAAAAAAAATCTCAGTTGGGAAAACTGGAAGAGAACAGACGACAACCGTGAGATACGGCAAGGACTGGTGGGGATTTTCACACAATTCTGTGTGAACACATTCAACTCTTCCTGTGGGAGAAGAAAGGCATTCTGGGAGCTTTTCTTGAAAGCAACGGTTATCAGATGAACAACAGTCAGCCAAGCGAAAAACAAGGGGCAGAATGCCTGAGCAAAGAAGTAGAAAGAGGAGGGAAAACCAAGGGTGCTCAGAAGTGACGAGTTCCACATGGCTGGGGATTAAATGCAAGGCAGGGGGCTGGACAGGGAGACACACACCAGATCACAGAAATTATCTTGGCCTTTTTTCTGATGGGTAATGTGGAGCCCTTAAGTCTTAAGTAGGAGATGATAGGTTTTCCTATTAGATAATTACTCTGGCAAACAAGCAGCTCCATAGAAGGACAGAAAGCAGAATTGGTATTGAAGTAGTCAAGGGAGAATTGATAAGGGCTTAACCAAAACAGTAGCATGTGTGAAGAGGACAGCACCTAATTCACGCAATGCTTATGACAGAAATGTTCCTCCTCTGGGATAGCTTAGAATGACATGGGCACCTGTTACCAACTCCTTCCCTGTGACCCTGCCACCTTCTCTAAGGATTTCGCCTATGGGAGACATCTTTCTTCAACAAGAATCACTGACATTGACACTGTCACTTGTTATGATGTCTATAGGTGTTATCAGAGCCCTTGGGTTTTGGGGAAGAAAAAATTAAGAATCTCTTGTTTAGAAAGTCTAGTCACCTGGGCTTGGTAGGTGGATAATCTCATATATAAGGAGATGAAGGAAAAGGAAGCCTCTAGGATCACTGAGTAGATCAGAGGAACCATGGAGCCACAGATGGAGATGGGCAGGAGGATGGAAATGGGCAGGAAGCTGGAGACAAGAAGGTTAGAGTGTGAGATGCTTGCGAATGCCTAGGTGGGAAGGTCAGCAGAGGTTAGGTACCTAAGTCCGGGGCTTGGAGAAAATGGCTGAGTGGCAGATTTGAAGTTGGTGGAATAGAGATGACAGGTATAAGGCAGGTCAAGGAATTTCTTGCAGAGCTTGAACAGATGGAGAGTCAGAATAGAACCTGCAAAATCTTTCTCATGAAGTGTCAACGAGAGAGCTCAAACAGACAGCCAAGAAAAAAATGCCACATACCATAAAACCACCAAGTAAAAAAAGATTTTAAAAAAGAAGTGGTGGTCAAGAGTTAAAAAGTCCAAAAAAGAATTGTCTAGAACCCCTTGCTTTTGGCCATGGGCTGGTGGATAGCAATGAGCTTTGCCAGAAGAACTCCACAGACACATGAAGGCAGAAACAAGTATTCCACCTGAAGTTGAGTTTTGACTCAACAGAATACACTTAGAGGAAGTGGCGACTCTGAGAGACCCATACAGATATGACCATAAGCTTGTTTATCATCACATGGGCTGGTATCTTGTGCACCTTGTAATTCAATTAGACGTGTCAACAAATGACAGTAAGTACCTCGTAAGTGCCAGCCAGAAGTCCTGATGGGGACAGAGCTAACAGTTGGCATAAAAGGCACACTATTTAAAAAGCAATAATCTAAAGTTAGGACATGAGTTCTTGCCCTAATTTGGAAAACTGGAAAGAAACAGTCAGGAATTACTTCTTGAAGACGTGATAATCAAGCTGGAATCTGTATTTCACCTTGAGAGTTTGATACAGAAGACAGAAACAAACAGTATCCCACGTACAGTCCCAGCATGTCCAACCGGCAGCCTGCCATTTTTTTTTGAGTAAAGAAGACCTGTCTTGGGCCAAATATCAATATATATACTACAGTTAATACACATACATAAGTACTAAAACTTTTTAAAATTTTTATTATGTCATGTTTAAAAATCAAAGATGATGGTGGGCCACAGATTGGACAACTTGATCTAGACCAGAGAGCACAGCACGTTTCAGAAACCGAATGATGTTTGAATCAGCTGGAGTCTGCAGTGAATGGGACACAGGCCACATGAAGCTCGAGACCTGTGGCTGAGTCCAGATGGAGTCGGCCATGTGTGGGAGGTAGCCACTAGATGGTCACAGGAACCCACCCCAGCTCGTGCTCTGTGTATTAACTCACACAAACTGTAAGATAATTATGTGGGTTTTTTCCCTACTCATTAAGTTTTGGGTTGGTTAGTTAGCAATTGGTAGCTAAGATATCATGCTAAAGAACTGAACTGAGCACTAACTAAAGAATGGGAATTTGCTGCCAGGTGTTAAGTGGGAACCGACATCAAACATGTTCTTATTTGAAATTGAAGGTATTTAGTAACTTCCACAGAAAGCTTGAAAGAATAACCTGGAGCCATCAGTAAAAATGAATATTTAAGTAAACAACAATTTCTGTTATAAAAGTTTTAGTTTTAAACCTCAAGAACTTGGGTTAAACCTCCACCTCATTCCCAATAACTTGGCCAACAATCAACTTCACTACCTCCTTTTCTTCAGTCAACTTTGATACCTAAAAACATAAAACTTGTACATATTAATGAGGCAACATAATTTTAGATGCATAGACATATGGTATAATGCTTTGAAATTAGGTTCAAAATCGCTCCTCAAACGTTTATCATTTCTTCATAACGTAAAGTTTCAAAGATGTTGAAGAAGACACCAAAAAAATTAAAAGACATCCGATGTTCTTGGATTAAAAGAATTAATATTGTACATGTCCACACTACCTAAAGCCATCTTTGGATTCAATAAAATCCCTAGCAAAATATCAATGACAAACTAGATGTAGTGACACACACCTGGAATCCCAGCTACTCAGAAGGCTGGGGTAAGAGGAATTCATGTTTGAGGCCAGCTAGGGAAACTTGGTGAGACCTGAAGGTTGAAGATGAATCTCAGGTGGTAGAGAGTTTCCTGACTCAATCCCCAGAACCATTAAAAAAAAAATTATTCTTTAAAGACTTAGAAAAAAACCTGCCTGAACAGTCCTAAAATTTACATGGAATCACAACCTCTTAGAATATCCAAAGTCATTTGAGCAAAAGAACTAGTCAGGAGGTGTTACACTAGCTGATAATAAAATATACTAGTAAGATGTATGTCTTAAGTATATTTTTATGGCTGGAATACAATACCTACTTCTTAAAGGAAAATAGGTTTTAGTTTCAAAAGGTCTTACTCCATTCGTAGGTAGCAAGCAATGGTGGAAGGCACGGTGGACGGCCTAGCCAGAGAAAAGATTTTCACAGCATGGCAGGAAGGCAGGAGAGGAAGAAGAAAGACAAGCAGAAGAAAGTATAAAGGATGTATGGAGCTAGCGAGGGAACTATACCTTTGCAGGTCATACCACAGTGACCCACTCCTTCCACGTCATGTCCCTGTGACCTGCCTCTTTGGACCAGGCCTCACCATTTAGCAGCACAAGAAATCAATGAATTATCACCCAAGACTGAGTCACCTTCCAAGCACATGTGGCTTTTGGGGGACAGGCCAGATCCAGAAACCATAATTGGGTAGCAAGCAAAACAGCACAATATTGGAATAAATGCAGATACACAGGCCAAAGGCACAGAATAGAGAGTTGAAGTCAAGCTCCACATCTACAGACAACTGATTTTCAACCAAGATGCTAAGAAACACATTGAAGAAACAAAGGCCTTTTTTAATAAACAGTACTGAGAAAGTTGGGAGTCTACAACATGGAAAAACAAAAAGAATTTTTAAAATTACCTCAAAATGTACTAAAGACTAAACCCCTCATCTTTCATGTTGGGGGTGTCAGGCATTTTGTCCCAGTGATGAGAAAGCTAACACATTCTGGGAAGTGGAATAAGCCAGACACAGCAAGAAGAGTTCTCGAAGATCTCGTGTGTATAATCTAGAAAAGTAGATGTTGTAGAACTTGTGAGTAGCATGGTGGTTAGCAGAAGCATGGAGAGTAAGAGGAGGCAAGATGGGGGAAAGGCTGGTTGCTAGATACTAAGTTATTAACTAACCAGGAACAAGACACTCTGGTGTGCTCGATTGTAATAATGATTATGCTATTGTACAGTAGAGTGATTATAGATAGGACAAGGTGCTGACCATTTGCAAAAGCCATAAAAAAAGGACTTTGAAACCTAACTTCTTAAAAACTATAGACTCTCTCCCCTTTTCTTTAGATTCACCAGCCCCATTGCCTTAATTTAGGCCTCTGTCATGTCACCTCCAACCTGGCAACAGAATACTGATCATTTCCCTAACCAGCGTGGTGTTTTTCCAGTCCCTGCCCAAACTGCCACCAAAGCTATCTTCCTGAAAGGAAAAGGTGGCCATATGATATCCCATGAGAGGACAGAAAACAGCAAATTACCATACTAGAGGAGGAATTAAAAAACAATGTTATCTGCTTTGATCAGTAAAGGCAAACACATTTGAAAAAAAATTCAGATTCAGATCTCTTGAGAAAAGTATTCCATTTACCAATTTAACTAACACCGCTGAATGTAGCCCTACAACACAGCGTAAGTCAGGGGTCCACTCCCAAAGACAGTTTTGTACATATTGAGAAATGAGGCAAGATGAGTGCCTCAGGAGCGATTAGCCTTTCGAAGAGAGTCATAAGAATTATTCCTGGGTGAGACATTTAATTGTGAAAAGGAAACTGGCAATTAATTCACAGTCACTTCAACAGTGTGATTGCTTCAAGTAATATTGATGTCATGAAATCTCTCAGCCAAGTAACAAACCACTGGTAAGTTATGCGGGAGTCCCTACAGTCAAGACAGGAAAGGTCTCTTCCTCTGCTAAAATCAATCACCCATCTATGAAACAAAAGTAAACAGAAGTGTTCAACTAAAGCCTTAGCTTTTGTCTAAATGATGTATAGTAGCCGTATTCTGGGAAATTTAATCAAAAATCATACATAATCATATATAAAATTGCCTCTTACTGAGCTAAATTTTAATTCTTTATTTCATTCTTTTTATAATTTCTAACGAGGTCAAATACAGGATTTTAGAAGTTCTATCAAAATAGAACGTGAAAAGTCCTCTTTATAACCACTTCGCTAAATAAGTGCTGATCAGAAGATATGGTATTTAAATTTTTCAAAAACAGCAAAAAAAACACATTGCCAAACCCATGGAGCAAGTTTGTTTGCAGGGAGGGAGGTTATTTTGAAAGTCATTAATGGCAATGTCCCCCTTAATTTAGTAACTTTTTTATTGAAGCATTCACTCTTATCACCTCTTGTTCATCAAATGTTTATGATCATTTCTGTCAAATAAAAACATTACAGTGTCTCCTCATTGACCTCATGCACCAGAACGAGTTCAATGTGACTTCTGGCTCTTCACCAAAATCAAAATGACTATTCAGGTTGCCAAGGAGCCGTAACAGTGAAACTAAAGCTACTCAGAAAAGTGGACTTCCAGAACTGCTTAAGGAGGTGACAAGAATGATGGGCTCAATTTGCTGAAAAGGAGAGGACATATGGCAAGTGTCTCTTACTGTGATCATTTGCTTAAATATTCACTGTATTATTTGATTGCTTGTGTCTCCAAGTATGATTTATCTGTAAATATGGTCCATAGTATATAGTAATACTGGCTCACCTTAAAGTAATTCTGTACATATAAGTCCTTTTCTCAGGTATAAAAATGTCTTCCTACTCATTAAATAGACAATGAGATAAAATTTTCATCAACAATCTGAAATATTAGCATCAAAAGGAAATATTTATCTCACGGTAAGTTCAGTTTAGAAAAGCTTAAATTCTCTTGCATTTGTAATTTTCCAAGTCATCATCACATTAACCATGATGAAGAAACTATTAAGTAAACACATATACTCTAACATTTTGTGAAATGGTCATTAAGTAATAACACTCTTATAAGTACCATGTAACAAGAAAAATCCATTTATGTCTTACTTGCAATTTACACTTCACTTAGATGGTTCAGAATCATAAAAGCATCCATGGAGAGAGATTTAAAAGTCATTATATGACAATATTTGTTTAATAGAAAGTGATGGCTTAAATGATACAATATGTTTCTTGAATATCTTCCCATTAAATAGTAATTGAACAGAAAGTCCCCCTGGTTCTCTTTAAGGGCAAGTCCACAAAGCTCTTCATTATTGGAATTTCCAACTTGGAAGCCAAACTAAATAACAAGGAGTAATTTGCCAATTAGAACTTCCTGCTCTTTTCTCTTTATTCCTTAAACACCATTCAGGGGCTGAACCGGTCAAACACTTTTAGCTTCAAAAACAGCAACTGAAAGGATTTAATTTGTGTCTCTCCAAGGTGAACCTGTCAAGAGGCAGCAGTGAGGCATTCCATGTCCCCTGGCCACAATTTCCCTTCCAGAACGAGAAGTGGGTTTTCACTCTTGAAGAATATAGTTTCCCTTGCTTGTTTCCTTTCTCTTTATTTCAATGACTGACCTCCAAATCTTACAGTTGTATAATGACCGGGCTTAAAAATGCACCATCTAGGTGCTCCCTGGAATTGCCAAACGTCTCCAGATTGAACCCATGCATGGGTGTGTGGGAAAAAAAAATAAGGACTTCCAAGGAGCGTGCTACAGACACAGAACAAGGGTCACCAGCCCTGCGTAGATCTACACAAGACTCTAGTATTTCCTATGGACCCGGGCCTTGGGGAGAGAAAGGGTAGCCAAGTAACCAGCTTTGCTTTATTTTCCTAATTTGAAACCTGAGTTTGCATCTCACTTTGTTATTCAATTTCAAATTCCCAGTGATTAGCAGAACTGAGCTGTAGGCTTCTAAATTGCAAACACATTTACAGATTAACACTCCATGAGCAAAGTCGCTGCCTCCTTTTCCTAAGGAAACAGGGGAGCAGGTTTCAGGCATGCCCATGAAGCTTCCGGACTCAGTAGCCCTCCTAAAGCTGGAGTCAGGGAAATTAGAGAAAAACTACTTTTCAAATATTTATTTTTGAACATTATTTTCAATCTTTTTAATTCACCTCTCCCAGGGCATGGACAACACAATCCATTCAAAATTCAGCAGCATGTTTCTGTTTGCCTATTTAGGACTCAATCTTCACATGACAATGTGTTGTCTGTACCAATGGATTATTTAACACCTCGGTTAAGAAAATCAAACTTATAAGAAATAAAATTTAATATTAAAAATAGGAATATTATGCAGTTAACTCCAAGTATTGCTTAAGATACAAAAAGAATAACTTGCTCTTATTCTACAAAAGAACCTCCGATCTGTTTGTCCAAAGCAAGTACATATTCTACTCTTCCACCTACTGTCCAACTTAGCCACAGTGAAATTTGTGGATGCCTGTCAATCTGGGACCATGTATGTACACACTGTCCCTTGAATCTGTTTCTGCATGGTCCAGTTGATCTAAATTTGTTTACCGGACTGGATTAAGAGACTTTGGAGAGGTGAATGATCATGAGGACACTATACTCCCTGGTGGGTTGATCTACCCGTGCTCACGGTGCAATGTGCTGTTGGGAGGTGGGTCACTGGAGCAGCGCCTGCAGAGAGTACACAGCTCTCACCACTGCTCTGCCCCGCTGGGCTCTGCCCCTCGGTTATATGAAATAAACAGCTTTTCTCTACCACATCCTTCCACCATAACACTCCTACCTTAGAGGTTGACCATGAACTGAAACTGATCTTCCTCCCTCAAGCTGTGTTTGTTGGGTATATTGTCCCTCACAAAAGCTGAATAATAACGCACCTGGTCTCAGGTTCAATGCCCTGTGCTGTTCCAGGAGCTGATGATCCGTTTCCCTCAAATCCAGTCCATCCTCCATTCTGCTAAAACAAGCGCCTTTCTCACTCACAGTTTGGTCTGGGGTCTCCTTTGTTCTCCAAGCTGCAGTGACTTGCTGTGGCCATATTTAGCCCAGAATTCTATGACTTTCCTGCTCTTGTCAGTCTCCTCTGCAGCCCTTTCCCAACCAATGTCTTGAGGTGTAACTACCCCAGCTTTCTCACTTTCCCAAGCATCCGCGCCTCCCCATCTGCCGTTACGCTCACCACACATTCTGAAATCTTCTTCTCACCCACTTCCCTTCCCTCTTGTACATACTTTTACCCATCTTCCTTTCACCACCTTTCTGAGGTCTTTCTTCAGAAACATACAAGATAAATCAGTTGATGCCCTTCCATATGTTTATTATCACAACCTGTTTTATGTGTGTTCCTGTGTCTAATATTCTCATCAACTTTTGTTGATGGTCTAAATTGTGAGCTATTTTTATAACACTGCTTTCCAGCAAAGTGCCTGTATACAGTAAGCCTCTATATGTGTTTGTAGAATCAGATCTGGTTGGCAACCAATCTACTGCTATGGTTTGGATGTGACGTATTCTCAAAAGCCTAACGTATTTGGAGGAACCATGTGCTGTTGGGAAGTGGGACCTGGCTGGAAGGCGTGGATGCTTGGGGCTTGACCTACAGGGATTGTGTCGACTTGTTGAGAGTGGGGAGTTCCCAGGGCAGAGCTTTCAGGTGGGGTCTATTGAAAACGAAAGACAGGCACCTCCTTTGGGTGTCAAGGGTCCAACTGCCAGCTTGAACTAAGGAAAGGGAGGAAGGAAGAAACATTGCTATGGTTTCTTCCAGGGAAAACTGTAGCCCTGGCTTAAGTCTCCACTCACTCCTCACTTCACTTGGCTCCTGCCTCCTTGGCTTCTGTCTGTGATGTCCTGAGCAGCTCTCCAGCCTCTGCCATGTGCTTCCACCATTGCCAGCTGCCATTGAACGAACTGTGTGCGACCTTCTGAAACTGTGAGCTAAAATAAATCTTCCCTTAAGTTGTGGATGTTGGGTATTCTGAATGGGACATCTACCAAGAAACAATGACCAAGAGCCATTTCAGAAAACAAAATCTGCAATTACTGGACCATTTGGTATCATTAATGAAAAGTTGACAATATTAGATAATTATAACAAGTTCCAACAATTAAATGTCAAAACTACATGGAAAAGCTATTTCCAGATATTCATCAATGAATATTGACTAAGCTTATGAAAGCACATGATGATGCTGTGCACTGGGGTGATTTGATATAATAGGAACTAAATATAATCTGGGACCATTGGAATTTACAATGAAAGGCTCTAATATGGGATAATGTGTGCAGTGTCATTGAGGTTGAGAGTTGCTACATATACTAGTCTACAGAAGAAAATCAGGTTATCTGGATGGATATTGGGTTGAGATCATCATATGCCATCTAGTATAGGCCTAGTTATATATTTTTTGCAATGATTTTCTAATCAATATGAAGACCCAAGAGGGTAGGGGAGGGGATGGAGTGAAAAATGACATGAAACAGATACAAGCTGGCTGATTAAACGGATGATAATGGAGACACATGTAAGTGATCAAGAGGAATTTCTGGTTAAATATACTAAAAATTTCTGAGGAGCAGTCTGCTGAAAATAATTCTATATGAATATGTACTGTGTGTGTGGCAATCTCTGTTGTCGCTCATTTACCCAAACCACTTTTAACATACTGATTGCTTCTTTAAAAACAGTGCTGAAAGGTTGCTGCTACTTTAAAGACAGAAAATACAGCCACCCACGGGCCACTGAATACTCTGAATAATCACATTATATTTTTCTGTGATTTCGACTAAAGCTGTCTACTCCCACTGTGATTCTTTAAATGACAATCTATTAGGCTTCTTAAGTTTCCAAGGTCGTTGGCAGTCCTCTCTTACCTAGTTAATCAAGCAATCCCTCCTAAGGGTACTTCCAAGATGAGTAAAAACTACAGTCATGATTTCTACCCTATCAAGAAAATGGAAATCTATTCTCTGGATAAACCCCAGGAATGTTCCTCACAAATGTTCTTTCAGTCTGGGAGGGAAATGAGGTGCAAAGTTTCTTGTAGGTATCTAATTTAACAGTATGTTTCAAAAATAATCACCATTAATACCATCAGCAGTTACATAAGGGAGCGAATGCACCAAAAGTGAGAAAAACAACTTTTCCTATGAGACACAGTTGAGCTGAGGTACTTGATGTTCAACATTATAGTACTATACATGCTTTTCTGTTCTTTAGCATTCTACCATCCAGACGATCAATTGTAAATCTCAAGGTGATGTACACATCAAATTATCATCGAATTTCTTGCCAAAGAAACTGTTCACGCTTGAGTTTAGATACCTTGGCTGAAGTTTTGAAAAAGAAATGATGGTAAGGGAATAATAATTAGGTGCCAATTCTTTCCTCTCCTGACTTTTAATTTGCTTAGCTATAAATTAACAGCAGTGAATTATAGGAAAAGAAATGTGATATATTTTAATTTGGCAAGAGTAGCTTCTAAAGAATGCAAAAGACAGCAATATATTTAGCATCTAGTAAAACACAATATATTTTTATATGTATAAAACACCACTGAGTTGTACGCTTGGCTCTCCATCAAAAAAGAGAGGCTCCTTTTTTCAAACATGTAACATTAAAACGTAAAACCAATAAACAATGCAAGAGAAGTCATTCTCAATATTCATTAAAACACCAATGGTGGCTTGTTTTATTTTTCTTGTTGTTGTTTTGTTTTTTTTTCTTCTGAGCTAGGGATTGAACCCAGGGCCTTGGCATCAAGTTATACCCAATGGGGTAAAGTTTAACTTGACACAATATATGAAGTCCACAAACTACCTTTCAATTCTGGTGGGTTTACAGCATACAAACTTATCAATATATATTTAACCTTAAGAGAAGAAATAGCAACTAAGAAAGACAAGAAACCCTACATTTTCACTTACTTAGGGTCATTCTGAACATGTTCTCTTTCATACTGAGATCAAGCAATAGTTACCTCTCATCAAGTGTCCTGTTGTATACTAAACCACTATGCACTTTAGCTCAGTTAACACTACCACCCGGAAGGGTCAGTGTTTTTACACCCCCTTTCCAACAAACAAGTGACGCACAGTAAGTCAGTAAGTTACTTGCTGAACAGACCCTGCTGTGCTTGAGAGAGGCCTGGCTGACCATCCTACCAGCACAGGAGCTGTACCCCGGGGCAATGAGACGCCAATACACTTGAGCAAATGAAAACTTAAAGAAGCAGCATTCTGAAAATTAAAAATAAGCTATTTGGAATTTAGGAGCATTTGAAGGTTTTTTTGAGTGTCACCATTAAATCAAGAGCCATTTTGCTTAAACTGACATATCTATTAATGCATGAATGGCAATTAAAGGCTACCAAAGAGACAGTGAGAGTCTTGAAGATACAATATAAACACAACCAACTGCCTTACACTGCCATGTACAGCGTCACCTAACGTCATTTCTTGAGACCCTTTGCAACATCAAAGTACTAGTAACACTTAAAGTTTCAACTTCCCCTTTGCCACCCCCCACCTGAGGCACAGACTTAAGCTGTCTTTCAAACTCAAGGGAAAAAAATGGCTGAGTTCAGATGTGGGATCACATCTGGGGACAGATACAGACTTAATGGAAACCTTGGCTGGGCCATTGTCTAGCTCTATTCCTGGGGCAGGCTCCATGACAGCAACAACATGAAGACACCCCTGATCGTGAATGAGAAAGGAAACATTTAGGATCATCACTAAGCGGATGCAAAAGAGAAATGGACATCAACAGACACCACAGAGCAACTTCCCGAGGACTCAAACTCCCACAGCCTATTCACCTAAGCCTACAGAAAGCCTTTCTCTCCTTTCAATTTAACTTCCCTACTCCTGAGATTTCAATCAGGAGAAATCCTCTCTATCATTTAGACATTCTGTCTTCTTTCTTTAGTGGACAAGGGAGATGGGCCTGGTAAATGTATCTTTAGCTAGCGAGGGGGGAAAGGGATCCTGTTATACCCCCTCTCTTAGCCTCTATTCTTTTTTCCTTCCACATACTGACCGCAAAGGAAGCTCTGATATCACTCAAAAATATTTCAAAGCAAGGGAGGGGGAATGCTCACAGCATTAAATGTGTTCAAAATGTTAAATACAATATTCCCTTTTATGCAGCCTGGGTCAAAGGAGCACAAAGCTAATCAAACTCCAGAGCACTTCAAGATAAGAGTCACTTGGCATTCTTGCGTCCAGTGCTCAGAAACAATTCCTCCCTTCCTTCTAGAACCCAGGAAAGAGAAACAGACTTCAGTTGTCTGACCTCTCCTGCTCTCCCTCAGGCTGCTGGGAGAGGGCGGGAACGGGGAAGCAATATACACTTTGGTGTCCAATTTATCACTTCTATTTTCACAGCCATAAATTACTTCTTAGCTTTAAAACAACAGGATTTTAAAAGGGCACTCACTCTAAGAGACTTAAATTCCAGTAACTAAATTCAGATGTATGGGGCAATTTAAAATCATTATAAAAGCTTTCTGTTTCAATGCTATCCAAAATGGAATCCCAGGAAATCTGTATACCAAAATGTTACAGAAATAAGGTTAAATTGAATGCACCAAACCTATCTGTTCAGAGGTTCTGGGAGGAGGGAGGTCATCAGTCAGTGAAAGAATCTTTTGAAGGAGTCTTAGATCACATCCTTTCATCGCTGGTCAATTCATTTTTTTGTTATTCTAATGGTCAACATAAATGAGCACCGGCTAATCCATCACACATTCCCTTCTTGAACAGAACCACCCCGCGCTCAAAGTTCAGTTTTGTTCATTCACACAGAATGACTCTGGTGAAGCCGGAAGCCAATACATGAGTATGTTAGACACCAGGACAAGCAAGAAAATTAGCCAATGCTTTTGAACAGAGTGAATCATGGTACATAAAGGGGAAAGCGAGGAGAACAAAACCAAAGGAAAGTGCTTAAAGGGGGAAAAATCACTTTTGGCATGAATCCAGAAAACAAACAAACAAAAAAAACCCTGCCTATTAGGTACATAATCAGAATGGGGCCATTTGTCAAAAGTCAGTAGGAACAAACTCTAAGTGGTTGTCTTAGTGTCTCAAGAGCTGGCCCTAGGTGGGTGCTGTCAACGGCTGGAGCTGGAGCTCCAGGGCCAGGAACTTTAATTTGACCCTCCTGAAAGCCAGTCCCAATTACGACATCAAGGAAGCCCTTGAGACATGGGACAAGTCTGACCCAGTGTGTCAATGTCAACAGAAACAGGAAAAAAAAAAAAATAGAAAGGGACATTCTCAAGCATGTTGTCTGTTCTAGGTAAAAGTTAAGGACCTTTAAGACCCAGCTTTTGAAGTTGGCCTCCCTGGACTGAAATGAGGACAACGTAAATACTGAAAGTTGGTCTGATGGTATTTTCCACGCCTGCTGGTGGGCTTTGGGAAAACCACAAGTACCAGAATAAGCTGAGTGTTGCACTCCAGCAAAATTAGCTAGTGATATGCTTAATTCTTCATGGCCAAACAGCAAGCTATGAAGAATAGTCACCTGTTAGTGATTTGAAATCTGGCTACCCACCTAAGCTTGTCATCATTGACAACTCATTTTAATATCTCCTCAGATCTATACAGTGTTGGCATTTCTACACCAATTACAAAGCAAACTTGTCTCTCAAGATTCAAAAACAGGGGCTTTGAGTGGAACTGAAGATGATGTAAAAAAAAATTGAGAATTTCACCCGTAAATAACACAGCACCATAAAATGAAACAAGAATTCATTCCTTTCCATACAGTTCTAGTAGCCAGTGAATGAGAGCAAGGGTTCAAACTTGCACTCCAAGTCTCCTAGTCCTCTGCGATTACACATAAAACGTTTTGCCTGTGTGCTCTATTCCAAGTATAGTTGCTACAGCTCTCACTAGTTGCGCGGGAGGAGTTTATGAATCAATACAAAGCAGCTGTCACTTTTCCGGATTTATGTTGACGTGCAGATGGGTTCAGCTACCTACAACAATACTCTGAGCATCTCTTTCATTTTCAACTTAAGCTTAACAGAAGCAAAAGCAAGAGGGCCAACAACCTCAAGAGACCTGGGGCAAGAAGGTTGTGCCCCTACAGGGAAGTCGCTAATGTCACGTCCCATCATGCTGATGGCGTCTCAGGTTGCAGAATGTACAAGGCAAGTCCCAGGAAAGCAACCAACAGAAGACAGAAGGGGTGTGCAGTAGGAGTATTCCCAAAAGACATAAAAATTGATATGAGGGTTCACAAGATGAATTTTGACTGAATCAAAATGGTTGGATTTTTTGAAAAATCTCTTATCCTTAAGATCAAGGCTCACATATATATATATATATATATATATATATATATATATATATATATATATATATATAAAGACAACTAAAATTGATAGTGTAGATTCCAGAAAAATCCTCACAATTTTCAACTAACTCAACTGAGAAAATACTCCGTGGCAGATGACCTCCAGAGCACTGTGCAGGAAGCCAATCTGCTCCATAATTTAGTCAACAAATAACTTCTGGTACTTCCTGTGGGGCCTCCCCCATATCATCACCTATACTGGCTCAATCCCTCCCCAAGGGAACCCTGAAGACAATGTGTGTACATCAAGAGACCTGGTAATAAAATACCTTAAGAAATGGCAATAAATTCCCTTAAGGAGATTATAATAAATTCAAAAGCATCTGAATGCCCCTGCTGCTCTGCATACAGACCCTTTGTTACCATCTGCTGAGGCAACATGTAAAAAGTGGCTGCAGTTTTATTTTTCATTCTCCAGTCCCACCGTTTATACATGGCAACAAGACAGCTATCCAGTACATTAAACACACCTTCTACAGGTGGAGTCCTCCTGCTCATGCCTAGGGCAAGCAGTGCTGATACCGGAAACATGCCTGTCACACTCAGCTCCCAGCCCTCGTGACAGGACCTGGGGTAGCACATGGGGCCATTCCTGGCACGAAAAGTACACACGGGATCAAAGCCCTGGACATAGCCAGCGTGCCACCATCAACAGCGCTAAAGCCTGGGGATCTTTCCATATAAAATTACACGGATGTTGACAAACCACCTGTTGGCCTAAAAAAAAAAACCAAAAACATTAATTTGTGCCCCTCCCAGACCACTCTCCCCGGGTATTCCTGTGAAATTGGTTTGGGCAGAGGAAGTGAGGAGAGAAGGGAAGGAAACAAGGGAAAAGAGAAAAGAGAAAGGGAAAAGAAAAGCAGACAGGAAAAGGGGAAGAAAAAAGGACAAGAAAGAAGAGAAGAGAAAGAAGAAAACAAAAGTGAGAAATCATTAAGAAGCGTGAAGCACTCACAAGGCTTTTAGTACGTGACTGGCACTACTCAAGATAACCGGCCTGGAGCATGGTCAACACTAGCTTTTTGCAAATGGGAGCCTGGATGCATCGGGAGCAAAGGAGACGACCCTGAGCTCGCATGAAGGTCGCCAGGCTTGTCAGCATGAGGCCCAGGACAATCTACCGAAGCAACAGGACAATCAGGACACAGGCTGGTAGTGAGGTGAGAAATCCAAGTAGCAAGAGTACAAAGGAAATACTCAGGTCACATGTTCCCCAAGACGCCACAGGATAGAATAACAAGGACTTGTAACTGTGACAAAAACAATTCCTCTTCGAACATGTAAATGCAAAAATCATAAAAGACATGACGCTTAGAAAGAAGCATATAATAAAACCATGACTGAAATTTAAGCTCTGGACCCAAAACCTACGTTCTTTTTTCTAAACATTATATCACAGAAATTTAAATTATTTTCTTAACTTAGGGTCAAGATGCATCTGTGAGGGGAAAAATAGTCAAAACATGAAATTCCATTGCTTCCTAAAAATTGATCGCTTGTGTGAAATTTAGGGGAAGAAAAGAATCTCTCTTTTGTTCCTCTGTGGTGATATTTGAATCATTGAACCGAAGTTAAAAATGCTAAACTGTGGCTATCAATAGAGCGAAGTATTAGAAGGAAGTAAAACGGCCTTGGAAATTGGCCATAATTAGCCCAAAAATAAATGTAATCAGGCTTATATTACTCAATTTTTAGGGCTATAAAAGTCAAATTATCTTTAAACTAAAGAGAAACAAAAGGCAGAGCCTCCAGTTCCCAGCCACAAATTCACCCAACCTGGAATCAAAACCATGTAGGAAAATAATTGCAACGGTACTGAACGTATATTGACTTTTTTGTTATTGTTGTACAGGGCCTTTGCACTGACCTACATCCTCAGCCTTTTTTGTGTTTTACTGTGAGACAGGGTCTCGCTGTCACTGAGGTTCCCAGATGAGGCTTGAACTTGCAATCCTTCCTCAGCCTCCCAGGATGCTGGGATTCGAGGCCTAAGCCAACAGACTCAGCAAGACTTTTTTTTTTAAATCACAATTCCCTAAACAATACAACATAATGCCTACCGACCCAGCATTCACTGTACGATGCATTATAACAAATCTGGAGCTGATTGAATGTGAGTAGGGAGAAGGACAAAACTATATGCAAGTTCTGCGCTGCCTCACAAGAGACTTGAGCACCTGCCAATGTTGGCTCCTACTGAGGTCCCGGAACCAGCCCACCATGGACAGGAGGGACAAATGCACAAGATAATCGGCTTATTTTTTCCTTACAATGAAGTATTTTGTTTCATAAATTTGAATGTTTTTATATTCTGTGCATTTTACATAGTAAATGCATGAAACACTTAAGAGTAATTTACATGTTTCACTTTTTTATAGGAATTATATAAATGAGACCCTGTTCCAACTCAGTAGTTCTTAACCACAAGCAACTTTTTCTCCAAGGAGTACTTGGCAATGACCTGAGGGCGGGCCTGGCATCTACAGGGTAAAGCCAAAAACACTACTAAGTCCTACAGCACATAGGACAGCCACCCAAACGAATTATCTGAGCCAAACATCTACACTGCTATGGTTGTTCAATGTGACAGAAAATCTAATTAGTTATTTTCTTTGATTTGCCTTATAATCTAGGAAATCAACTATTTCCCTGTCCCTAAAATATCCATATTAAGTGATATTGTATTAATATTCTACCTATAATAGGATTATTTGAATTGGTTGTTTAAATGTCAGGTTTCATACACCCTGGAATCTGGATTGTGAGGGAAGAGATAGGAAATTTACATTGAAATTTAGCATCCTATTGGTTCTCCTGAACTCTAAATTTCGAAAGCTAATTATCTGCATTATTTTACACAATGGAGTATTTCTTTTCCTCATTTGAATCCTGGAAGTTACGGTGTATTGTCGTAATTCAGAAAAACAAAAAACATATGGTAATCCATTTACTATGTTAACATTATTAAATTATACTAAAGCCGCAAAAAGACATTGGAGTTTATAAAACCTTATTATTTCATAGATGACTAAGATGCTCAGAGGTCATGGAGTCAATAAAATGAGTGATCCAACAGGGGACCTTGTGATAACTAGTATCAGGTGTGGAGTTGGTCCCGCCCAACCTCAGGCAACAAGGAATGGTGAGTCAAAGTGCCCCGAAGCTTCCTGTGTGGTCCGCCCTGGGCATTCCAACATGCGTGTCCAGCACCTCACTGGTGCAGGCATGGAACTAATGCTGAATGAAGGACACAGAAAAGGACTCTAGAGCATTTTAAAGACAATGTGAGAATTCAGTTCAAGTGTGTGAAATATGGTACAGTTGAAACAGACAGTTGAAGATGTAACGAATTGGTCAGGAGGAGAAGGCACATCGGGTGCCAGGCTTCCTGGAGAAGGTGAGCTTGGGGTCAGAATCTAGAGGAAGAAGAGAAAAATCTAACTAGGTATAGTTGGGGAGCATCTCTGAGTTCAAAAATGGTACCTGCAAAGACCCCCCAAAACAGAAATCAGCAAATCAAATTCAGAGAATGGCCAATAGCTTTACATCACTCAAACAGGGAATTGGACGGTGCTCAGAAATCAATTTCTTGCACTGGCCCTGATGGTACAGGCTTATAATTCCAGCGCTCTGGGAAGCTGAGACAAGAGGATCACAAATCCAAGCCCAAGCTGCTCAACTTAGCAATTTATTGAGATACCTCAAATAAAAAAATCAAAAGAGCCTGGGGATGTAGCACAGAGCAAAGGCTCTGGGTTCAATTCCCAGTACCACACACACACACACACACACACACACACACACACACACAGAAACTGATTTATTGAGATTATCAGGGAAATGCAGAAAATGATTGGCAAAATCACCTAAGCATGCAGCCAAATGGGTTCTCAGAATACCTGCAATCCTATACAGTGTGTAATACTTCCAAAGTTTATATTTATATCAAAATATACAGTGACTTCAAATTTTTTAAAATTATACTAATACACATTGCCATTAACCTTCCCTCAAAACACTCCCCTTCCCTTGGGACACGTCTGTCCCACTGTGACTGCCCCTCTCTACAGCAGGTCTGGAAGTCCTCTCATGAGTGCTACTGCTTCCTGCCATTCGACAGAAAGGTGGCTTGGAAAACACTGTGGCGTGCCCTCATCCACCTTCACGGCCTGGCATTGTTACTGCTGTCTCTTCCTCAAAGTCAAAATGACCATGCAAAGTAAATGCCTTGCATGGATTCGGGACGTGGAGGCAGCCGGGACAGGGCAATCAAAGACTCAGGAAAGAGGATCTCCAGGACCGCTTCACAGAGTGGCAAGGACGATGGGGTAAGCAGGCTCCATGGACGAGGAGAGTTCTAGGGGGGACAAATAGCAACGTGGCTTTCATTGTTTTTTTTTTTTAAACTTAAACACGCCTTTTATCAGTCCCACCTTACAGTTGTTGACTTGGCTTTTCTTCGTCTCCTTAACTACAATGGTAGTTGTGATGTCCTTACAGTCTGAATTGCAGTAGGTGATAGGAAGACTAGGTGGACAGGGAGCACTAGAACAAGGTGTTCCAGGGGCTATAATGGCTATTAGGGCTCTTCCCTCCAGGGAAAAACAAAGGAGAAGTAGCCAAACCAGCCAGTCTACACTGCTTCCCATTTTCCATCCATGCTGTAAGGAGACCACAGGAGACTGCCTCTCCAAGCAGAAACTTCTCTGCAGGTGGTTGGGCAGAGAAAAGCTTTATCAGGAGCTCTAGGCCCTCACCCTCTGGGGACCCTCACTCAAGGGCCCCGTCTTGGTTATTTTCTTGTTGCTATGATAAAATACTCTTAACAATTTAAGGGAAGATAAATTTATTTTAACTCAGTTTCAGAAGGTCTCACACAATTCATTCATGGGCAGGAACCAACAGTAGAAGCACACGGCGGAGGCTAGAGAGCTGCTCACAGCACTGTAGACAGAAAGTCAAGTGAGGCGGGAGGAAGTCCCTATCTGGAGACTCAGGCAAGGCCAGAACTTTCCCAAAAAGATGCTGTAACGATGTGTTTTCTTCCTTTCATCACTTAGTTCAAGCTGACATTTCGGCCCCCACACCCAGGGTGATGCTTTCCTCCACTTCCTAGCGCACAAGCCAAACCAACCACACACTTGAGAGCTCTGCCCTGGGTGTTTCCCCAATCGCAACAAGCTGACACAATCAAAATTCTTCCAAGTCAAAGCCCAGGCATCCAACCCTTCCCTTCCGTCCAGGCCCCATCTCCCAACAGTACATGGTTCCATAGATATCCCACTATATCCAAAAGCACTGGGGACATGACAGACCCAAACCCTATCTCCTCCATCTCAACCTCTTTTTGAGAGTTTTATTTTCTCAATAAGCCTCTTCTTGCTTTGAATCTTCCATGAGCTCCGACTGATTATTCTTAACCAAATTGAGAATTCCAAACCTGGATATCTGGTAACACCAGCGGTAGCATGGGGAAAGTCTAGGCCAAGAAGACAACCTCAAAATGATTTGAACAAGTGTAGAAGCTATGGGACCATGAGAGGCCCCTACAAAGAACTAGATGGAAAGAATTGGATTACTTTACTTTCCCCACTTACCCTTGCCTGCTTTGCAGCCCTGGTAACAACAGTTCCTACCTCCCTACAACCCGGCCACTGAAACCACAGTGAGGGCACCCACTCAGATGTGGGCCCTGTGAGGCACTGTCTCACAGATCACCTGCACAGGTGTGTGAGGAACTTCTATCCTAGAAGCTGCATTAATAAATCAGAAAATGCAAAGGAGTTACTGCTCCCTCTCTAAGGTGGTGATATTAATTCATGGGGAACTTATCTAACTTCAGTAGAAGGGAGTCAGTGGTTAAACGCACCTCTGTCCTACTGCTCAGAGACTATTCCAACACATGATCCTTGCTATGTCCTCTCTGATGATGTCTGTGACAGAATCTTTGGTATACTTACTGTAAAGCCATGGTCTTCTACTGCTCAACCTCCTTCCTTCTCTCCCCACCTTGCTTCCCCAGGTTCTCACTTTCCAATAAAATACCCAGATATATACTTCTAACTCAGGCCCTGAGTTCTGGACATTTCAGACTAGATCAAAATCTATCCTGTCTCTTAAACTAAACTTAAACTGAAGTGCTTTGTTGTGTTAATGTTCCATCTATGTGAGCAACCCAACAAGAGACATGAGATGTGTACGGTATTATTGACTACTACAGGTTTTATGCCCAAAATTGTGTCTGCCAGATGCGACAGCCTTGGATGCAGCCACGTACCAAGCAAGGGTTCAGAGTTTTTGTTCTCTGTGACTAAACAGTACTCAAGATGAGATCTGAAGAAATGAACGCAAAAGAGAGGTGGGCGAGCAACGCTGAGAAGAGAAGCAAGGGGGAAATTGACAGAGACTAAATGCAGATCAGCCGCTTCCCCCGCAACAGGACATCCTGCTGCAAATCTAACACTGCAGCCTTTGGAAGCTGAAACAGCATAAATGGGGAAAGGTGTTTTCTGATGGAGGAGACTTTACTTCTTTGGCAGGTAACCTGAGTCTGACTTTGGGAACAACACCTGGAAGTCAGTTCAGCTCTTAAACAGCTCCAAATTCCCCATATCGGGTTCATTACGAGAAGCCACCTGTGTCTCTGCTCATCAAATCCTGCTGGCTTCTGGTTCCGATCTGCTGCAATGCACTGAAGAGTCATTTCTAATTATACAAGTAAAATAAATAATTCATGGGGATTTCCTGGACCTTCAGTTGAGAGCTGATGTGCAATTGGTCTGTGTGGATGATCACAGAATCGCAAATTGCTTCAGCACTCCTGGCGATGTAATTACTTAATCCAAGTAATAAAATCTGAGTGATATGGCTTAACGAGGGCATATGCCTCAGTTCTAATTAGGAAAAATTATAAATTACAATTTTCTTGAAGAAATGCTTGTGGAAGAGGATGCTACGTATTAACCAAGGTCTCTCCTTTTTTCCTCCTGGGCACACAATAGAACATAGGCCGAAAGTGGACGGGCACAGAAGAAGCTTCATATGCAAACCCTCCACGAAGCTGCTTCTCTTCTACTGTGTGATGAGAAGACCAGGCCTGAGGGCAGCTCAGCACACAACAACAGTGAAAGCCCTCAACAAATGCATCCCACAGACACCGCTTTGCTTCCCTCCCACCTCCACACCCCACAGTGGAGTTTGAGCTAAGCAACATATACGTTTTTTACGAGAAGAGGTGGATTTGGAAGAATTAATTGTTGGCCAAAACTGTGAGCCCATCCTGTGACCACACGAGATGCTTTTGGATTCATGACTCAAAGAAAACTAATAACACTCACTTGCTCACCCACTTGACAAAGATTATTCTTGTTTGCTTATCCATTCAAAGGGTCTCTAAAGAGTAAAGACAAAACACATCGGTGCAGATTCGTTTTTCTAGGTTATTCTCTGTTATGCAAGGACACTATTTGCTCATATGTATATTGAACATTTACAAAGGGATTTGGTTAATGGTGTTAATTAGCAATATGAAACTTCCAGCCCAAACTCTAACTAATCACAATATCTAGTCTTATATCCCAGCATCCTCCTGTTTTTAATACTTGGTAGACCCATTTAATCCTGGGGTTTTATTATCTTAATTTTTTCCCATGATACTGAGCAGCCCACACGCTGACCTATACCTCATACCCCATAACCCCTTTTTTAGTTTTGATTTGGGACAGAGTCACACAAAGTTGATGAGCTGCTGCTATGGCTTGGATCTGTGATGCTGCCCCAAAAGCTCATGTATTTGGATGTAGTGGGATACCTATGGAACCATGTGCTGTCACGAGATAGGGCCTGGTCAGAAGGAGTAGAACACCAGGACTCGACCCGGAAGGGGTGGATTACTGGGATACCACTCCAAAGGGTATACACTAGCTCCGTCCTTTCTCCTTTACTTGGCTTCCTGTTCACCATGCTGTGAACAACTTTCCTGCTAGGCTTATGCCATCTGCTTCCAACATCGCCAGCTGCCCATAACTGGACTGAGACCTTCTGAAACTATGAGCAAAAATAAATCTATCCTCCCTTAATTTATAAATGTTGGGTACCCTGTCACAGCAACAAAAAGTAACTCAGACAGATGCCTAGGTTGGGCTCAAATTTGTGATCTTCTTGCCTCACCTACCCAGAGTGCTGGGGTTACAGACCTGTGCCATCAGGCCAGGCCGTCCTGTGGCTTTAGATTCCACATCTAATCACAAAGGTGTTTTTTAAATGTTTGTGACAAAAAACAACAATGAAAAAAATCACACATGATAACAGCCATGTAATATCATCTGCACATATTCCTAAGGTATCAAAAATGCAAGTTTAGTCATGAACTCAGATTTAGTTTTTTAACTTCAATAATAATCAGCAAAGGCCAGTTCTTTAAAATAAAGTTTTATAATTTTCAAAAACTATATAGCATGGTCCAATATTCCCATGAATTAGGCTGAGTCAGAAAAAGAAAACAACTACCTCTTCTCAACTTTACACAGTCGAGATTTAAAATGAGTTATTGGGGTCATCAGTAGAAATTTCCAAACAGTTGCCTGAAAAGTGAAAAACAATGGTATTATTGACAGGGAGAAAAAGTAAAATGTGTGTATAGGTCCAAACTTTAAAGATCCTGGAAGGGCATACTGTACATCACTTAATAATAGCAAATAATTTAGGGCTGGGGATTGCGCTCTGTGGCACTGCACTTGCTTAGCAAGCACAAAATCCTGGGTGCAACTGTCAGGTCTGAAATAGATGGTAGTTCTGATGGTGTAAACTTGTGAGAAAAATTATAGTTCCTATTAAGCTTGTGTTATCCGCATGTCATAAAATCTCTTGAAGTAAAAGTAATGTCAACTACTGTACCACTGAAGAGTTCCTAAGTGGAAGAGGGTCTCTCAGAGTCAAGCACTCAATGCAAATATTCAATATTCCTTGGGCTGAGGTAGCTTCAGCATCTGGAGTTCCAGCATAAAAATATGTCTATGTTTTTGAGCTCTTGCTTTAAAAGAGATGACATTTTTAAAGATTATTTTTCCTTTATAAAAAAGGTTGCTAAATTAAATTTTTGATATGCATTTGGTGTGTAAATGTCCAATCACTACAATGAAAAGCAACACAAGTTATCTATGGGCCTGTGTTATCTTATTACAAAAATCTAAGACCAGCTAACGGTATTTGCAACATATTCCACATTTCCCCAGCACACCAATACATTTCATTTGGTGTGCATATTTAATCAACTGTCCCAATCTCCTTTCTTCCAGCACGACTTATGTTTTAATACCTTTTCTTGAAATACAGCTGGGACTCATTTGCTCCCTTTTGCCAATCTAATTATCATCCTGTCGGTTTTCATTCTTCCTCTTTGAGTCCTCAACCAAGTAAGTGTCATTTTCCTGCTTTTATTTTGGCTAAAAATTCAACTGAAGCAACTTTCCAATACATCTGATGCATGCAGCTCTAATATTCCCCATGATTTTTGGCTCCCAGATAAAAACAACCCATCTTCTGTTGGTGCTGGGACTCTGATATTTACTTGGGTTCAGCCTTTGGAGCTGGAACAGGTGACGTTGTCTTCCTAGGGCCTAGATGTCAAAATATTTATGAAATGGGCTTTGCACTTTGCTGATCTGTATCAAGTCATAGCCACAGTGAAGCATATTTACAGTGAAAAAAGATGTTTCTGGCACTGTGAGAACATAAGTCTTACTAAATGCTGCACTGTTCCACTGCTCTTCTCTCTGGAAAGTGATGTCAAATATGGTATCTTTGGATGTGAGTCATATATGCTAAGTATAGCATGTGACAAATGACTTTTTCAAGACGTATACAATCCTGTTTACATTTCTAAGTGGTACTAGACATTTTCAGCGAATTTGATGTTCTGAGGCAGTTTTATTCGATTCAAATAAGTAACTGGAAAAGCAGCAAAAGGAAATACAGTTGTCTTTGGAATCAGGCAGGAACTGGTTCCAGGACCTGTTGGATACTGAGACCTGCCAAAGCTCAAGTGCCTTAGGTAAAATGACACAACAGTTGTACATAACATACATCCTCCCACACACCTCAAGTCATCTCAGGTTACCACACTACCAATACCATGTTAGCCCTAGGGAGACAGTGGGTACCGCACATTAGCAAATGACAAGAAAGTCTGTATACCGTCAGTATAGTTGCGATTTTTTTCCAAATATTTTCAATCTAAAATATTTTCCACTTATAGCTGGTGGAATCCAAGGATTCAGAACCCATGAATACACAAGGCCAACTGTCTGTGTTGGAGGAAGAAAGTGTCTTGAAAATGATAAACAATGGACCTTTAAAGCGAGGCATTAACATATAGATGGGTTCAACGACAGATCATCTAAATGTCTATGATGTGGAGAGATTCAGTGTGATCTTTGCTAATTTTTTTTAAAGTATGCTCCTATTGAAATTTACAAAATGGAAGGAAAATAAGAACTTGTGCTATTAGATAACAGTATGGCGGGGGGAGTGGAGAAACCAAATCCCTGTAGAATTTGTGTAACATCTTAAGTAGGTTTAAATAATCCTTGAAATCGAACCAGAGGTAGGTTTTATAAAACTCATCTCTCTCTCTCTCAAGAGTCCCATTCCAGAGAACATGTGTGCAAATCCTAGGCAATATATGGCTGCAAAGTGAGGCAAGGGACACATCAAGAGTGAAGCAAAGTTCTCTGTGAGTTATGCTCCGTGACTCCTCTATCCTTTTGGTCACTAATTCCACCTATGATATAGCCATGGTGAAGAAATGAAGCCTTTATCTCTATAGCTTCTTCAACGAATGGAAAAACAAGTTTGAGAATATTCAAGACAGACAAATACTGTGCCAGGCACTGGTACCAACATGCATTGGAATATTTTTCTTATTTTAAGAAGTTTTGCTACAATTATATGTGTAACTGTTATAGAGGTGATAAAATGTTTACCCTGTTCTCCACTTTCTAAAACCAGCTTCCTTCTCTCCCTCCCACCACCACCCCGCTTTGCTTCTGAGCCAATTCAAATGTAGATGTGCATGAGGCTGAAGGCCATGGTGAGCTCTGGACTCTCCCTATGGACAAGATGGGCAAGTCCTAAAACCCACTGGGGATAAGCTAAAAGAAAGAAAAAGTAACAGGTGCCACTAGGACAAATGACACAAGATAATTTGCAGTGACAGATCAACTGACTAATAATTTCAGAGAGATGGAGGGGAGATTGATCAGTGATTTAATGGAACTATAGAATAAATTTAGTCAAAATTGTTTATTGTGGACTCTGTTCATAGATAGTCTCAATTATTGGGCATGACAGTGCATGCCTATAAGGGTTGGAGATGTAGCTCCAAACCTGGATTTCCAGATCTTTACTTTGAACTCCTAAAGTTTAGGCAGAGAAGGCCCAGATAACACTGGCCAACGGGGTTTTGAGGTTGCCGTATCTGAGACGTCTAAAAGATGATGAACTAAGAGGATCCAACTATCCTGTAGTGAGTGGTTCACCATTTCTCCTGAAGGGGGCCCTGCACCTTGGCAAGAAATCCCACAGGCTGTGGCAGTCTTTAGGCCAAGACTGCCGTGAAGGACATGTGAAGCTTCAGTGACATCCCTCTGAACTTTTCTTCCACTAAACTTGATGTTTTTGCTTTCTCTTCAGCGTTCGTAGGCTGAAGATTTTATCTACACTTGCTGTAACCCTCCCACCATGATGGGTTAAAGAAATATATCAAATAAAAGGAAGAGGTCAAGACCAAGTGCAAGCAAGAGAATAGAAGTAACGAGCTAGCTCATTTTGGAAATACAGCGTCCTTCTCAAGTATTTGGCTGGAAACGATAAGGATCATATGATGCCAGCTAATTTTGCTGCATGCATTTTACCCATAGACGATATAAACAATACTTAGGAGACTCAGTCATAAAGGATTTACCAATCCATATTATTTATATTATATCCTTTTCTAAACTGGAACCTCTCAAGTTCCAGGGTCTGTTGACAGATATGACTCTCAGGAGCTTCTATATATCATGAAGATTTTCCTTGCAAGAGATGCTGTTTCAGCACCATGCCAAAAGCTGAGTAGGGAGCAAGACAAAACAAAACCAAGCAGGGACTCAAACTACCTCGAGTTTTGACTGAGAACACATTGCCAGCTTATAAATTCTAAGACACATCCTAGAGGGAAGCAAACATTCATGAAGTAACGGTTGTAGTATCTCTTAACTTCCTGGGGTACGTTCACTGGACAGCCCACGTTTGCCATTCTCCAGACCCACACCAGGGGCTCGGCCCTTCTCTTGCCGTCTCTCTCAACTTCTGTTGCATGTGTTAAAAACCTGATATGGGAGACTGAAGCAGGAGAATCACAAGTTCAGGCCTAGCCTGGGAAATTCAGCGACTCGGAGAGACCTTGTCTCAAAACCAAAAATTAAAAAATAAGCATGTATCTCAGTGTGAAGGCCCTAGGCTCAATTCCCAGCACCAAAAACAGAAAGAAAATCCCAATGAAGTCAGCCTCCTGTTTAAAAGCCTCCACATGACCCTTCTCATAAAGGATTTATTTTAGTTCTTTCACTTGGCTTAAATGCCCTTACACAGCATCATCTCCAGCCTGCTTCCTGGATGTCACTTAGTGTTCACGTCCTCGGCTCAGTATGACCTGTCACTCAAAACCTTTCCTCCCAGCTGGGCTCCTTGGTGAGTCGTACTCTCTCCATCGCACACACTTTGCTTAAAATCCTCCACTTTCCACTGGCCATCTTCCTAACCCTGTCTTTTCTAATTAGGCAGAAACCGCCATGTTATTAATTTGTTCAGCGCTGTTAGGACACTTGCCTGCATGTCATGTTATGACTGTGGGTTAGCGTGTGCCTCCCTTTGTCTCTGTTCCTTTTTCCCTTGCTTGCTACCCCCTACATACTCTGAAGGCCAAGGCAGCCTTCACGTCTGGCATGGACGTGCGGAACCACATCCGTGTCACTGAGTGCAGGCTTCCTACAAGTATTCAATCACACCTGGACAAACGAACTTAGCATACCTATCCAGATTAAGTTGGGCTATTTTGACTGAACTGATCAAGTTCCATCACAGCATTGGTGACTTTAATTAAACTAAATCATTCATATCACATGAATCCATAAAACAACTGATTCTCATCAGGATATGATGAAGCCAAGTGGGAGGTTGTTAGATCCTTGCAAGATGTGTTCTCAGGAGGCATTAACCCAGTTCACCCCGTCACATACGCTCTTGCCATCTTATCTGCCAGGAGGTGATGCAGCCAGAAAGGGCCTTTGCCAAAGCTAGCGCCATGCTATTTGGAATTGCAGCCTCCATAGTGACCAACTAAATAAACCCTTTTTATTTATAACTCCTCTACCCTCCAAGCACTTCAATATAGGAGCAGAAAATAGATTAATATGCTATACAAAAGATGTGGACCTCTATGTTGACACAGTCTGAGGTTCCCGAGCAAGAGAGGACTATGGCAGATGCTTAATAAATCATTTCTCCTCAAGGGATTATAACCTGATAGAATATCCAAGCATTTTAAGGCAAAATAGTTTTATCGGGGTTACCCGGACCATTAGCTCTGAAAGACGGAAATTATAATTTGCTCCCTGAGGTCCCTGAGGACATGTCCTGGGACTTAGGACTTTTCCTCCTCGCTCTCTTTCCTTTATCCACTGTTCATGAAATACTTACTGCACGAGGCACTATGGTAAGGAATGACGGTAAGAATAACAAATGATGAGCCGCGGTCATGGTCCTCATGATGCTCATCGCCTCACAGAGAAAACAGGTATTTAAGCAAGCAGATACGATAAAATGTGACAAAATGTGACCGAGACCGAGGAAGAACAAGGCACTTGGCAAGGACGCAACCCCATGACGGGACTGGGGCAGGAAGGGCATGCCTAAGGCAGGGATATTTAAGTTGGAATGTGAAGATGGATGTAAGTGATTTACACAGTCCTACAAATCCACATCCTGCCCACAAGCTGATCCCTCTTGCCTCCTGTGGGTCTCAGTGTCCTGCCTACAGGACCATAATCCATCTTGATTATAATCCATCTTGATTATACCACTTTGCCACAAACCATTTCACTTCTCCAATTAATGACTAGACTTTCCTTTACCCCATTAGGACACTAAAATCCAGATTCTCTCCACAGTCAAAATTTAAGAGTTTCTTTAACACAACTCAGTTGAATAAACAGCATCTTGGGATCTCTTAAGAGACAATGCAATGTTTTATGTGCCTTCAACTGAGCCACCCCTCCTCCCAAGCATTCACTGTATCTAAATTGAGTTGGGGGTTCAATTTATAGAGAGTTCATTATAAATAATCACTGTGAATGTCTAGGCGATGATCTATAAGCACAAGATATGCAAATGTTTAAAATAACAAGTCATATTTGAATACTTGTAACATCTCAAGACTGATGACCTTTCCATTGAAAGTAATAGCTTTCATTATTTAAAAGAAAAGCTTGATCTTTAGACACTACAAAAATTTTGCAGAGTTCTTAAAATTAGACATGGTAAAAACCAGGCAGTAAGATATGAGGTTTTTTCTGATAAATTAAATTAAATATCATTCATATATTAGAGAAAATACTCTGAATGTAGTGATTCCATTAAAATGTAGACTTTTACGGTATCTGAGGACCTGCAAAGCTATACTTTTATTAAAAAATTTCAAGTGATTGCGTCTCTATGAGCTTCTCTGTAAGTCATGCATTACCAAACCTGAACAGAAAATCAATGCAAAATAAACTCAAATATAGAAATTCTCACCACATAAGAACTCAGTTTGTTACAAAATATATTACAAAATTATATTTAGTTCAAAGTAAATCATTCATACACTAAAAAAAAAAAAACATAATCGTGGCCACAGAGAATACCTATATATTTGTTAGTGCTATATTTTTAAATTATCAGAAGCTAAATGCTAACAGAAGTGCTAGAAAATATAAGACCTAACCTTAGGCCACTTTTTTTTTTTTTTTTGAAGGGGAAAGGATGCTGGGAATTGAATCCAGGGCCTCAGACACACCAGGCAGGCACTCTACCACTGCGCTACATCCCCAGACTCCTACATCCCCAGATTTCTCCCTTCTGAATTCTCTCCGTAGGGGAGTAAACATTATTCCTGGAGTCTCTGATGTTTATAAGAAATGAATTCATTTGTACCTAAAATCATAAAAGTCTGAGATATAAATAGTAAGGTTTAATATTAAATGAAGAGCCTACATCTTGTCACCTTAATGTCTGGTGAAATCAGGGAGGCTCGCACAGCCCAACTGCAAGTTCCCCCTACCAATTCTGCTCCAATCCACAAAATCCCGATGGAAGCCATCCTTGTATAATGGGCATCAGACATACACTTCCAGCTTCTCCCCGAGCAGCAGGCCCCAGTGCCCTGTCAAGCCCCAGACATTCCCAAGTGAGGCAACTACATCTCCCCACAAGACGCTGGGGTCTTGATACTGTGAAGGGTGCCTCCAGTTGGTGGTGGTTTGATCTGCTCCCAAAAGCAATCCCGCTGTGGCCCTGGGTGGCAAGCAGTGCCCTCTACCACCAGCCATGATGAGTGGTAACCAAGCAATCCCATGACTCTCATCAGCTCAAAGTAGGGAGTTGTCTATCTGGCCATCCCATAACTCAGGGGCAGAAATCCCACCTTCACTCGTGGAGCAAAGAGGAGGCAATTAAAGCAACAACATTTTTTTTTTTTTGAGACAGGGTCTTAGTCTGTAGTCCAGGCTGGTTCTGAACTTACTATGGAGACCAGGCTGGCCTTCACTTCACAGCAATCCTCCTGCCTCAGCCTCCCTAAAGCAGCAACTTTATTGACTGCTTAATGCAAAGCCACAGACTTGCTTTTCACTTAGATCATTTCAACTGAATCTTTAATCCTACTGCCAGGACAAAATTTGCATGCTTCTAGGGATTTCTCCTCATTCACGATGAAGGTCATGAAAATGTTACTAAGTTTCTAGAATGACTAAGCAAAGACTCTATGCCAAATCTAATCCTCAATTTTTATGCAGCAAATATATTTTAATGTGAAAATTGGGGCCTGAAAATGAATCCGCTGAATGAATAGTTCATAAAGCTATCATCATTAACCAACCTTAGTTTACACTTGGGTGGTTTTAGGGGAATCTTGCCACATTAAACTACAAGGAGAAACTATACAGCTTGCCAAAAAGGGCCCTTCATATAAACCACAACTGTGATATTCTAAAACTGGGTCAAATTTTCCCTCCTACGCTTTTAAAGATTCTACATCTCTATTGCTATATGAAGTCAATCTACCCAAATAGTCACAAAATATGAAGTTCTGTTTGTCTCCCTAATGATTTAATTTTTGAAAATCTCAATTTTCTGAAAGTAAAATACCTCAATATCCACTGAATGTTTAGCCAGTCCAAAGACATGTTTAAAGCCACACAAAATGCACTGAAGGAACAAGCAACTCTCATCTAAGAAGATTTACACTTGTCCATGGAAGTTTTCTCCTACATCTTTATGATGCCCATGGTACCCATTATTTTCTGATTCATTTAAAATCATTTTTAGCTTTTATTTCATGACTGACCTACCAACCAACCTTTTTAATCAGTCAAATTCAGCAGCTAATTTGCTGAAGTTTAATGTAATTGCATTGGAGAAGAATGGAATAGACTGTAAATGTTTCAAAAAGTTCAGCTAATAATCACACGGCTGAATAGACAACTGTTGCTGGACGTGTACCTGGGCCTCCCACTGGGGCTGCGAGTGTAAATTATACAGTCCCTGTCCTCAAGGAGGTCACACGGAATATTGAGAGGGACTTAAGTGGAAGATGTGAGGAAAACATGTATGAGTCATCCTTATCCCAGAGACTATAAAGAGTCAATAAATACAAGTCCTAGAAAGAAAGTAGAAAAACTGATTAAGTCCAAACATCCTAGAAAGAAAATAGAAAGCTGATTAAATTAAGGGAGCCTAGAGGTGATGTGCTGGGTTCACCTGTGGTCCCTGTAAAGACATGTCTAAAGCCAGGTGCTGTGGTGCATGTCTGGGTGGCTGAGGAAGGAGGGTCTTAGCAATTGGGCAAGACCCTGTCTCAAAATAAGATTAAATAAACCTTTGGGAAAAAAAGAGATATATGTAATTCTGAGTCCTGGCCTCCAAGTACCTGTGAATAGGAGCCCATGTGGGGAAAGGTCTTTGTGATGTAAATGAAAGATGTCAGGATGAGGTCATTCTGGATTAACCAGACAGCCCTAAATCCATGGCGAGTTTCCTTACAGTAAGAAGAGAAGACCTAGATAGAAGAATAGAAAGAGGGGAGAAGCCTACATGAAGAAAGGGCCAAGTGGAACTATTCTGCCCAAAGCCAGGAAACGTCTGGAGCTACAAGAGACTGGGAAAGGCAAGGGAGGATTCTCCCCTTGATCTGACTCTTGATTTGGGTTGCTGGCCTCCAGAACTGTAACAGATAAATTTCCATTGTCTCAAGCCACCCAGTTAGTGGTAATCCATTGCAGAAGCCAAAGGAAACTAAAATAGGTAGAATGTCTGTGGATGGATTTCCTGTACTAGGAATAAATATGTCTTAGATATTTTTTTTTATTATTGCTGGGACAGAATGTTCAACATCCACAATTTAGGGGAGGAAAATATTTTAGCTCACAGTTTCAGAAGGTCATAGTCCATACATGGGCAGCCAACAATGATGAATGCACACGGGAGGTGGGGAGATGCAACTGGACAGTTATTCTGTGTGGCAGATGGTAAAGCCCAATTGGGGAGAAAGGGTGGAGTCACTCTTAAGTCCTGCCCCCTAGGCCAAGTCACCATTTCTGCCCCCTCCAACCAGCCCCACCTCTCAACAGCACTGGGACATTTTACAACATTCAAATAGATGAGGCTTTTGGGGACACACCCCAACCAAGCCATCACAGTACAAAATCAAGTTTCTCAATTGGAAAACAGTTCTTCTGTGAATACAAATTATCCAGTGTGGCAGCATCCATATTGGCCCAGGTCAATAGTCCCATTTCATTCCTTAGCTGTGTTACAGGTACACAGTCCACTGAGCCTCATTTTCATCAACTCTATAGCAAATGGAACTGAGGAGGAAAATGTTGGGGGCTAAAAATTCAGTGTGAATAAAATCAGACAAGATCCTCCCGTACCACCCATCAGGACATCCGGGGACCACTCAAAGGTTTAAACGGTAGATCCCGTGTTATTATGAGGGATCAGCATGACCTGCACACCTCATCTCCCTGTGGTCTCCAGTGAGAATCCACCCCATCCCAGAGCCTCATCCCTCACACTGATGCAGGGCCTTGCATCCCAACACACAGGCCACCATCTGCTATCAATACAGCCCGCGCGCCTCCGCAGCCAGGATGAGCTCCGGGCCAAGTTTATCTTGTGAGTTAACAGGAGGTGACAAGCCAGGCAAGACAAGAATTCCCCCTGCATGATTGATTCGGCCTGGCCAACCAACTCCACACTAACAAAGACAGCTCAAACTTCCAACGCAAACATTTTTGGATAATGTAAAAGTTGGGGGCGCGATTTGCCAGGTAATTTGATTCATTCTGCAATACTGGAATCTGCTCCTGTAGGTGCCCCCGCAGGAGGCACCAGGGACCCAACTGCCTGCTCTTGAAATTAACTACATAAATAGAGCAAAAGAGCAGAGAGACATGGTCATTTTCAAAGGGAAGACAGTGAAGGTAGCGCCAGCCTTCTCACACGACCTGAGTGCTACTCCAAGGGCAGCGGTTTTAAGTAATTGAACTAAACATGAGTAAACTATCAATTTTCACTGGGTCCAGTGGCACAGTCTATAAATTCTAGAACTCTGGGAGGCTGAGGCAGGACCCTGTCAAGACCATGTCCCAAACAATAAAATGGATTAAGGATGTAGCTCAGAGTGAAGGCCTGGAGTTCATTCCCCAGAGCCACCAAGACAATAACAAAATATCTTTTTTTAAAAAATGTCATCCACAACAGTTGGTGGAAAAAGAAGTAAATATTTATATTTCTGGGAAATTAGCTTTAATTCCTTGCCCTGATTCAATTATTCACTTATGTAAGTTTCTTTTACCATTTTCCAAGTTTATGACCCCTGATATATTCTTAGGCCAATAATTGAAATAAGGTGGAGCGCTTGCCCTCGCAGTTGTTTACAAATGCTGACTTGCTACACACCACAGATCTTCATCAGAGATTCACTCCAGTCTCAACTTGTGCTTGTCTCCCCATGGCCAATAATCAGTCACCAATCTTCAGTCTCCAGTCTTCACCATTGTTCTTTGAACAACCAAGGTCTGCAGCAGATCTTGCAGTCCCCAACAGGTGTTCTACCTCATGGTGAAGCAGCCATGGTACCCTCCAGCTCTCACAATGCAGGCTGCCATCTTGGACTATCTCTGTCCTCAGACTTGTGAGCCTTCCAAATAGATCCTTTATGTTATAATTTCTATAAATTCTGTCTTTTGTAAGAACCCAAACTAATACAGATTTTGGTACCAGGAGCGGAGTGGGAAAGCCTTCATTGCCTGAGGATGAGGCTAATCCTTCTTCTGACAAAATAGCCTTTTCAGGATTTATGGATTCCTCACTCTGTCCCTGTTCTTCCAATACATCTAAAAAGCTCTCACCTTCACGATTGTCTACAGACCCTGACTTGCTACAAACTGCAGATCTTCATCACAGATTTGCTCTAGTCTTGACTTGCGCCTGGCCTGCCAATTGTCACTCTTCAGTTTCTAATCTTCATCACTGTCCTTTGAATCACTGAGATCCACAGCACACTCACCGGCTGTCCTGCAGTCCCAGACAGGTGTTCTACCTCATGGTGAAGCAGCCATTGGATCCTCCAGCTCCTGCACATGCAGGCCACCATCTTGGACACCTCTGTCTTCATACTTGTGAGCTTTCCAAACAGATCCTTTTTGTTATAATTTCTGTGAATTCTCCCTTTTGTAAGAACCCAAACTAAGATAGGTAGTTTGTAAGTAGCTATTAACTACCAACAATCTAAAATTTTCCTTAAAAGAGAGAACTGCCAACTAGCTTTTTCCTAATAAACTTTAATAAAAACTTAATAAACTAATAAACCTTCACCTAATAAAGTTGAATTAAGTACTGGCCCAAAGGTTGAGTTTTTTAAACACAGCCCCTTAGTGTGATTATTGGAGAGTTAAGGAAAAATATTAGCTAAAATAGAACATTATATTTACGAGCATGTTCAAAAAATTATTTTTAAAAATTTTGAGTGAAATCTTGGGTCACATGTAAAATATGTAATATGATTAATATAAACATCTATGTACTAACAATTCCTTTTTATAATTCTTCACTATATCATTACCAAAAAAAATCAAGGGCAAAGAAATCAACAGGCTACAGGTTGGACTCAAATAACAACAATCAGCTTGAGAAATTGGCCAATGATCAAGATGCAATATGCAAATATACACCTGATCAAGAGGCGAATAGAAAGTCATGATGTAAACAGGAACCAAATGGTTCCAATGTTCAATTAAACTCACATGAGATAGAGGACAAAATGATCTAAGCCTTTTTTCTCATCTCCACATGTCATCATATACACAACCTGCCCCCTATGAAGCTTGAGACTCCAATCAAATTGAATATCATATACATGAGTGACCTAAGGCCTTAATAGGACTGTAGGCCATTCATCATTCAAACAGGAAACACCAAGGACTATATTTGTTTAAGTAGATATTGGCCTTGCATTATTCAATAGCAAAAGAAAAACACTGCCCTAAAATGTTTTACTAAGTTTCATCGGCCACTGGACACAGGCATTCAGAAAATCTTATCCTCATTTCCTAGTCTGAAGGAACAGCAAATCACCTGCCACCAGTAACAGGAGGATCTTCAAGGTGACGATCACCACCTGTGCCCTACTCTATTAAATCAACATCTCTGAGATTCCTCCAAGCTGGCAGGAGAAGCACATCCTCTTCTGAGCCACAACTTCCCTGTGACCTGCCCCACGGTCCCAGCCCCACCCCCACTGCACCTGACACAGCAACTGTTGGGCAGCTCCCATCAGGGCTGCGGATTTCAAAGCCCTGCGCACTTCAACTATGTATGTCCATCCCATGCCGCTTTGCGTGGTCATCTGACACTCCTGCTATGCGGTCGTGATCCCAAACATTTGCTCCTCATTCAATTTCTTTGGATTTCAGAAACCAAACCCTGTTGGGAACTGGTATGCTAGAGTAGAGAAAGGTAGTTTGCTTGTAAATATATAATCAGTTCTCTAAGGCAGGAGGATCTAGAAACCTAATGACTTAGTGAGACCTCTTCTCAAAATAAGAACATTAAAAAAGAGGGGAGAGGAGCTCAGGATGCAGAGGTAGCTCAGTGTGAAGGCCTTGGTTTCAGTTCCCAGTACCACCACACACTCACACACACACACAAAAACCCACATTTTACCATTTGCCTTATTGATTACGTTCTGTGTAAATAACTATACATTTTTCTAAGATCATAAAACAAATTTGAACCACTTGAGAATTCATTTTATGAATGGGATCTTCTGCAGAGTTTGGCAAATTGGAAACACACCTGAAGAGTTTATCAAATGTTGCTTTAAATATAGGTTGAGAAAGTTCTTTCTAATTTTTTGTTGTTGTTATTTAACCAACAAATAAGGAAATACTTCACATTCAAACTCAGTAGAAATTTTTCTAGGGAAAAGACTGTAAAAATCAGCTTATTACAAAGAGATTTGCATATCTTATTTATTGTGTTCAGAGCTTTTGGTAATAGATGCCGCTGTGTAGTAAACACCACAGTTTGGGTAAAATGTTCATGCTTTCAGTGTATATAAATGATAAGCCCAATGTATACTTTTGCAGGCTTTTAATTCTCCGCTCCAATCACTAGATACTGCATGAAAAAAACCCTAAAGGATTATAAATAATTTATCTAGACAACACAGGGGCAAGTTACTTAGCCTCTCTCTTCTTGGGTTTTGTCATTTTTAAAAGTGGAGCTAATCAGAGTCCTTATTACACAGTACTGCTGTAATAATTAAAATAATGCATGGAAAGCACTGAGAAAAATACCTGGCACAGATGGTAATGGTAATGATGACTTATACATATGGCTTTGAGTATTCAAAGATGTAAAAACAAGAAAACCTTCTATCATGAAGGCTATCACTAAGAAATTTTTAAAGCTTCAAGTCTGTACTGGTCAAAGCTTGAATTTTTAAATGTCATGAAGAACCGCAATGGTCTATGATCAAAGCAGTTTTGCAGATAAATGGCATTTCAATGAAAAAATATACAGTTATTATCTAATTGTTAAAATATTTGTAAAATAGACTATTGAAATAATGCTTTGAAGTACATGTTTGTGGAACACTGCAGAGCCCATGGTGGCTGGGTCTAATCATCACTTAGAGGTATCCAGGTAGCTGCACTCAGATCCATGCCATCTCTGCAAAACCCACAAGGATGGGTCAAACAGGTACCCATCGCTGGAGCCTCTTGGAGATTCCCAGGCAGCCATGCTCAGACCCATGCCATCGCCACTGGAGAAAGAGCCTAGATCCCCACACCCAAGGGCTTGACTTGCCCATGGCACTACTGATACAGAGGGCCTGCAGAGCGTGGACTCTCTAGAAGCCACCAGAACTGGATGAAAGCAATGCTCAGGCACTTGAAAAATTCTCCAGGAACAGTGACTGGATAGAACGCCATCAGATTGATACATCCAGGGCCTAGCACCTGCTTCACATGAAAAATATGGGGGGGGGGGTGGATTTTTTCTTTCTTTTTCCTTATTTTCTTTTTCTTATCTTTATTCTCTCTTTCCTTGGTGACCAATTTACACTTTGGCCTTTCTTTTGTCAGTTTGGTCATTATTTTCATCCTTTTTTTTATTTGTCTGATATAGTTTCTTAATTCCCATACAACTGATTAGGTTGCCTTATTTTAAGTCTACCTTAGTATTTGTTTTTTTCTTTTCATCTTTTTTTTGTTGTTCTCTTTCTGCCACTTTTCCTCCCCTACTCTTCCACCACTTCCGGTCTCCTTATTAGTTTGTTTCTGAATCTTTCCCTCTCTCCATCAACTCTCTAAGCTCTTTTCCATAAAACTTTATGCAGTTCTAGAAGCAGCCTTCTAAATTCAACCACAATGCTCTAACTCAACTGAATATTACTTACACTACACTTTTCTATCTGTCATCCTCTGACAAAGGTAGAGATACTCCCAGACCTTTTTCTATCATATAAATACTTCTCTACTTTCTATTTCATTCTTAAACCTAACTCCTAATCTTTGTCTCTTCCCCACTCCAATTTCTCTACTAATAGAACTGCTAAGTACCAATAATTCACAAGCTTATAGACTAGTAGAGATGTATTATATGTACACTATTTAGCTAGTAACTAGTTAATATATAACTTTGTGTATACCCAATCAATTAGAGTAGTGCTATGAGCAAATTCCCATAATTGGCCACCTAACAATGTGCATATAAACCACAAGTAGTGGTTTTGATCATAATTAGAAAACTAAGTGGGGATTGGGATATATATCAATATTTGGTTAATATAGACATAGAGTTAGTAGGAAATAAGTATTAACTATAGATACAACTATATGTCACATTGCTTAAAATGGAATAATGGTGGATCTAATAAGAGCCAGCAACCTCTAGAGGTCTTATTTATCTCAAACAAGCAATATTGAGATCTAGCATTTTAAAAATTTGTGTTATACTACCGATATTAATAGTATACTTCAATCAGTCAACACTAGATTTAGTCAGATTTATAGTAAATGTATATCGCACCTATTAATGATGTGGGTAGAATAGTTATGTTAAATAAGCTATTAGGCTCTGCCAATAACTTCTTAACATCAAATAGCACTGTAAATGTAAACCTTTATTCAAAATGTAGATGTTAACACTGATAATGATCTGCATATCCAAGTTATGCTAACAAATATCCAGTCTTTGGACTAAAATAGTTCTGTAGTTTGTTCTTCCTTCACCGAAGAGCAAAGGAGATTAAGGTCTCAACAGAAGGCTGGACATTGGGAATAACTTCAAAAGTAATAGCCAAATAAAGTAAAAAGCAGTCATAAAATCTAAAACCTGAATGGTCAAGGTAACACTTAAATCAGAAATAGTCTAATAAGAGAATCCTTGAAATAGAGACAGAGACCATCAACAATACCTGAGCTGTAACTCACTGCAACAGAAGCAAGGAGAAATGAAGTAATAAATCACCCGCAAGAAGGCCTCACTCCACAAACTAATACCCAGGGATCGTGAAAGAGAAGACCCCACAATAAAGGCACTAAACATGCCTTCTGGGCACAGAAACTCACATGGGACATAAAAGAGATGCACAGGGAGCTCAAAGCAGACCTATCTGCAGTAACAACAACCATCACTAAGAAGTTAGAGGGGTACAAAAATGACACAGATACACAGCTGAGGAAGGCAATTCAAGAAACTAGGAAACAGTTCAGCAGAGAAATAGAAACAATGAAAGTAGAATTCAAGATATAAAAAACTCACAGGAAAAAACAAGGAACCATGTTGAACACTGAGGATAGATTATAAGATCTTGAAGATAAAGTGGATAATCTGGAACATACAGTAAGTGAAGACCATAAAATACAAAAACAAGAAAGAGCCTTATTACAATAGCTGATGGATGACTCAAAGAGAAACATCTTCTCAATAATGGGAGTGCAGGCGCAAACTGAAGACAGAACAAAAGGCGTATAGGACATTTCTAATGAAATGATGGCAGAAAATTTCCCAAATCTAAGGAAAGAAATGAAGATTGAATTACTGCAGGCATTCAGAACTCCAAACAACCTTGACCAGAAGAAAACATCCCAAGACACACCATAATTAAAATTCTAGAGGCCCAACACAAAGAGAGAATATCAAAAGCTGTAACAGAAAAACAGAGGGTGACCTACAAAGACAAGCCCATCGGGAGAAGTACAGAAATTCACAGGCACTAAAACAGCATAATAGAAAGTACTTAAAGGAATCTTAGCCAGGGGAAGGAAGAGCAATGGCACCAAAGACCCAGAGGAAAGGAAACAGTAGAAAGAGGACAATGAACAGATAAGAGAATAGGTCAAGCAATTCACACTGGAGCATTCTAACAATGACGATATAAAAAATGTACCACAATAATCACACTGAATATCAATGGCCTAAACTCACCCACCAAAAACCACATACTGGTTGACTGGATCAAAACACACACACACACACACACAATTTGCTGCTTATAAGAGACACACTTTACCCATAAGGAAACACACAGACTGAAAACAAAAAGATGGAATCCAATACTCCATGCAGCTGGACCCAGAAAACAAGCAGGGGTAGCTATACTATTTTCAGACACAGCAGACTTCAAACCAAAACAGATCAGGAGAGACAAAGATGCACACTATATAATGGTTTCAGGAACAATGCAATCAGAATAAATCACAATTTTCAATATATATGCTCCCATCTCTGAGACACCCAATTACATAAAACAAAAATTATTGGACTTGAAAGACCATGTAGGTTCCAATAAAATTGCATTAGGGAACTTTAATACTCCACTATCACAGAAAGATAGGTCAATTACACAGAAAAGTAATTATGACAGTTAAAAGACACTATGGAAAACTTGGACTTAACGAATATCTACAAAGTGTTCCACTCAACATCAACAGAATATACTTTCTTCTCAGCAACACATGGAACATTTTCTAAAACAGATCATATTATAGGCAATAAGACATATTTAAACAAGTACAGAGGAACTGAAATAATTCCTTGCCTACTCTCAGACCATAGTGGAATAAAACTGGAAATCAACAGCAAAAGAAATAACAGAAAATATACAAATACATGGAAACTAAATAACCTACTACTGAACAAACAATGGGTCATAGGAAAAAAACAGGGAAGAAACTAAAATCTTCCTAGAGTTTAATGATGAGGGAAGTACATATCAGAACCCCTGGCACACAATGAAAGCATTACTTAAGAGGAAAATTCATAGCCATAAATGCACACATCAAAATAACAAAGCAATCCAAATGAACATTTAATGATGCACATCAAGGTCCTAGGAAATCAAAACAATCTAAATCAAAAAGTAGAAGGAAAGGAATTATAAAGATCAGAGAAAAAAATCTACAAAAATAAAACCAAAACACACAAAAAAAATCAACTAATCAAAGAGCTGGTTCTTCAAAAGTATAAACAAGATTGATAAATCTCTAGCTAAACTAACCAAAAGCAGAAAAGAAAAAACACATTACCAACATAATTAGAAATGAAAAGGATGAAATTACAATGAACACTGCAGAAATTAAGAGAATTATAAGAAGCTATTTTAAACACTTATACTCCAATAAATTGAAGAAGTTGGAAGAAACAGATGACTTTCTAGATGCATACAATATACCAAAATTGAACCAAGACATAGAAGCCTTGAATAGACCTATAACACACATGGAAGTTGAGGCAGGAATAAAGTCTTTACCCACAAAGAAAAGTCCAGATTGGATGGATTCACAGCAAAATTTTGTCAGTACTTCAGGGAAGAGCTAACTTCAATGCTTCTCAAACTGGTCCATGAAGTTGAAAGAAAATAAACTCTACCAAACTCATTTCTGGAGGCTAGTATTACCCCAGCATGAAAACCAGACAAGGATTTAACAAGGAAAGGTAATTACAGACCAATCACCTTAATGAATATAGATGCAAAACCCTCAAGATTCTGGCAGATAGAATCCAGCAAGTAATAAGAAAGATCATACACCAAGATCAAGAGGGCCTTAATCCTGGGATGCAAAGTTGGTTTAACATACATAAATCAACTAATGTAATATGCCACATCAATAAAAGCAAGAACAAAAACCAGATGATTATCTCAATTGATGCAGAAAAGGCCTTAGGCAAAATCCAATATCCATCATGATAAGAACCATGAGGAAAATAGGTATAGAGGGGCCCATACCTCAAACTGATAGAAGCCATCTATGCCAAACCTACCTCAAATATCATAGTAAATGGGGGAGAAACTGAAAGCATTTCTCCTTAAATCAGGAACACAATAAGGCTTTCGCCATTATTCAACATAGTCCTCCAAACTCTTGCCAGAGTAATCAGGCAAGAGAGTGAAATAAAGGGAATATGCATCAGAAAAGAGGAAGTCAAACTGTCAGTATTTGTCAATGATGTGATTATCTACTTAGAAGAGCCCAAGAACTCAACCACAAAACTCTTAGAAATAACAAATTCAGACAAGTTGCAGGATACAAAATTAATATTAAAAATCAATATCATCCCTCTACACTAACAATGAGCCTTCAGAGAAAAAGCTCAGGTGAATAATTCCATTCTCAATAGCCCATCAAAAAATTAAATACCTAGAAGTAAACCTAACCAAGGAAATAAAGGACCTCTTTATAGAGGTCCTTTATTATACTCAAGAAATATATTATATTATACTCAAGAAAGAAACTGAGTAAGAGATATGAAAGTAAAAAGACATTCTCTGTTCTTGGATAGGCAGAATTAATATAGTAAAAATGACTCTATTGACAGATTTAATGCAATTCCTGTGAAAATACCAACACATTCCATCACAGAACTTGAAAAAACAATCCTTAAGTTCATATGGAATCAAAGGAGATCTAGAATAGTCAAAACAATCCTGAGACTAAGGCAGGTGGCACTAAGATCTCAGACATCAACAGTTATTTAAAAAAAAAAAACTGTATGATACTGGCATAAAAACAGACGGCTGACCAATGAAACAGAACTGAGGCTGCAGAGACAAACTCAAGAATTCTCAGCTATCTGATCTTCAATATAAGAGCCAAAAATATGCAGTGGGAAAAAGGATAGCCTCTTCAATCAATGGCACTGGATATCAGCATGAAGAAGAATGAATCTAGACACACACCTGTCACCATGTGCCAAAATCAAATCAAAGTGGATTAAAGATTTAGATATCAAAATGGAAACACTGAACCTTCTAGAGACAAATTAGGCAAAAATCTAAAGGATGTGGGTGTAGATCAGGTCTTTCTTAGCAAGATGCCTAATGCAAAAGAAATAGCTCCCAGAATCAATAAACGGGTTTGTATCAAAATTAAAAGTTTCTGTGTGGCAATCAATGAAGTGAAGAGAGAACCAAGAGGATGAGAAATAATCTTCACCACATATACCTCATATAGGAGGCTAAGAACTGGAACATACAAGAAACTGAAGAGAAATTGAGCCCTGAAATTCAAAGACCAAATTAAAAAATGGGCAACAGAAATGAATAGACAATTCTCAGATACAGAAGTTCAAATGGCTAGTAAACACATGGAAAGATGTTCCAACATCCTTAGCCATTAGAGAAAGGCAAGTCAAATCATCACTAAAATATCATCTAACTCCAGAGAGAATGATGCATATCAAGAAGCGTATCTCCTCTGGTAATCTTCCCAAAAGAGTTAAAAGCATCATATAACAGAGATACGTGTGCACCTATGATCATAGCAACACAACTAACAATAGCTAGAATGTAGAAGACACCAGAATACCTATCAGCAGACCAATGGATACAAAAATTGTGGTATGTGTACACAGTGGAGTCCAACCTATCTACAAAACCAGGTAGTTTTGAGGCTTTTGCAGGTAAATGGACACAAGTTGAGACCATCAATCCCAGTGAAGTCAGATACAGAAGGTCCCCATCTCCCCATTTACCCTCTTCCCCCCACCCCAGTCTCCAGTCTCCTAGAAACCACCATTCTGCTCTCTAGTTCTGTTGAGTTCTACACTTTCTTAGATTTTTTCCTTTAGTTCAGGTCACATGGTGTTAGCCTTTCTGTGCCTGACTTATTTCGCTTAATACACACCCTTTAAATTCATCCGTGTTACTACAAATATTATTTCCTTCTTTTGTGGTTGCCCAGCAGTATTCGGTTGGGTGCATGTCTCTGCCGCATTGTCCTTATCCATCCATCCACTGGCAGACATGCAGGTTTCTTGCACGTTATGGCTACTGTGAAGAGTGCTTCAGAAAACACGGGGTGCGGACGTCTCTCCCACACGCCGACGTTTTGTTGGATGTACACCCCATGGCAAGAATCCTGGCTCGCATGGTCTAGTTTTAATTTTTAGGACTCTTTCTTCTGTTCCCCACCACGGTGATTCTAACTTACCTTCCCACCAATACTGCACTACTTTCGAGGCTATTCTTTTAAATTGTTAGTATAATAATAGACCATAAACATGTGAAAAAGGGTAAATTTTATTTGTCATTAAATAAAAGAACACTGAGGGTAAACTATAGCATGATTTATTGATCCTATCAGCTACATTACTATATTCAATTTATTCTCCATTTTGAGGGTAGGAGAGTAGCTTATTAATAGGCTTAGCAAGCATTTCAGTCCCCAGGAGAAAAGTCAAAATTAAGAAAAAAGATATCCTTCATTTTCAAGTCAACATAACTGTATAATAAGTAAAACATGACAAAAGTCTGGCTAATTTTTCTGGTGAGTATATACCGCTGGTATCACCTAACTGTTCCCAACAGAGCACTGAAGTGTTAACAACACCTAGGTAATGGCTGCGAACAAATATTCATTCACATAGTACTAAATTCATAAAATTTTTCTAATACAGTGAAAATGCTTGACACTTGCAGAATTCTCTCACTGTACAGGCAAGAGACTAAGGTCACACCGCAGGACCACTGGAAATTAGAGGCAGGTTTAGAAGCCTGAGGTCTACCTCAGCAGGTGTCAGGATAAATTGCAAGCGCGCAGCCCACAGCTTTGTGTGTTCTAACAGAAGGGAAGGAAGAAGATTCCCCGTTAGCTTGTCAGGCCCCAAGCTGCTTTTCTGAGAATAATGGTTGCAGCACAGACATCAGAATTAGGCCAGCTTTATTAGAAATCCTTTTGTCCCCAGCTCATTGTTCATCTTCCAAAACTTTCTCACCTAGGTCCAAGGAGTATTTTACAACAAGGATTGGCCTAGATACCATCACAGTACATAACCACTGAGGTGTGGAGTATGGGACCATCTTCCCAAGGAACAGGAGGACAGAGACAGTGCCCCCTCAAGACTCCCCTAGGCCTGCAAACACAGTGCCCCCTCAAGACTCCCCTAGGCCTGCAAACACAGTGAAGAAGATTCAGAATACATTAGCACAGTCAGATAGTCCCCAGGCTTGATCTTGACCCTGCAATATCAAGGACTCTGATTCCTTCCCCCTGCCTCCATTCCTTCCTGTAACAAATCTAGAAAGCACAGAACTGTACTCTCAGCACCCAGAGAGGCTGAGGCAGGACAATCACAAGTTCAAGACCAGCCTGGGCAACTTAGCATGACTTTGTCTCAAATGACAATGACAAGGGGTCGGGGATATAGCTCAGAGTAAAGTCCCTGTGTCCAATGTCCAGTAACACAACAATACAGAAAAGAGCTACCAAAGGACAAGAGAATGGGAGACAAGAGTGAACGAAAACAGCTGACAATAAAAAAAAAAAAGGTTACACTCACGCCCAAGAGTGAACAGCAGTTACAGATTTCTACTCCTCCACTACATCTCCAGCCCCGGCAGCAAAGAAGTAGCATTCATTTGACAATTAATGGGAGGAATGCAAAGACTTATTCCATTTTACAAGCCTGCCTAACTTTTCCATTATTTTTCTTTCTTCTTCTCCTACCTTGAGTTCAAACATGAAAAGTCATTTTAAAAGTGAGTCACAGATAGAGCAAATGCAGGTTGTGTCGTTTTTAATCTCTGCACATATCACAACTATAAAGAGCCCTTCAGATTCTCTGGGGCATCTTGAACACATTAGAAGCTCTTAATGCAAAAAAATAAATAAAAATGCTATTCACTGTAAAGCATTCTTTGTCATTAGGAATAAATGCTAAAAGCACATTTTTTCAAAGAGGACACAAAACACTCGCCCATATGTGCATTTCTCTGGGTAGATTTTACTGACAACTGAAACATTCTGAAGAACAGGAGGCTTTTTCAGCCTGCAATTTGAAATGGTAAAGAATTAACTGGGTTTTAAGCCTGAAGTATTTTGGAAGCCCGTATTGATACCTTTATAACATACAACAGCTTTCAAGTGTGACGGGGCTCTGGAAACTCAAAGGTCCTTTTTCACGAGTCTCCTTTGAAGCCCACTTCATGCAGAAAACGCTGATGTCTCCATGCTTCAGCGTGGGGAACACAACGTTATTATTGTCTTCATTTCAGAGCTAGAAAAGCGTGCGTTAGTTTTCTTGGCTCCAGTATTCCAGGACTGAGCAAGCACATGGCTTTGCTCCAGGTAGGAGTTTTCAAGGAATTTTGCTTACAAGGAAGTGCTAAGCCAGGTACTTTAATTAATATTCCATCTTCTTTGTTGCTAAATGAAGCTAAGAATTCTATTGGCAAGGATGAACTCTGGTTCCCATAAATCCCGAACTCCTCGAGGGGATTATACTCTGGGAAGAGAGTGAGATGCATTAACACTCCATTAATATCTTCCTTGGAAACATTCTTTTTCACGTCTATCTCTTCATCATTTCCTGAATCTGTAATGAAATGCTTGTGCTGGCATCTAAGAAAAGGATCGTATCCAGAGCCTAATGAAGTGTTAGACACCAAGGTAAGCAGCAAGTCTGCTGCCCTGGCTCCTAGTCGGCAACACAATGGTACATTCTAAGCTATATTTAGCTCCAAAAGTCATGGTCAGTAGCCTGAAGACTGTGAGAAGAATCTAAAAGAACTTCAAATTCCACAGCCGCCGGAATGAGCCAATCACAGGTCTACTTTCTAAGTCATCATAAGCCAACACTGAGGTAATTTCCATTTGTGCATCCTTTCCTAAAGTGAGAGACTTCCTGAAAGCGACATTCTGAATTACAGAATACAGGCGGGGAAAGATCTTTGAGGTCACGTACAGCAGCTTCCTGTCCTTGCTTGAAACCCTACCACCGTGTTCCTGCCAAGTGGACCCTGCTCAACGACGGACAGCTCACCCCTCTGCAAGGAAGCTCATTTCTTATTCAGCAGCTTGAACGACTCCAAAGTTCTTTCTTTAGAGGAAGTTCAATCTTTCTCCTGGGAAATCCCATCTCTTGATACTGAATCTGTCCTCTGGGGTCCCTGGACAAGATGAGTCAGTGGAAATTTTTCTCTGGCACAAAATGATTTGTTCTTTTGAAATTCAAAGATATGTAGAAGAGAAGAAAGTGATGTGAGCAGTCAGGAAATCTGATAAGCTTAAAGAAAGACATTTTAAAGCCTTTGTTTTCAAAAATTGCATCGCTTTGCTTTTTTTCTTCCTGAGTAGCTACTTCATAATAGCATTTCTTCCTCCATTACCATTCATTTCATAGAACAGCCAAGGATTAGGACCTATTTGCTTGGTAATAGTTTGACTTGAATCGGGTAAATCGAGGCTTAGAGCTGTGCTCAGTGCATGGGCCAACAGTAATTATGCTCATCTCTTGAGCACTTTACCCTGTAAATCTCATTGTGTTGGGCACTTTATAGGAGAGTCCTGAATCACCATCCTCATTGTTAAAAATGGGAAACTTAAGGTTCAGACACTGTGTTTCTCCACGGCCACAAAAGGAGAGGACCTGCAGGGTCAGAACCAGGTCTGACTGGATTCCTGACTTAAAATTCTTCTGCTGTAGGCACCTAAATCTCTTTTTTCTGGGGTCTTTTTTTGGATATAAAATTTTTATACCATTCCCTACTCCCTTAATAATCAGGAGATATTCCAGGTCTCTCATGAACTGAATGCTTGTGTCCTCCTGTGAGTACATGCTAAAGCCCTGCTCCCCAGTCCAGCTGTGTGCGGAGACAGGCCTTTCAGGAGGCACAAAGGCTCCTAACAATGGGCACTGACCCTCTGAGATTAGTGTCCTTAGAAAAAGAGGTGCCAGAGAACCCATTCTCCCTCCATTACTTCAGCATATCACAGGAAGGCAGCGATCTATGATCCAGAAAGCAGTCTCACCAGAAACCAATCATGCCAGACCTCTATCTAGACAAATTCTAGCCTACTGCTCATAAGAAACTTAATTTTTTGGTTTAAACCACTTGTTCTAAGGCATTTTGTTATGGTAACTGGAGCTGGCAGATACGAGGCCTTCTGTCCTTTGCCAAAACCTAGCAAACATTTGAGCAAAGTATGGCATGAGCTGTGTCTCTTGCCATGACAGCTCATCAGTCTCCTGACCTTCCAGCAACAGCTGAGCCACAGAGCACCTCAACTCAGTGTCCCTTCAGGGCCCACTGGCTCACCGCTCCTCTTTAAGAAACCAGTCCATGGTGACTCAGCTGTCTCCACTGAACAAGATCTCCCAGTTATGACGTTCCACACTCCTTCTGCAGGAAGTCAATGCTTCTTCTAATCTTTATTTTCTTAACTCCTTGATCAGTTTTACATACTTACTCTTTTTTCCCGTTTTTTAGATTTGTTAATTTTAGCTTTTTGATATAAAATTAGAAGCAAAATGGCATGAATGGTAGAAATTTTGGGAAGTGGGAGCCCCGGTTTTAAAGTTAATTTTGTTCGTGAAAGCACACCAGATCTTATCTCTTACAGTAGTGTATGTTGCCTATAAAAGCACCCAACACAATTTAAGGGGAGGAAAGTTTTTTTAAAAAAGCATCTCAAGCATCCAAGAATATGCTAGTAGTCTCAGGAATTCTACAGAATTGAAACAAAAAGCTCACCAGATACAACAGGAACCCTTCCGCAATTACTATGTTAAACGGTCCCCTCCAAAAGGGTAGCTCGTTCCACATTTTGAAGAATATAACATGATTACTACACCTAGGAGACATTAAAATGTAGGCTTCCCCACCTGGGGGTACGATTCTGAGTCCCTCTAAATAAATGTGGGAAGAAGAAACACTCACAGAATGTTTGTCTTCCAGATGTAAATAATCTGCTCCCAGGAGCACATTTGATTCGAGTGTGTTTCTCAGGAAGTCCAAGGTCACGAATTCAACATCAGCAAAGGCTTTGCTCTCTTCTGGGCCCAAAAACTACTCAAAATTGTGTTCATCTATCTCAATGGTATAGGGAAAGTGCTATAAATAAAATAAAAAGCTGAGGCAATTTGATCACCATTTCAGGGAGAGAAACCTTAAGGTTATTATTGGCATTTGGCATTATTGTTAGGTTGAAAAGGGGGGGGGGCAGGCTTAAATTATTTGCAAAGAACTTGAAAGAAAAAAATGTGCTGAAATGACTGGAAGGCAATTCTCTGTGTTTTCTCTCCCCTCCCTCCATTCATTCCTCAGTATCTGCATGGGATTGGGTCCAGGACCCCCCACAGAGCCCAAAATCCATAGATGCTCAAGACTGCATCCTTAAGCAGTTTCATCCTTGTGTGGACATCACAGAACGCAGACGCACAGAGCCACACATGAGGCTATGACCAGTGCGACAACACAGCAGCCTGCTACACAATGAGCAGAAGGATTATGGACTGAAATTGAAAAAAAAAAGTATAGAGGGAGCTAACAGCACAACTCAGTGGTTAAAGCAACTGCCTAGCAAGTTCAAGGCCCTGTTTTCCATCCCCCTAGAACCACGTAAGGCAGATGTGGAGATACATGTCTATAATCCCAGCTCTTGGGAGGCTGAGGCAGGAGGATTGCTATGGGTTGGAAGCCAGCCTGGCCTACATAGTGAGTTCAGGACCAGCCAGGACCACACAGCAAGACCCTGTCTCAAATAAGAATGATAATAAATATACTATTCTAAATTCATAAACTAATCACAGGCATTTATTATCAAGTTTTATGTACTGTACATAATAGAACGGCATGCTTTTATATGATTGGCAGAAGAGTAGGTTTGCTTACTCAAACGATCCACTGCATTATGTTGTTAAGTGCTTTGAATCTACAAGGTCACTGGGTGACAGGGATTTTTCAGCTTCACTACAGCCTCATGGCAATCACCCCCATGCTGCAGTTCATTATGGACCAAAGCATTGTCACATGATGCTTGGCTGTATATATAAAATGAACTTTTCCAAATTCTTTTCTCAAAGGATTCACCAAGCTTCTTTTAAACTCATATTTAAGTTACTAAGGTTCAAACCACATACATCTAGGATTTTAGGGTGCATGTTTAATCATTTGTTTTTGTATCTAACATGATTAAAAAGCAAATGATGGACCCACACAGATACCAAGTCCACTCTTATCTTCATGGAAAAGCATCTATGAAGACCATCTCCAAAAGGAGAGGAATCATAAAACACCAGCCAAGTGAAATGGGGGAGTAAAAACGATTTACATGTGATGTATGTATGCACCAATTCCCCAGGTTGAGCGTGATTTTTGTGTATTACAAATACACACTAATGAGCAATTAAGGGGGAAACGAATTCAATCAGGAAACAATAGATCACAACTGCAGCACTGGCTCCAAAAAAAAGAGGCTACAGAGCTATATCCCCTTTCTCTCTCTTTGATTCATAAGCATACATCTGCTAAGGCAGATATAAAGCTGGCAAAGCCTCCCCTTCCCTGGCTGCATCTCATGCCTGCTAGGACACTGCCCTAGCCTGGTTACTTCCTAACTCGCCTCCTGCTGAGGCTGAGCTAGAAGCAACCGGGCAACATGCATAGGAGCAGGGGGCTGGGAAAACAGGGTGGTGCGCCATACGCCGGACGTGAGAGGACACAAGGGCAGCTCTCTGCAAGTGACGCACCCACACTGCAGCTTCTCAACGCCCTTTGTTGAAATAAGTGTCTGAAGGGGCAATGAGGCTCAAGAGAAGGTACTACTGCGTCCTAGCTTCTCTGCACCACACGAAAACCCGTTAGACATAAAAGAATAAAACTCAGCAAAAAGAGATAAACCTCCCAAGAGTGGTAGAACTGAGAATGGAATCATCCCAAGGAGCTCCAAGAATGAGGACACAGGGAAGCCACTGGTCACCACAGTCATCTGTCGGTCTGTCTCTCATCTCCAGATTGAGTAAAGAAAAGTCAGTTGTGCAACTTAAGTTCTACAAAAGGAAATAAGGGGGGCCAGCACTCTGAAGACTAAGGAAACGTTACTTGTCACGGAAAATTCTCCATTGGATGCAAGATGACATGCTCTTTACAAAAGAAGAGAAATTCAGAACAATAAGGTGCTGTTAAAGGTCGTGGTATATAGTAAAAAGTAATAATTTTAAGTACATGAAATGCTATGTGTTTGCAAAGGTAAAGACGTGGAGGTGGGAGGGAGGATCATTTAGTTCAGGAAGATCAAGCACAATTTTTATTCCTTTTTCAGTTAATATTAAAATTTTCTTTCAAAACAGAGCTTTAAAAGGGTGTATAGTATATCACCATGTACATGTCCTATCACATGAGATTCTCTAATATCAAATACTTAATGTTTTATATGTCCTAATTTGAAATGTATTAAACACTTTGGAGCTTACAGTTTTCATAGCATCTCTGATTAGTTCTTTAAGATATATTCCCATAAGAAAGACTGATGGGTCAACGAATTTTCTCCTTGTTAAGACTCTTGACCCATGCCAACAAGTTGGTTTCAAGAAAGTTTGACAAGGTTTGCTCTCTCAGCAGCAGTATTTATGACTACCCAATGCAAAAAAATCTACTTCAACAGTGTATCTAGTTTTTCATCTTAAGATTGTACACTTACAAGTATGACACTGATTAATTTTTTACCAATCAGGATTGAGCACTTTTTCTGTGTTTATCTATTCGTTATTTTCTATGAATAGCTTGGGATCAGTTTTGCCAACCTTCCTCTGAAGCTGACATACTCTTTAGTTGAGTGGTTTTTGTATATTAAGTTTATCAACTTTTAATATTGATGATATTTTCCTCACCAGATACGTAGTTTGCCTTACCTTTTTGTGGCATTTTTAAAAGAATGTTGGCTTATGATTTTACATTTTAAACATTAAAATCAAGATAGAAATAGAGAGCATAGAGGTTAAAAAAAAGCAAAATTCATACTTTTGAGAACATGACCAGTGATGGCAGAGTGTGGGAAGAGAGGGAGACGATGATGTGTTTGTAGGCCAAGGAATGCAGAGCCAGCCTTTAGTTGTGGCGTCCCAATTAAGTGGAACGGAAACAGTAACAGAAGACATAAAGAAAAATCTGCATAGCATGAACAAAGACCACACACATACACATAAAACAGGCTCACTGTTTTTCAGGCAAAATCTACAGAAGTAGACCAGCATCAAGAAATATCTTGACAGATATTTTAAACACATGACTAAGAAAAAATGTACTAAACATTCAGAATGAAAAAGGAAGGAAGGTAGGATGGAAGGAAAGGAGTGAGGGGACGAAGGAGAAAGAAATTCAGGAAAGTCCAATATTCATTGAGGTGACAGACACATATTTATGCTCCTGAGCAATCCCACTGTGAGAACCACTGGGCCCTTGGCAACCTAATACAACTCCAGTAGGAGCAGGAGAGAGGTTAAGTCTGTAAGGGAAGACAGTGGTCAGTGTGTGAGACAAAGCTGTATGTGAAAGGACAACCTCAATGACATGGTGGGTAGGATGGAAAATTTTACATAATGATGTTTCCACCAGTATCTACCTATCTTGAAAAGGCACAGAAGATAGACTCAATAAGAATTGATCATTTCTGTAGATGCAGATAAGCACATAACCCTGGCCATTCCATTGCTGTCTCCAAAATCCGTTATCTTCTTCCTCCCTAACCTGTAGATTTTAAAGCCAGCTAATCGACTTGGGTACCCATTGTCACCACATCTGCCATTTAGAGCTCCAGATGGGCATCTTTTCAATGGCTCCTTCCAAGAAGGAAAACCAATGACAATCCAAACCAAGAGTCCAAGAACAGGCTTAAGTTAGGAGCTGTCAATCATTTCCTATCTGCAGCATTGGGCCGGTCAACTACAGTAGTGTTACTTTTAAGGGAAGATGTCAAATTGCTTCAGCATTTTCCTACAAGATCGCTAATAAGCACCAGATCGTGATGGTGAAGCAGACGCCTGCTGGAAGAGCCCACAGCAAGCAGTGTTTTAAATAAGCCATAAACCAGGCTTCTTGGTTTTGTTTACATTGGTTCCACACATTAGGAAAACAATTAGTTTCACAGAAAATTCAGCGATGAAATAAATAATGCTTTTGCTCATCAGGTTCAGAAAAACCACACACACACACACACACTCTCTCTCTCTCTCTCTTTCGTGGGAAACAGAGGAGGACAATGAAAAAGGGAGGGGAGAATTTGTGCTATTTGACTAGGGTGACAAACTCAAACAGCTGAGGCCGCGAACCCCAAACTCTCATTTTCATTCCCCTGCATGCCATAGAGATTTGGTACTTGTCACCCACAAGAAAGGGACACACGAAACACAGAGAGCTCAGCAGCTGCTCAGAGAGTGAGGGCTTAGGAGCCCACCACCCTTGCCACGTTCCCTGAAAGCCTCTCCCTTGAGCTAACCACCCTTAGGCTTAACCACTAACCCTGAATTTCAAAAAGAACACAGCAGGCCTTCGGTCTCCACACATTTTCAGCTAATGAGCCCAGTATTTAATTCCAAAACATGGAGATTACTGTTTAAACCCCTCTGTGGAATGCTCACAGCAGTAAGAAGTGTGAAAGATACTTAAGCAGGCAGGAACACCTTGCTTTTGAAATTTTGTATCATAAATTATTGAATCTCTAAGCATGATATCACAGGAAAGGTATCTAAGTAACCTATAAGTGTGATTTGGTTTAATTCCATGTGAAATTACTGCAGGACACACAAGATTCAGTCTTTATGCTGAGGGAATTTATGCCCTGGAGCCAGAGGGAGCCATCTGAATCACTATAATCAAAGGAGAATGTGCTAATTTATTTCTCTTTTTGAGACAAGGTCTTGCTCTGTAGTCCAGCTGGACCTGAACTCACTACGTAGCCCAGCCTCGCCTCAAACTCATGGCAATCCTCCTGCCTCAGTCTCCTGAGTGCTAGAATTACAGGTGTGCACCACCACATCTGGCTCACGTGGTGCTGAGGAATCAAGTCAGGATCTCAAACTTACTCTATGCAAGCATTTCAACCACTGAGCTACACCCCCAGCCCATGGTAACTTTTCTAAGAGAGATAAAATTAAGTGCACTGGCACATGTGTAGTTGCAGCAGTCTGGAAGGCAGAGGAAGGATAATCCCCTCAAGCCCATTCTGGGCAAATTAGCTACCAGGCAAGACTTGGTCTCAAAATTTTAAAAAATAGTAACAACAAAGAACTGTGAATATAGCTCAATGAAAAGTTCTAAGTTCAATTCCAAACAAAATTCAAGTACAACAGGAGGAGCTGTCAGAGGGGGATTAAATCCAATCAGGAGCATCCAGAGGGCGCTTCTTAAGTAACCATTAGAATGGGGTCAAAAGTGGCAGATAGGATTACAAGTGGCCAGGAACAGCCAAGAGAAACAAAGAATTTACTTGGACACAGAGGCCGTTTGGTTTGGCTATTACAGTAGTCACATAGAGGGACAAAGGTACCTCCACCAGGCATGGCCATAAATGTCAGCTAAAAGCAATCAAGACATCACCGACTACACAGGCCCTGAATCACAAACCTGGAATCCCAGCACTGTGAGATGCTGAGGCAGAGGACTGCAAGTTCAAGCCCACCCTCTTAGCAGCAACTCAGCAAGACCCTAAACAATAAAAGGAACCGAGAACGAAGCCCACAGCAAGGCCCTGTGCTCAACCCACAGTACCGGGAAAAAGAAAGCCACAGGTGAAAAATGACAAAAAAGATCAATGATTGTATGTGGGAAAGTGGTAAAAGTATAAAGACACAAAATCTGAGTGAAAGTAGGGAACTGTAATGTTCTAACCAGTATACAGTAAGTCATCAGTGCAAACGGGTAGTGTCACAAGTCAAGTGCTCCCACCCCACCCCCCATTTTCCTAAATTCTAGCACCCAGTATCTCAGAAGGTAACTCACTCTGGAAATGGGGACTTGGAAAAGGTAACAGTGACAGGAGACCATGGAGATGGCCCCTATTCCAACGTGACTGGCGTTCTTTTAAGAAAACACAACTTGGACACAGACTTGGATAAAGAGAAGACCACGTGGAGATGGAAGGCCATTGTCCGGAAGGTTATGAGGGAGGGAGGCGCCAGGAGCTCAGACTTTCAAGCCCCCAAATCATGGGAAAATCCATTTCTGCCCTTTTCACTGCAATTTTTGGGACACTTTGCTAAGACAGCCCCTTTAAACTAATAAGGGCAGAGACAAACGGGAGAGAGTCAGAGAAGGATTCATTCAAAGCAGTGGGCAACAGATACGAGGAAAAGAAGAAACAGAAATTGACAAGATTTAAACTCAGGGCAGCCAGGAAGAGTAAAAAAAGTAGTACAAATTTAGGAAATCAGAAGAATCTAGTTTGAGGACAAATAATCAATTTGAATAGTGTTAAGCTTGAGTTCAAACATTAAGATGCTCCCTATAGAGATGTCTGTTCAGTGGCTGTGAATGTGGCAGAATTCTTTAGGAATCAAACACATTTTGAGGTCTTCCTGGTAGAGGTAGACATTGAGGATCAAAGGACAGACAAGGTTGCTCAGTAAGATGAGGAGAAATTAGAATAGAAAACTGAAGACACACTTAAAGAAACATCAACCTCTTGTGGGCAAGATGAAGAAACAGTGAGAAGGGAGTGGTCTGGTTTATGACAACGCTGGGGCTCAAACCACCCCATCCCAAAGTACCATGCTTTGCTGAGGACTGTAAACTACAGAACAACGGAAGGGCCTCAGAAGGTCTCTAACTTCCTCCCACCCTCCTGTCTCCATCTCTCTCCTGTGAAGCAAATCACAGAGATCAGATTTCTAGCTCTCCAAGGTAAGTCATAGACACTAGAATCCCATCACTCTGAGAGACCTAGGAAATGCCACTCTGTCCCTTCCCCTTGGAAGACCCCCATTTCCATGTGGTCCTGATGCAAAGCAAAGGAAAAGAGTGCCATACAGAGAGGCCAACATGAATGTGAGCAGACAGGGCTGCTGGGTACTGCCCCACCCCACCGCACCGTCTACTGCCATCAGATCACGGCTTTCCTATGCAGTTATTTATTCTTCATGGAACCCAAACTCAAAAATCATTTTCTCTTTTCCTCCCCCTTTTTTCAGGTTCCCATGTCATGAAAAACATTGACTAAATGAACTGGTTTTCTCTTGCTAACCTCTTGTATTATAGGGATATGAGTCATGATCCTTACAATAGGTGAGAAAGGGTATGTGTTCTTCTGGCCCTGCACAGCAAAACACAGCAATGATGTAATCACTACCCCTCTTCTTTATACACCTTGTCCTCATGCTGTACCACCTTCAGAGATCTATAATGTCTCAGTGTTTCTGTTTACCTTCCTGAGAAACAGGACACAGAGTGGGCACACATAGGTGAAACTCAAGAGGGACCAAATATACCACATTACCAAAAACTGGGGGTAGCTGTCTTCCCCCAGGTCTTACCTGGAAGGTACAGAACCAACACAGCTTTATTTCCAACAGAAAGTCATCAGGTCAAAGCTTTAGAATAGAATCGGATTGACAAGTTTTCTTTTGACACCTGGGGGTGGTAAATCATTGAAAGCAAAGAGAGGACAGAGTTGAGGAATAAAGCATTGATTGATAAGCCAGGTCTTTAATCAACTACCATTCTCTTTCTTGAAAAATCAGACCACCAATATTTGTCTCAATTTCTTTTAAGCACTAACTTATGCGTACCAACTTTTTAAGGTATTTTAACCAATGGAATGCAGACTGCCTCACAATGGTATGTCCACTGTTTGGATAAGTAAGAATGATTTTGCTAACAGTGAATCCATGATTCCTTACCCTACTAGACTTTTCAACCAAGTGTAAAGAGAAGTTTATGGCAACAGCAAAAAGCAATGGAGAAAATGATATTCACACAGACTCATCTCCTCTTTTGAGGTCAGAGGTTACTCCTTTTACAAAGTTATTTCCCACAGTGCTAATGACATTGCCATTGAATAGTACGTGCTCCATAAATGCTTACAAATCACTTAATCTTTTATCTCAACTGAATTTAAGAGAGGGCTAGTTTTAGATAAAGTTCACTAATTCGCTGCAAAAATATTTGCTGAGCTTCTATGCCGAGAATTTTTCTGGGGCCTGGAAACCACTTGATGAGGAAAGCCAAGGTCATGCCTACACACAAACTGCCTTGAGTGAGGGGAGAAAAACTTGTCATCAGAAAATTGTATGCTCAATTAGGCAACAGATCAGGGCGGGTTATTGTGTGAGTGCTTCCTTTGATCCTGTCAACCCATTCTTATCTACATACTCTGTTCTCACCAAAAGCAAGAGTGTGAAAAAAATAAGTGATAATCCTCATGGTACTTGTCTTAGTACTTCCTTGTTGCCCTGACAGAGTATCTGACATCCACAGTTAAGGATGCAAAGTTTCATTTAGCACACAGCTTCAGGTCTCACACGGTCCATTCACAGGGCAGTTGGCCATAGGGGTGGCATAGGGCAGCAGCTGGAGAGCTGCTCACAGCATTGCAGACAGAAGCCAAGGGAAGCCACAACCAAAAGGCTCAGGCAAGGCCAAAACCTACCCAGGAAGGTGCTGTATGTAACAAGGTTTCTTCTTCCTTTTACTTAGTTCCAGTTGCCAGTTGGGATGCCCATCCAGCGTGAGTGTCCCTCCCTCATTTCCTGGCCCACATGTCAATAACACACACCTAAAAGCTCTGCCCCAAGCACCCTTCAATCTTAATAAGGTTACACAATCTTTCCAGGTCAAACCTCAAGCATCTGTCTCTTTCAGCCAGGCCCAACCTCCTAGTGACACACAGTTCCACAGTTATGCCACTAAATCCAAATGCATGATTCTTTTAGGGGACACCAGATCTAAACCATAGCAGTGTCAATTGGATTAATGACCTCAATTTTCCACTCCTTCTAGTGCTCATGCATGTTATACTATGTGATTTTGCAGTTCCTTCCAGTAAAGAAAATAAGAACATTTCTCTGGTCCTCGACTTTAGCTGTATCCATGTGACATGGTTTGGTTAATACTGGTAGGTATAAGGTGGCACACACCCACAACAAAAGGTTGGCCATGCGCATGTGTGTCTAGGCTGTGCTTCTTATACTTTTGTCATTGCCATTAGAACATGGTGTGGTGCAAGCCAGTAATCCCACCCCTTTGGAAGGCTGAGGCAGGAGGATCACAAGGTCAAGCCCAGACATGGGCTTAATGACTTTACAAGATCTCGTGTCAAAAACTTTAAGAAGAAGACAGTTTTGGGAATGTAACTCAGTGAAAAGGCCCCGAGTCTATCCCTAGTTAAATAATTTTTTAAAATCCCACTAAGAAGAGTATGCCAGGCCCAGCCCACTAGTCTGAGGAGGAGAGAGAATGTCTAAGAGAACGACCCTAGCCAGTTGCCCTCATGCACCTGGTCTAGACCAGCAGACCTCCCCTGATCCACATAACCTAAAGAAATATAGATCACAGGCACAGAAGCTTAAAAAATGGTTTTACTTTTATGACATCAAGATATTGTGTATGCCTGTTAAACTCCATCTGTACATCAGTAATGCAACTATATATATATTCATCTTAATAGAGCCCAGTGATCTCATGTGACAGAATAACCATTTCATGTAGAGTTAAAAAAAAAAAGGTAGTAGGATGTGCCTAAACATATACTTAGAAGATCCAAATTCAACAGTGTAAGAAAATAAAACCAAATAGTAAGAATTGCGCAAATAGAAGAGCCAAGCTAAAGATCTGTCCACTTCTCATTACCAAACTTCACCAAAGTTCACAACTTAGCCCTCAGGCCTTGCTAAAATTTACTGTTTCCCAGACTGTCATATTGAACAGATCATGACACACAGAAGCCAAGGAAAACAAATAAAAATCGCGTTCTACTGGGTCCCACATGCTGTGATGTTTTCAAACCCACATGCATCCACCAAGAAGCACTCCAAGAGCTTGATTCAGAAAACAAATCCACAACAAGAACAGAGCACAGAGCAAGAATCAACTCAACAAGTCGCCCCATGTGTTTCCCATTTTCCTGTGTTCTGTAAAGGAAGAGAGTGGGGTACAGTGTACTTGGCTCCCAGCAGCGGACTTGCAGCTACCCTTTAACTTTATGCGTAGAGAGCCCTGGGCTACCCTCCGTCCTGTCTCTAAAGTAGCCACTGACGTGAAGGAGGTAATCCATCCAGGAGCAAAAGCGACATCTCTCCTACCACCATGGGCTGGACTCGGGCTCCATCCTTAATACAAACGCTCTCCACGCACCCGACACAGGCTGCGGGATGAGCCAGAGTCAGCGCTTCTCCATGACTGGGAGACCAGGCCACTGGCAATTCACCACTACTGAGCTGAAAGGAAACGCAATCAGACCAGTGCTCTCTGCTCTCTAAGTCCACGGAAACGGGTAAAGATATGTAGACAGTGCGCATGCCACCTTCAAGCTTGCTATCAAAGCAAGAGGAAAATCCCCTCCTTCGTAATGCATAAATATATAAATGTCCCAAATATCATAAACGCGTGACTATATACACAGCAAAATACAAACAGAAAAAAGATCTTGTTATGTATCACAATCACGATCACGTGTCCTCGACTGATGCTCTACTGGGATTCTATTCTCTAAGCACGGCGGCATGCTCCACTTCAAACCTTTTGGAAGATCTTTTCTAATTTGGCCTTAGAAATATGGGATCTATTATATCATCTATCAAAGTTTAGTGCAGCCCTTGGGTCAAGTGAAGCTATTTCAAAGCATTCTTCTGTGTACGTAGAAGTAAAAGCAGACAAACGCTCTTCATCTGTTGCATCTTATGCATCAAAACTACCTCAGTGAGTTTATCAAGAAACCTACAGTGTTCCTGAGAAACATGGAAAATCAATCATGTGCTGAGACAGTTTGATTATCAGAGCACAAATATTGAAAGGTACCAAAAGTTACAGTGGTTAGAGTTTAATATAATGATCATGTGATGGTGAAACTAAAAGTTTTTTAATAGAAATGCTATTTCTTCTTACTCATGACCCATTTAATATCTCTATCAGATATATATTTCCTTAACACATTTATCTAGCTGTATGTTTAACATTAAATGTTTCAATAGAAATCCTAAAGTTCACTTTAAAATGTATGCTCATTTGATCAACATGCAAATTCAAAAACTTACATGTTATTTTCACAAAGCTAAAATTACATAGGCTGTTCCAGAACCATTATTTTACTTAACACACCAGACCAACAGATGAATCCAGAGTCTTATGAACCCAAAGTCCTTTGAATAAACTAATAATTACAAAGACTTAATACCTGATAATATGCAGAGTGCTATTACAAATCCCAAGTGACTCATTCAATAGATCAGTTATTCAATTTGTTAAAATATGTCCTGTGAAATTAATTCACATGTATCAGCAGAATGCTACACTAGTGGAAACTAAGAGTACACATAACGCACATAAAATTTTAACATGTTGGAAATGCTACATTTATCCAATATACTTCCTCATTAATGAAAATCTGTCCAACAAGTTCTGTTCCTCAATAGCAAGGCTTTTATTGGATTATATGTCTTAAAAGTAATTCTTATATTTCTGTATCACCTATTTGCTTTACTTTCAACTCCTTCCATTATATCTAACCCCAGTTGGTTCAAAGATAAGCATGGGCATTGGCCAATGCTAGCTTTACCACTCCCCCACCCATTTATTAGTATGTATTTGCCATATATAATAATGACATTCAACTTGATGAATTGGTACCAGTAGCATCTTTTAGAGAATGACTAACCCAACACAAGACAGTCCAGGAGTCCTCATCTCTTCTTACTTCTCTGAAGAACAAAGTCTACTTCGTTAACCACAATCACACTATTCACACGTACACCAAACTACCACACAGCTATTAACATGGTTCACTTGAGAGAAAACCAGTGTGTTCTAACTACCCTCCATTTTCTCTCTTAAAAACAGGTTTCTTAAAAACGTCGCAAGTGTTTCTAAGCATGTCAATATTAGAGCGGCTCCTTTTATTTTCTTCAATTCACTGAGCAGGTAAAATTCACAGAACAACTGAATCCTAGAGAGACAATTGCAAAGTCTGTAGACAGACATGAAGGACGCAGACACCATGCTGCAACACTAAGGCCCTGACTGCACCCTGCACTGGTGTGGTAGCCTTGCTTTCAAACAGATAAGTATTTCTGCCTCAGTGAGAAAAAAAAAGTTTCAAGATCCATAAAATTACTACTCCTGTCACGCCCATACTTCAAATGGTTTGCAGTTTAAACCCTTAATTATGCTACAAATGCCTGCAATGTTTCCCTGAAGACTTTTAACATGTACACTTGCAAAGAAACGATCAGTTTCATGAGATTAGTTCAGTACTTGAAAGTAGGAATTTTTTAAAAAGCACAGATTTGGCTCTGAATCTTAAACACTTTCCTATACAAGATTTATAAGTCACAATTGGGAACTGAGTATGTGATAAAAAGAAAAAAAAAGTGTCTCTGACACCAGGAAAGTTCAAGGTTAGAAGGACTTAAGTAGCCCAAGCACTCAATCTGTGTGGCCAAGTTTCAATCTTCACCTTGATATCACTTTCCTCCTTTACAGAAATTAACATTATCTTAAGGAATTATTTTAGACTTTAAAAAATGTAAATGGTCTGTAGTCAATGGAGTGCAAGAAAGATGCTCTTACAAATTTCATTATTTTTAATTTAAAAATAATTAGCAAAAGCCAATGTGTTCATTTCATATCTCTACCACGCACTTCCCTGTGTATTCTTGGTATATTTTTAGAATCACATCTTTGAAAACGACACTGTAAATGGAAATGACATATATTGAACACAAATTTCCCCTCAGAAGCAAAATCGCGATATGGAGTTATCTTCCAAAAGGATAGACGAATGTCTGACTTTTCAGAGAGATGAACAGAAATATTTTGATAACAATAAATCAATATAGTAATGCAAATAAGCCACTACTATGATGGCCACTAGGAATATTTACAAACCCCCTGGAGAGCTCCCCGCTGGCTCAGGTCAGGATTATCCATCCCATCCCTTGGCACATGACTTTAATAGGCCAGGGACATGTTCCCTAACACGAGTGAAAGCCATATGGGGTTAAAAATCAGTGTACCAGAACTGTTTTCTACTACTAGGGTGACTGAGAAAATGCTGGTATCAACCCGAGTCCCAGAATAAGAATGAACTGCCAAAACCCCTGCTGGCCCACGACCCAATATACAGAGTATCAGGAAGAGACATACGATAGTTATTTTAAGCCACTGAGCTCTGGGAACCAGATGATCACAGAATAACCTCACCTAGAAGAACTGACACATATATACACCTTTGTATATTAAGGCATAAAGCATTCTAAAAGGCAGATAAATCACTCAGTGATCACACTGTTGTTGGCTTAACCTGAGACAGTACTTTGTTCAACAACAAACTCATTGTTACTCACTTTCCAAGTGACCTCATCAAACCTCTTTCTTTCGGAGTGATCATGTGTGCTCAGACTGAGGGGGATATGCCTCCTTCAATTCTTCTGTGCCCCTCAGCTAACATCCTTCTTTTCATTGCCAACACTTCTGAAAATGTCATCTATAATCACAGTGTGCACTCCCATGTTGCCATAAGTATTCTAGCTCCTACTCCATATACTTTAAAGAAAATATTCTCTCAATGAATTTCCATCTGCCAGCTCCACGGCTCTCACTCTTTGCTTTGTTATCATCTCTTCAAATTTTTCTTCTCACTCTTTGCTGACCATTTCTTTTAATGCTGGGGATTGGAACCCAGGGCCTTTGCGCTATGCTACACCCCCTGCCCATTTCTGTGGTTTTGTTTTTGAGACTGGGTCTCACTCAGTTGCCCAGGCTGGACTTGAACTTGAGATCCTCCTACATTATCCTCCTACAGTGCTGCAGCTGAAGACCGGGCCCACCAAGCCCAGCTCAGTCACCATTCTTGATCGTCATATTTTCTCCTTTGATTCCTGCTACCCTCTAACTTTGGGTCTCTCCCTAGCGGGTGTCGTCTTCTCAGTCGCCCCTGCTGGATCTGACCTCTCTATTCCTTGGGGTTCTTTCCTCATCTTTTATCTCTTATCTCTCCTTCCACAACCTGACCCATTCATGCATCTTCAAGTGACACTGTCACTTACACATAATTCCCCAACCTTCTTCCTCAATCTCTCTTCTGTTCATTCTGTTATTTGATAGACATCTCCCCTGTCCATATAAGTAGAAGAAAAATAAATGGATATTTTAAAGTATTTCCTTATCTCCCCTTTCCCTATCAATATCCTCAATGAGTCTTGAGTCTCGTTTTTGTCTTGACCCACATTTACTCTCTCTCAAAGCCTCTCTATTTTCCATACTAACATGAGATTATTCAAAAACCAAAAGTGACGTTTTCTCTTGCTATGTGCTTGACCCAGTAAGTTATCATAGAGTTAGTAGAAAATCAAATCCAGTAAAATATTCTAAAAACTATTTGCCCACACCCGCACAGGATTTATCCAAGGTGTGCAAGACTGATTCGACATTCAAAAATCAATGAAGGAAACCTATCTCATCCTTAAGAAAAAACTACCAGGGTCATATGAGTACATGTAGAGAGAATATTTGACAGGATCTAACATCTTCGAATGGTGTGAAACTAGAAACTCCCTTCCTAAGACCAGGCAATGCAGGTGAGCCCCCTCTTGTCACTCATATAACAGAAGTTCTAACAAATGTAGGAGGCACTCAGAGTAGGAACAAATAAAACTGTCTTAACAGATGTTAATGTATAAAAAATCACAAAGGATCAACAACAACAACCAAAAAAAAAAAAAAAACAAACCTTGGCATAAATAATTACATCAAAGTTTCAGGATACAGAAATAATAGACATAATAACACATTTTTTACATACCAACGATAATTGGAATTTTAAATTAAAAAATACATTTTCACCAAAAACAAGTGTAAAAATTATATATATATATATATATATATATATATATATACACACACACATATGTATGAAGTCTATGTGAAAAAATTACAAAACTCTGGTGAATCAAATAAAAAAACAACACAAATAGAGCAATACTCTGAACTCATGGAAAGGAAGAGCTGACATTAAGAAATCATTTTTTCCTAATTTGATCTATGCAACATTAAAATCCAAATCAACAACTTCCTAGTAAGTTTGCAGATTCTGAAAAACAGACTGGATGACACAATATGGAGGAACGGAAGACTGGTACCAACCAACTTCTAAACAGATATTGAAGCTATAATCAAGTCAGTGTGGCACTGACCAAAGAACAGGCAAATGAATCAATAGAACAAAACAGAAAGCTCCGAATGGCCCTGCACAATAATACGCAGTTGTTTAGCAATAGAGAAGGAAAGGCAATTCAAAGAAAAAATAATTAATGTTCACAACAAACAGTGCTGGTGCAACTGAATAGCCACATGCCAGAAAAAAGAAAAAGAACCTAACACAAACCTTATACCTTTCATATAAAGTAATTCAAAATGTATCACAACCTAAACATAAGACGCAAAGCTGTAAAATTCCCAGAAGATAGCATAGGAGAAAATGCACGTGACCTTGTAGTTGGTAATCACTTTTCAGATGCAACACCGAAAGTATAGTGAGAAGAGGAAAAATTTTAGAAAGGTTAGAACTCATTAAGATTAAAAAATATTTGCTCCTTAAAACAGATCAAGAGCATGAAAAAATAAGCCACAAACCGGGAGAAAATATTTACAAAATGCTTTACCCATCGATCTATCTGTGAATTCATACCAGTGTCTCTGTATATGAGTGTTCCTTCTGGATCCTTGATGTAATGAAACACACCAATATCCGTGTGTGATGAGGTGGGACCAAAGGCACAGCTAATGATTACAGTTTAAAAATGTGTTACAGTAAAAGACATCCTGCCACTGATTCCCTCAAAAATATTCCCCCTTGCTTCGAACACACTTATCCCATCGTAGTTGCTTTCCACAGCAATTCTGAAAGGCCTCTGCCCTATATTTATGCAGTGTGATTAAAAAAAAAACAAAATAAATGCTGCTGCCAAATGCCACCCAACAGGAAGAGAGCAGGCTCCTAGAAAGATTACAGTTAAATTTAAAAAAAAAAGCCCAGGTGTTGGGTTATGAGAAGTCCTTTCTTTGACCAAACAGCAATGGTAACTGAAAAACCAAACACCACAGTAATAAACTATAATAGCTATAAAAAAATCATTGTGCCCTCATCTACTGGATATGGTGCAGCACAGCTTTTTGGCATTTTCCCCAAAGTCAAAATGATCATGAGAGATAAATAATTTTAATAAATTCAGGACCCCAAAGTAGTCATGAAAGTGCAACTAGAGACCCTCCCAAAAGAGGATGTCTGGAAGGGTTTCAGAAAGGGGCAAGAGGGAAAACGCAAGGCAGAGACAGGAGGAGTTATTTATAGATGGATTAAAGGCAAGGTGCCTTTAAAAAGATAAACGTCATTTTTAATTACGCCTTGTATGTGTGTAGTGGAAGAAGCAGTGGCAGGCATAATAGAATCTCTCAAAAGTGAGATAGCACTAGAAAATGTGTACAGATATTTTTAAAACCCAAGCAATAGTTCTGTAGGCCAATTACGTAGAAATAAGCCAACTCGTTTTAGGCTGTTGCATCTACGGTACAGAAATGGAGGATCTGGCTGAAAAAGAAACTATAAGCATTATGGGTTAATATACCTATGTTAGTATATTTTTAAGTTTTAGAGAAAATATTCTAACCTAAAGGAGCTCAAAGTAAATCCCAAAGTGGGTGGTTAACACTCAGTTGGAATCTGTCTACCCTTTCTCCCAGATTCTCTCTGCTCCACCGTGCTGTGAGGATCTCCCTCTCCTGGGCAGCTCTAGCTCTAGCTGCGGCCCCACCATTTCTCAGCTGCCTACCCAGGAAGGGACTGAGACCTTACAAAACTGTGAGTGCCCCCCTAACTTGTGGATGTCGGGTACTGAGTCACAGAGATGAAAAAGTAAGACTAAAATTGGAACCCAGGCTCTTTGGAAGGCACATCTTGCTGCAATTTACCCCAGGTGCTAGATCTGGGACTACAGGATTTAACACTTGCCCTGCTGGGTTTTAGGAATTGTTTGGGTCCTATTGCCTTTTACCCTCCTATTCCTCCCTTTTGGAATAGAAATGTTTATTCTGTGACATTTTATGTTGGAAGCGCTTAGCTCTGGTTTTAACAGGAGCTCCCAGTTGAGAGTTTGCCTTGAATCTCAGAGGAGACTTTGGGGTTGGATTTTTTTTAGCAGTCCTAGCACTACTGGGATTGTGCCAATTCTTGAAAAAGGACTGGACAAATGTTGTATAAGGTGGTGGCCATAAGTTTTTTGGGGTGTCAGAGGTAGAATGTGATTGCTTGGACCTGGAGTGTCCCCCAAAAGCCGCATGTTCCTATGGATACTGTGTAGGATTAGGAGGTGGGGCCTGACTAGAGGGGTGGATACTCAGGATTTGACCCAAAGGGACATGTACTGGTTCCACCCCTTCTCCCAGTCTCTGTTTTACCATGCTAGAAGGACATCCGTCTCCTAGGCAGCTCTAGCTCTAGCCCCACCATGTTATTCCATCATTTTCCAGCCACACACCCATAAATGGAATGAAGCCTTTTGAAACTGTAAGCTACAATAAATCTTTCCTCCCTAAATTGTAGATGTTGGGTATTGAGTCACAACAACAAAGTAATGAAGACAATTAGTATATTTTTAAATTTTGAAATATTCTAATCCAAAATAAATCCCAAAGTGGGCGGATAGCATTGAGTTGGAATTTGATACTTTCTGAGGTTCTCAATTTTATATTGTAATTCAATTCTGAAAGACTCTACATCAAGGAATCAGAGACATGCCACAAACCAGAAAGTTCTCTTCCTTCATGCTTGGGGGTAATATGGAAAGTAGCCCATAATGGACATGAAGGTTACAGGATCAATTATGCAATTTAAAGATATTGAAACCATTGGTGATTTGGTTTTATAAGAATGCACGCTGCTTGTGGACACAGGCTACTTTTTTCCTAACACTATCAAGGGGGAAGTATTTACAAGTTCTACCCTGCAAATGGAAACATTTTAAGGTTTAAAAATTATTTTTAAAAGGTTTTCTAATACCTACAAAATAAAGCTAAAAAAATACAGAAAGAAAACATCCTTACACGGTCCCCCAAACTAGTCCTAATATGCTAGCTCAGTGGAAACCTCATTATCCTCTTTGGCAGCTATCTGGTACCTCTGATTCTACCATGACTGACAATTTAATTCAGTAATACAAAAATAGATATGTAAAATCTTAATACCTCCTCCAAACTTCACTATCTATATTGTACAGATATGTTGGTGTATGGGAATGTTTTAAGGAATTTCTTGAGCACGATATAACTGCCCCAATTCAAAACATTAAGGGACATGGCAAAAAGTGCTTAACTTTCAGTTGCCCTTACAATAAATATGTAATTCACTATCCCAGTAACTGTTACATCAGGAGACTTAAGAGAATTAAAATTTATTATAAGATATGTGTTCATGGGCAGTATTATTGAGAAAGCAGGTTGGATAACATTTAGCTCTAAAACAATCAAAGTTTATATCTTAAAGTAGATTAAAGATTTGCCCCAAATACATTTTCTGTGCTGGAAACTGCTAATTTTTTAATATCCAATCTCTCTTCAATTTAGAAATCAGTCCTGCAACTCTAGCTGGGCATACAGCTGCCTAGCTAAAAACTATGCTTTCCTGAGGCTAGCTGTGGCCACAGGGTGGAAGGTTGACTAGGGACTGGGGACACACACTGATGTGTGTAGGACTTCCGGTTTGTGTTCTCAGAAGTAAAGAGCAAATTTTCCTCCACCTCTTTCCCAGCCTTGCTGGAAGACACCAACAGTCATCTCAGATCCTAACAGAAGACAGAAGAATCTAAGTCCCCACTACTGTCACTTTGCCAGGCCACCGAGATCACTTACCCAGACTTCCAAGAGAGGACATAAACTTCTCACTTGGCTGTTGTATGTTTCAAGTCTCTGTTACGTCAGAAAAACCTGTATCTTATTTAATAAAGTTTCACCTAACACCTTCTTCGACTGTAATTCAGGGGCCTCTTGACAACATGCTTAATTTACCAACCACGTTTTTTTTTGCTAGAGTCCGACTTCTATAATTTTACATCATTTTTCTTCATCGTGGCTATGATGTAATATAATAACAATGCTTGCAGCTTGGCTCAGCCCCCAGATTCCATGACCTAAGAGCTCAAGTCAGGCTGCTTTCGACCTTGGAAATAACACCTGGTTCTGTTTCAGCCTGCTAAGCAAGTCCCAGTTTTCAGAGGCTAAGAACACAATTTTAACTCTTTTTTCAGAGCAAATTCTTATTCACCCATAGCCCTTTCAATGAATCAAAGCTGAATATGTAGGATTTGACAGAAATATGTGGCTTTCACTAAAGTTATCTTAGGGCATGAAATGGCCAGAATCCTTCCACTGTGTACAGCTCGCCCATAATAAATAGCTTTCTCATGTCATAAAGATGGGTTCGGATATCTGTAACATAGTTTCATCTATTTGGAAAGAAAAACACTGCAAAACAAACATTCTGTGGCTCTCTGGTTTCTCTTGGCATTTCATCTTCTCTTTCCACAAAAAATGGAGATAATTACACCTGCCACAAACTATTTCACACTGATAGTATGAAGACAAATTAGAGAGCCTGGATGTGAACGCATTTTGTGCTCTAGGAGGAGTAAATCCACCTAACCCCAAGATGGTATAATTTTTCCTAATGTTTTCCAGGGACTTTCTGAGCCACTTCCGAGAGATCATTACCCACAACAAATTTTGGCACCAAAGAACCACCTTTCCAACAAAAATAACTTTCATCTCATACACCTGACAACACTTTTCTGTTAATTGGTGTGTGGGGAGGGTTAAATCGAGATGTGGTTCTGTTTGGTACTTTCCAATGCTCTAAGAGGATCCAGATTTTTTTAAGTGCAGTTCCTTACACCAACCAAACTGAACAAAAGCTCCGTAAATCACAGGAGTTCGGGCTGACAGGTTAACAAGGAGACCCATTTCAATCACCCTCAAATGCAAAGCAGATTTGGCAAGAACCGGGGAGGGATGAGTGGAGAAAGCCAGCCCTGGTGGCAGTCTGACAATTCCCTCCTGTCTACCGTCTGCTGTAATACATCAGCGACCCCAGAGGACCGTCCAATCAGCTGAACTTGGCCTCCAACTCGACCCAGAGAAGTACTCTTAGCTAACACGTCTTTCTCATGTACAGAAATCTGCTGCAGTTCCTTAATTTTGGCAGAGAATTTGGAAACAAGAACTGATGGTTGCAAACAAAACAAAAAGCCAAAAATTGATCAATTCAGTCAATAAATTGCAGCCTAAAATCCAAAACAAAAGCGACCCTGGTTCACATTCTGTTTATCCTTATGCCGGGGTTGACTACCAGCCTTCTTTGCTCCTGGGTAAAGGGCCAAGTGTTCCCACCTGCCTCAGGCTGCTTCAGAAAGCTGCTGAAGAGCCAGCCGTGAGTACGCCAGCTGCCCCCATATCGCACTGTGGGCATGCGATAAGGCCCAGCCAGGCATCTCAGTCATCGGTTAGCTGTGGGGCTGCAGGGCCAGCTTCGGCATCTGGCCAACCTTCCTAGAGCACAGCTATCGTGGCGGAAGGTCATAGCAGCGCTCCAGGGAAGTGCAGGACGATCACCTCAGGTCCCAGTTCAGTCCCACTCCCACTCCTGGTGCCTTGTCCCTGCAGCTCTGTCCCTGACCAGACACGGAGAGCAGAGCACGAGGGATGAAGGTCACCTCGCATTAAAATTTTTCAAAATTCTGATTTTCAACTGCATGGCTTCCCCTAAAGTGACAGTTTGAAATCAACTGCTTTGTCTGTCGACACAATGTTGAAGAAAACAAAAACGACAACTATCACTTTGAAATAAGACTACACGCTGCCTGTAGCACCAAGACTGTGCTAAATCTTCAATGATCCTAGTGACCACTAACCATATTTCTTATTGCTCTTAGGTGGTTAGCTGGTTGTTTTTTGGTACCTGGGATTAAACCCAGGTATCCCGGTTCTTTACACTGAGTTATACCCCCAGACACCTGCCCCTTCCCTCCCTCCCTCCCTTTCTTTTCTGAGGCAGGGTCTAAGTTTCCCATGCCAGGTTTGAACACGTGATCCTGACTCACTTTCCCAAAGTGCTGGGTTTAAAGGCACATTCACCAGCTTATATTGCTCTTTAAAGAATATTTAGAACACTGGACAAAGTAACAAAAGAAAGTGAACATTTGTTTCTCAAGAGCAGATACATTTAAAGTTTCACAGATTGTCTCTACCTGCACAGTAACAGTATCTGCTCAGTTACTTTTCTAAAATAATTGTTGCCAAGACATCCTTAAACTCCTCAAAAATCCTTGAGAATCCTTCATGTGTGTAAAGCGATCCAACGTAATCACCACTTTTCCAGGTGATCACAAACTAGATTGTTTTGCCGTTTAACAGAACAATATTAAAAAGACACACTGTCCCCTTTCTCTGTGCCCCTTGATACTTAGAACGAATCCCATCTATAAGCTGATGCTTATGTCTCTGAACACAGGCAACCGAGGGCAGCAAAAACAATGACATCATTTATCACACTTTTTTCCTATTTACACTCATTCATTTGACAAACATGCACTAAGGGGTTGCCTTTCTGCTGATGGGGAGTGACACCCTGAAAACACAGCCTCCAGGGCCCTCTGCCCAGCAGAAGGTGGAGACCCTTGTGGAAAAAAAATTTTCCAAGAAAGAATTAGTCATTAAGACAATTTCACATGTTCAGCTCTCATTCGGGTAATTTAAAAGGAGACAATTTTTTTTCTAGGCATTTTATCAACTTGATTTTCAGATTTAAAAAAAAAAATCCAGAAGGCTGTTTTGTGAAAATAACTTGACCTGAAGACACTATAAAATATATTATGGAGAGAGTGATGCTGGGAGTTATGGGGGATTGGGAGGGGATGGGGAGTCCAAAACTGGGGGGGGGGATATATTATGGAGAAAATGACCAATATTTTCTATTATATTTAAGAGAGGAGGTGCACTCATAACTGAGTCTAGGTAGCTCCCTTTATCATTCTAATTGGTTTGAGAAAATTAGGGGAAAGGCTGATTAGCTAAATACAGTAGTTTATTATTACACAGCAAAGTACACTCTCAAAATATTCCTTCCACTTATCTGATACACGACTTACTTTTTTGGTTGTGCTGATAGTGTGGCTTGGGTCTGGAGTGTCCCTCAAAATCTCATGTACATTTAGATACGGTGTACTGTAAGGAGCAGAGCCTGGCGGCAAAGAGCGTGCCTGGGGCTTGACTTAGAGGGGTGTGGACTGGTTCTGCCCTTCCTCGGAGACTGGACTGTGTTCTGCCATGCCATAAGGAGCCCGCCAGCTGCGCCCCTGCCACTGGGGTTCACCCATGAAAGGTGGTAACCTGCTGAAACTGTGAGCTAACTTCAGTCTTTCCTCCCTTGTCAATGTCAGGTATTATGTCTCAGCAACAAGGAGGTACTAAAAAAGACCTGGGGGTTGAGCACAGAACTGAACTATTCCTTAGCTAACTCCCCTTTTCTCACAGTGAGCTATAGTCCCAACACCATCTTTGACTTTTGACTTCAAGATAGGTTCTCACCAAGTTGCCTCAGCCAACCTCCCAGAGTGCTGGGATTATAGAGCTGCACCATCGAACCTGATGTAAGCAATTCCTTCGCAGGAGCTCTTCTACCTGGTACCAGCTGTTCAGGCAAGATGATTCTGATAACTAATGCCACGTAAGTCGGACAGCCTTGGTGAGAGCGGCCAGCCCCAAAGCAAGGGGTGCCTGCTGCTCCTCACATATTCAGAATAAGCTTGTGTCTATTTCTGTTTCCAAAAGCAGGTGAAGTTAATCACACAACAATACTGACTGGCAAAGGCTTTATTTTTATTGTACCAACAGCTGATGGGAGATTATGCCAGAAGATAAGTGTCCCTAATACGTTTGTATTTCCCTGGATAACTCAGCAAACTGTTTCAGAGACAAGAGTCTCAGCCAAACCAGTAACAGTGTTTCAGTCTATAAAAACAAAGGCAGCATTAAAATGTAAAATAAAACAGATTAACCAATGTGCACAATGGCTTGCCAAACGCACAGCAATAAATTCTAATATCTTTGGGGAAAATTATTTACAAGATCCGTAACATGTTAGGTTACAAGAACCAAACATGTTATCACTAATAGCGTTAAGAATTTTTTTCTTCCTTTCAACAGCCTCTGTTAAGCAAGACAATTATTATCCTTCTAATAAATACTATGAGCATGTCTAGATAACATATCTCTCTCAATGGGAAAAGTGTATGTTCCCACTCTCGACTAAGGTTATGTTTCCAACAGAAAGATTTGCTCTCAAGAATATTACAGTATAATATATGGCCCTTGTCAGATGTGAATTTTGTTATAGCGCAGTTTTGTGAAGAGAAAGGAAGATTGTAACATAAGTTAAAAATCTCAAAAAGGTCACTTTAAAAGCTAAATGATACTAGTAGTATGATTACTTAAAAAATTATAAGCCTATCTGGCCTATGTTAGAATTTTTAAAATGCCATTTTATACTGAATAACTATGATGTTTTATAGTAAAATTTTGTAGTCCATTTTAGTAAAATGGTCTAATAAACTCTGAGTGTCTCTTCCAAGAAATGGATATTTTTCTTAAAATTTTTACATTCATTTCTACTCCAAAAGAATTCATAGTCTGAATTTAAGCCAGTAGCCTTGGGCTGGGAGTTTGGCTCAGCTGCAGATCACCAGCGTAGGATACATAAGGCCCTGAGTTCAATCCCTAGCACTGACCAAGAAAAGGGGGGAAGGGCTTTTCTATACGTTATGAGACACTGTGTGTCACACTCTTAGTACAAGACACCTCACGTAGACAGCAGGCAGGTGAAACCAGCTTAATGTAATACATAAAATTTCGATATTAAACAGTGGCTCAAATTCTTCTCCACCCTGGATGAAAAGTCATTTAAAAGCTCACGACTTTTTGATCACTTGGGCCATAAAAACTCCATACGTCTTCTTTAAGTTGTAAAATAAATCTCAATCAGATACACTGAACAATGTCAGCCCCCGATTATAATTAAGGCTGCCAACCTCAGCCCGTGTTCCAGCTACTCTGGCTGTGGGTGGAGGCTGCTGGTTGGGAGGGAGAGTGGGTGGAGCTTCTCCTCCAGGATAACCAGGTACCTGGCTGCTAGCTGCTCAGCTAACTTTTTAGGATGGTGTTCAGGGTGGGAATGGGTGGCAATGATCACAAGGGGAGAAGGGATGAAGAGAAGAATGTTCTCACTTAACTAGCATGGCTGTAAGTGGACACACCATTCTGGGTAAGGAAAACACAAAACACCTTAAAAATTAGGGAGGGGGAGGAAGGAAGGGGGGAGGAAGGAAAGGGGGAGGAAGGAAGGAGGGAAAGAAGGAAGGAGCAAAGAAAAAGAGAAGGGAAGAAAAGAGAGCAGAGGAGAGAACAGAGAAGAGAAGACAGAGTTTCATGGAGTGCCTGTGATAGATTTTGAAAACACCCCCATTACTGGCAATCCTTTGACTCGCACAGATGTATTTCCAATCTGGCTGTTCGTTTAGCTCTTTCCAAGTTCTGAGAAGCCAGGGATCTAAAGGGACCTGCCATGGTCTCTTCAGCACTGCAGACAACCACGCTAAACATGACCTCATATCATTTCACAATGGCTGAGGCTGAAGAATGCTGCTGTGGTAGAGAGACGATTTCCTACCCATCAAAACCAAGCCTTTCATTTCCTGATTGTTGCCCTTCCATTTATTCTGAGCCTCAGTTTCTTCATCCAGAAATAGCCAATTATTTTAATATCTTAAGGAGGATTCTGTAATTGTGACTGCAGAAAAGCATCACGAGTTAAGAGACCTATTACAAAGAATGAGGAAGAACGGTGACCTGGCTTGCTATTGTCCCAGAACAAGTCATTTGTAAACAGAATCGCCTAGGAGAATAATTTAGCACCCTCTTTCACGGTTCTGGCGCCTCTGCCAGTGTTTCTTTTGTGAGTACCATGGAAGGAGGCGTTTCAGTCGTGCGAAGGCTTGACCAGGCTGGCCACTCACAGCGGCTCACTCACCTGGCTGGCAAGGGACGCAGGCCATCAGCTGAGTGTTCCGCTCGGGCTGGAAACTGGATCACCTATACACCAACTGGCTGGCACAATTCTTCCAACATGGAGGCTGGGCTCCAATACACAGCACCCCAACCAAAAATATTCTCAAGGTGAGAGACCACCAACCTTCACAGAATCTATCTCAGGAGACCTACAGCATCACTTCTGTCACATTCTTGGACAAAAATGAATAAATTAAAATTACGGCCAGCCCAGATTAAAGAAGATGGGAATTAGGTTCAACTTTTTGACAGGAAATGTAGCCCACGTCAGAAGAGAGACCATTGGTAGAGTGGCCGCCACAAATGCACAGAAAGCTGAAGGCCAAAGAAAGGAGGCTGGTGGACAGTAACTTAAGAGTTCCCTAAAATGAGATCCACAGATCCAGACACAAGAGAATAAAATATTGTAAGTTCTTTCATTCTTTAATCTTTTACTTCTTTATTTATAGTGTTTATATAAAGTAAATGTAAGGGGAACTGCTCGGGCATATGTACAGTACATACCAAAATTTCACCAGAGGGACGAATGCCCAGGAATTACCTGTCTTGCTGAACAACAATGGGATTAGAGACACAAGTCTCTACTTAATGTTCTTTGGACATAAACAAAAGAAGCATTTGCCTTTTACAAGTGTGAAGATGTCTAACCTGTGACCTTCAGAGACTGATAAAGGGTTCTGCCCAAAGGTGAAGATGACTTCAAGCTTCCTATAGGGGACTCAAAGCACTGGTGCTTTACTCAGAAACAGAAAAATCGCTAGAAAATCTAGAGTGCTTTTCTAGAATGCTAAGTATCAGATCAAGATATGAGTTGACTTGATCCTGTTCTTTGAGAGTGTAATTGACAGAATCCGACCCACTATCCCACCAGCACCCAAGCAACCAAGTGTTTTGAGACAGTAAATAGTTTTCTCTAGTCTCCATAAGATGTGGTTGTGGTGGAGGACAGACAGCTGCAAATTATTTGACACTGGGTGAGGTCTTTGTTTCTCTCCCTGAACCTGAGTAGACCCTGTGACTAATCGACTGACAGAATATGGTGCAAGAGAAGTTGAACTGGATTCCAGACTCAGGCATTAGGGTGCTGGCAGCTCTGACTTGTTGCCTTCCAGAATACTTGTTTCTGGAAACTAACTGCCACACATTTGAGAAAGGCCAAATGGCCCAGCAGGGGAGATCCACGTGGAGAGGAGCCCCAGTCAACATTATGTATCACAAACATATCCTAATACAAATAGTAGTTGTAGGTTGGAAAAAAATTCCCAGGCCAACAGTCAGGACTAACTTGCCAGCCTCATGAGAGTCACTTTAGGGACAGATCCTGGGGTCCCAGGGAAGCTGCCCTGGTAGATCCCACACGAAGCAATGGCAAGCCCTTCCCAGAACTCAGATTTGTGAACAAATCAAGTAACTATTGCTATTGAAACCACTAGGTTTGGGGGTAACTTACTACACAGTAAGATGTAGCCGTCATAGTGGTAGAGCCTTCTAGTATTGCCTTTGTTCTCCACCGAGAACTTCACCTGATGTGAGAACCCACCGTATCTACGGCAAGCAATTCAGAACTCCACCCTACCATGACATTCTTTCACACCTACAGGAAAAACGGTGCCTACCATGCAATAACCTTCACCTGCGACCGTGGACTTCTGCCACATGTCAGGATGGAGCGTCCCACAGTCATGATGGCTTGGCCTTCACTGATCTTCACCTTTTTGCCTGGATTCTCCCCACACACATGACTCATCTAAGACCCATCAATGATCAGTACTTAAAGGGACAGTATGCCATATAATTATGAAAAATAAAACCTCAGACTCACAGGGACTAAATCTGTGTCCATGGTCTCAAAAATGGTCCATTTTGACCAATCTGGTCCCAAGCAAACAAAACAGAAAGGGCAAAATATTTTGTAATCTGCATACTACCAATTATATCATTATGCAATAGCATCAACATGAGATTGCACGTGTAGTAAACCAAAAATTTTCTTTAAAAATGTATATATATAGTATTATTTCTTGACTTAGATAGTCTAGAGGCTACTGGAAGTTGAAATCACATCAATCTATAGTCTGTGTACAAAATTTATAAGACTAAGCTAAATCCCTAGATAACGTTGTAGAAAAGCTAATCAACACCAATTGTACCATCATTAAGATCTATTTATCACAACAACAGTACTTTGAGAATCTCAGTTTTCAGACATTTAAAATATGTACAATAGATGGTATGTTGGAGGAGTGCCAACTGAGGAAAAAGAAGTAGTATCACTGTGATACAAAACCCATGATACAAGGGAAGCAAGAAGTCCCCTGTCCTCTGGCTCAGGAAAGCTGAAGAACATCAGAACAGTGATGTTAGTCTGAGTCAGAGATGCCAGAATGGGACATTTAAGCCCTCAGTGGATGCCGCGGCTGCCCTTGGCTCTTCCCATGGCTGCCACAGTATGGGTAAGAGATTTCAGCAGGTCCCTTTCTGGTTTAATCTGGTTTTCGGGCTAGTACCAGATGCATTTCATAACTTTGGTTTTAATGTGATATACAAGAAAATCTAAATGTACAATCTGCCTTTGTGTCTGGAGATTTTCCCCTTGGTTTGATGCATTGCCTTCTGATGAACATTTACCTCAGCAAATTTTATTTCTGTACACCAAGGAGTTTTATGGTTCTAAAAGAGCTTTTAAATCCTCTGGCAGAGATTCATTCATCTTAGTAAAACAATAGCTGGCAGATCCACACAGTCTACAGGAAATCAGGGTAACAATGTAGGTCATTTTTTAGGGAAGCTACTCACCAAATTTCAATTTGTCCTCCACTAAATAAAGATTTGTTTTCTTAAATGGAAGTACAAGATTATCTTTCTGGTCTATATTCTAAAAGTCAATAAACAAATCATCAAATAAAATCTAGTCTATACTAGCTTTCATGATGCACATGTGGCCCATGTAACTCATGACAACACTTTCTACCATAACATTTCTGTCAAAATGACCTTGGAACATATTAACTCAAGGAAAACAATATAGTTTACGTGAAAATCATCTCACCTTCCCAGGACTTTGATGCATCTCTTTAGTCGGTGAATATGTAGGAAATGTCTTTTAAACAACTAATCAGAGTATATTCCATTTTCTTGCCTAGACATCAAGAGGAAAAATCCAAATTTTCCCTTTCCCATAAACAGATCTGCTGTTAAAGGTTCTTTGTTATCAAAGTCCTTATATTGCATTTGGGGTTTTGAAAGACCCATAAAATAAAGTTCTAGGTGGGCAGAGGGATATTTTTGTTTGTCACTGCAATCCAGTGACCTAGCACCCAGATCTCAGCGCACGACGTGCAACTAACATGTACTTAGTACCTAGCAGCTAGATGAACACAGCAAAAGATCCCCTTCAGAACTATCTTTTACCTTCTAAAATCAAGTCCATATCAGCACCTCTCTTGTGGCTTCAGAAGTCATCCCAGGAAAAGCCATTTACAATGTTATATATTGAGCTCTGACAATCATTGCTGCATTGGATTCTTGGTAACCAGCAACAGATTCCAACAGGTTTGTCTCACCAGATAGCTAGCTGGAATGACCACCCTGTCTAAAGCTTCACACCCTCACACATGCCAGGCCTATCTGTCCCCATACCTCTTCACCCTCTTTGTATGCTTCATTGCTCTTTGTAACCATCATCTTCAAGAATGTTGCACATATTTTCTTGGTTGTCAACTCCTAGTAGAATCTAACTGAATGAGGGCAAGGATTTTACTTTATTCTGTCTTACACTTCTGCCCAGTAGAGTTCCGGGCTTATTAAAAATGTCCATGTTATTTCTTAGATGGGTTGATGAATCAGTTGAATGTCAAGATCCAAAGCTAACAGAAAAGATGCAACTCAGCTGGCGGCCACAGTGGAAGGAAGGTAGTAGCTTAAGTAATTAAAGACAACACAAAGATGCTATGGGTTGGAATGTGTCCCCCAAAAAAGATATGCTCACAACCGGAAGCTGTGAATGTCATTTGGAAACAGTCGTTAGAAACGCAATGAAATGAAGATGAGCTCACACAGGACTAGAGTGAGCGCTACCCAGCAGGACTACTATGTTTGGGACAACAGATCTGATTCAGGCACATTCTGACAGAACATGGCCATGTGCAGAGAAAGGCAAAGACTGGAGTCTTGGTGCTGCAAGCCAAGGAAAGCCTGGGGCTGCTGCAAGCTGAAAGAAGCCTCAGGGGAGCGCAGTCCTACCGACACCTTGATTTCCTTCAAACTCCAGAACTGGGATCTCATATACCTCAGTTGTTCTAAGACACAGCTTAAAGGAGGAGTTTGTTATAATGAGCTAATATAATACGGAAACGGTATTGGGAGGGGGAATCTCAAAAAGGAACACGATGCTAAAAACAAATTTTGCCTACCTAAAACATTTGCTCCCATAGTGAGCCAAGGCTGTGAAATTAATCAATAGTGTACTACCAGGTTTAAAAAGAAAATTCTTATGACGGGCTAATATTTTACCTTAGATGACAAAAATGTAACTTCAAGACGAAAGCTATCCACCCACTTTTTATTTTTATTGTTCCATTTTACTATGAATTTTTTTCAAGAAATCCTTACCTCTGAGGAATATTCTATATTAAATTAAAGCTACTTTCAATTAAATCATTAAAAAACATTTACTTGCCTAACAAATTAAAAGACTTTTTAAAATTACACGGCTAATAAAAACACTTACTTTCAACTACAAAATAAATATGCCATAAGTAGATAAGTCAGGAGTTATCTGTTAGAAAGCAGTATTCATTTTATAATGGAAACTTCTGAATTGTGAATTCTACTGATGTATTTTAATTTTTTCTGTTGACAGAACTTTAATTTGCAACTATCAGGAAAATCACCACAATATGTGTAGGGAGGTATAAATATAAACAGGAAACATGCGAGGCCAATCCGTGAGCTACTAGAGACTCATTATTCAAATAAGAGAAATAATTATCATGAACTGATGGAGAAAAAAAAATCAAGACTGAACAGAAACTAGACAACCAGGCTTCCGGGCCTGGTTAGCTGATAAGGTCCTTGAGTTATCAGTAGATTTGGTGAATTCACTGAAAGTCTTTCGAGAAATAAAATTTAATCTATTAAACCTGTGATCTAATAGCTCCACAACACTGTTAATAAAGAGGGGAGAGAATGTGCCAATACGTGCTTAGGTTTTTCACGTATTCTTCTCACAGGAGAAATGCCCACCTACCTTCACATTTCGCTTTTCCCTTCTCCAGGGTCACACAAAAGTAAACACCCATTATTTTGGTAGGCTTACTTTTCTTCAGCTCCCAGTATACTCTACTTATGAGCTTCCTAAAGGATCCTATTGAAGAGTGGGCAAATGAAATAAAGAGGCAGTTCACTCAGGAAGAAGTTCAAAGGGCCAATAGATACATGAAAAGATGCTCAACATCCCTAGCCATAAGAGAGATGCAAATCAAAACAACGCTAAGATACCATCTCACTCCGGAGAGAATGGCCTATATCAACAAGTCAAATAGCAATCAGTGCTGGCGAGGCTGTGGGGAGAAAGGAACCCTCCTGCACTGCTGGTGGGAATGTAAATTCATACAACCACTCTGGAAAGCAGTATGGAGAGCTCTCAAAAGACTAGAAATAAATATCCCCTTCGATCCATCAACACCCCTCCTGGGAATATATCCAAAAGAGGCCAAAACAACACTTAACAGAGATATACGTATACCCACGTTCATAGCAGCACAACTTACAATAGCTAAAATATGGAAGTCACCAAAATACCCATCAACAGACCAATGGATACACAAACTGTGGTATTTATACACAATGGAATACTATGCATCTATAAAGTCCAACAGCATGGAGGCTTTTACGGGCAAATGGAAGAAACTTGAGAACATCATGCTTAGTGAAGTGAGTCAGAAGCAGAAGGTGAAACATCGAATGGTCTCTCTGATATGAGAAACCCAGATCACAACTCTTATGGAACTTAAAACAAAAAACAAAGTGAAACAGAGGGGTAGGGTGGGGTGGGAAGGAAAGGATGGGTTGGAGAGGGACAAAAGGAGAGTGAGAAAGTTCTTGTCACCTTGACAAGATACATATGTGCACAAAATGCTCAACTTCATTGTAAACTTTAAATTTTGCGCTTATACATATCAATAAAATGGGGGGAAAAACACCCAATAAAAATCTGGCCAATAGCACAGGTCCATCATGACACGACAGTACTAGAGATTCCAACAGTTAGAGGTCAGAACTGATGCTATGATCTTGGTATGTGGATACACAAATGAGCAAGAGGTGGGAGTGATGTCATGTGTCAGCAACTAGGACAATCAAACACATGTGACTTTTCATTCTTCACAGAATTTAAATAGGACAAACCTTCATTTAAAAAAAAGAAATTCCAAGGCATAACAGTAAATTATAATTCAGGCATTTTGGGATGTACACAAAAAGGAGCAACCAGGAAATTTCTTTATGTCAGTTTTCCTTTCCTTTGGGACCTGTCTTAGTCCCTTTGGGGTGCTATAACAAGGTACCAGAGGCTGAATAGTTGATGAACAACAGAAATTTAGTTCCTGTACTTCTGGGGTCTTGGCACTCCAACACACCAGAGGGCTCAGGGTCTGGTAAGGGCCACTTCCCAAGTCGTAGACTTTGCTGTGTACTAGGAAGGCAGATGAGGCAAGTGAGCTCCTTTAGGCTTATTTTACAAGGGAACTAATTTATTAATGAAGGTTCCACCCTGGCGACCTAGTCAGCTTCCAAAAGACCCACCTCCTAACATCATTTTACCAGGGATTATGTTAACACATAGATTTGAGGGTGATATAAACATTCAGACCATAGAGAAGTTCCAATAGATTTTTAAAGGCAGCTTCCCTCCAAGAGCTCCTAAAATTTTGTTAGTATTATTTCTCTTTCCAAACTTCTCTTAAGTCATATTTGTCTTTTGGCAAATAGAAGTTACATGGTATTTACCTTTTTGGCTTATAGTATATTTTGTACATTTAGTCCTTTGTATGTGGAGTTTTGGGGTTTTTTGTTGGTTTTTGAGACAGGGTCTTGCTCTGTTGCCCAAGCTGGTCATGAACACAGCTGAGGCTGGCCTTGATCTCACAACAATCCTTCTGCCTCAGTCTCTCGAGTTCTGGGGTTACAGTTGTGCACCACCAAGCCCAGAAGAGTTTTTTTGTTCATAACAAAATCCAACATTTTGATTTTTTATCCTATATTTATCCTTCTAAGTAAGTTTTTAAATAAAACTATAGAACTTCTATAGTGAGATAAAGATATAAACCATGTAATTAAGACACTAATCACAGAAGTCCACTGGAAGGAAAGGTTACAAGAAACTCAAGAATTTAATAAAAAAATACACAAGTGAAAATGATAGTTGTAAAAAATTTTCAGTTTGCCAAAAATGAATTAAAAAATGAGAAACATAATATTTGTATAAATTTTTTGTTAGCCATAACTTCAGTTCAGATTAATAATGTCCTCACAGTTGTAACAGTTAACATCTAAATGGAAGGTTAGTCATCATGTATCATAAAGAGGTCAAAGTTTATTTGACTGATGGAAAGAAGAAAATTAGTTTCAGCTGAGACACACAAATAAAAAAATAAGAATTTATTATGAAATATCTGAGAAAAATAAGTTTTCTATTTAACTGGAACAAATTAGATAAACTGTAGATTTTAAGAAGGACATTGAACTTACATTTCTGGTCAAATGACTTTGGACAAGAGGCCAAGACTATTCAACGGAGAAATGACAGTCTCCTCTCTACACAGGGCTGGGACCTCAAAAAATCCACAAGGAGAGAAAATGAAGTTGAACCCCTACCTTGCGGCATACATGAAAATTAATTTTAAATTGCTCACAGATCTAGATGTAGGCACTGAAGCTACAAAACTCTCCAAATAAGAATACTCATGACCTTGAGTTATGCAATTGTTTTAGATAACAATACCAAAAGTGTAGGCAACAAAAAGCAAAATACATGCATTAGACATCAAAATTACAAACATTTGTTCTTAGTAGCTAAGTCTTAGAGGTAGCCTATATCAACAGATGAACAGATATAGAAAATATGATACACACACACACACACATATATATATATATATATGAACACAAAATGGGGTATTATTGTGCCATAAACCTGAATCATTTGTAGGATAAAGGATGCACTTTGAAACTATGATGCTTAGCAAAGTAGGTTAGATAGAGAAGGTTAAGTATAGCATGATTTCTGTCCTATGAGACACACAAAATATAATACAAAGAGCAAAAGAAAAGAAACTGACAGGCAGACCTTGTGGAGGTGGGCTGGGGATCTGGGACACGCTCGGGGAGGAGAGAAGAAGTAACAATGATCTAAATACAGTATGTGTATGTACCAGTTACGCCAAGCTACATGTTTAATCTGTATCACAAATACGCATTAGTAGGAATAACAATGGAGTACAAAAAGAATTCTTGTGCTGTAAAAGACACCAACAAAAAATAAAACAATCCACAGATGAAAATATTTGCAACTTATGTATCTACAAGGTGATATTCAGAGCACATGAAACACTCAACCTTTAAGAGGTATACTCAAAAAAGGCAGATAATTGAAATAATTTGAATGGACATTTCTCCAAACAAATTACACAAATAAGTCAGTAAGTACAGAAAAAGATGTTTACCAAAGAACGCTGCTTTCTCTTAAGCAATGTAAGTACAATAATTTGGAGTCCTTTCTTGTACTTGGCAAAAGCCTTGTTATATATTACAACTAGGATTCTTTTCAAAAATATGATATTAAGTGTGCCTTGCATGTAAGATGGCTATAGCCATCAGTTCTCTTTATTCTCCTTCAGAATAATTTTATATTTTCTTTGTTTTGACAAGGTTTAAGGCTACTTGTGTTTACTCCTTTGACTACCCATTAATATTTATATGAGATACATTATACATAGCAATAATTTAATAATTATTTTTAAATAGTTACTGTGTGTCAGACATACTTCTAAGCCCTTTTTTGTGGGTTACTCATTAATCCAACCTTAGGTCCCAAAATAACCCTACGAGAGAGATATTATTATCTTAAATTGACCATGTAGAAACAATGAAGCTCTGAAAGATGTAGCATGGCGAGTCCCCAAGGATATCAACCTGGTTACAGGCAGTATGTGACAAGCCAGAGATCCAGCTAAATGTAAGTCACATGTCATCTGTCTCCATCCTACAGCCCATCAGGGGTTGAGGTGGACCCAGCCCGCACTCAGGAGCCTTGGCTCCAAAGCCCACACCCACCCGCGCTGCTCTGCCTTCGCCCATTCTTTTGGGAATCACGTGCTCTGCTTAGGGTGGCCTGCAGTCCTGCGTGCTGTGCATTAATTTCTCAGTTTCCAGTGACGCAGAAGACAGACACTCATCTTTAGATAAATCCTGGAGTATGATTATGTTTGACCAGATGTCATTCGGAATCTCCACCACACTTGCTAGGTTAGGAAACGTGACTTATCATTTTCCAACTGGTAGAAACTGTTACTAATATTAAAATTCTGCAGGACCAATAGCTACTTCTTCTTTGTTTGGGGGCTCCTGGCTTTTGAACTAACGTACCCTCCAAGATGGCTTAACAAGGGAAGCCCCATAGGGATTCTAAATTCTGTCCAAACTCTGGACAATCCAGCCTCTGTTTAGATTTTTGCCTGCACCCGTTTCAGATTTTGATCTAATTTGTCATTCTGCCATATCCTTGTTCAAATTATGCAGGTCATATCCTCTCAGCTCTCATACAAGCAACTGTACAAGTAGCTAACTTCAGTGTCCTAACTGCTTTTGGACTTCGTTGTTTTGAACCTAATAAGCATCTGTGATTTTTATCCTCCTTGCTTCAAAAAACAAATACAATTTATCCTTATACGTACATATCCCTGAAAGTGCATGTCCTGTTCTCATGCAACAAAAATGATGACTGGCAGCCCCCCTTTCTGTGGGAGTTTTAAACCCCACGAGATTATGCTGAGCTTTACACTTCTTATGGTAATTCTTCCCTTGTAATCCTCACTACCCGAGTAGGTTCCTAGCAAGACTACATCCAACAAGACCCTAGACAGTCCATAAGATTCATTCCTGCTCTCTGACCTGGAGACGTATGACCCTACAGAGGCCAATGACATTGACCTACTAATAGGTAGATTCTGAGTAGCCAGTTCTAAATTTCAAAGAATTAGTCAAGAGCACACAAATTTAAATTTTGTATTGAGTCTGCGTAAAATTTTCCAGGGAAAATTGGCTATGATCCTCAGATGGGAATTTTGTAATTATAAAAAAAGCATCTGAAACAGTCTGGAAATATTTACTGAATGACCAAATCACATTAGAACAGAATTAGAAGGATCCATTCAGAGCACCTAAAAACCCACCATTCCACCAGTGATGAAAATGGAGGCCACAGAAGACTCACACTGATCATAAATGACCAGATCTTTGGGCCTTTCTATTTCTGAGTGAGGGGATCCTCCACAAACTCATGTGATTTCCACTTCTTGAGAATCTGTACTTTGAGGCAATTACTGCCAATAGTCACACTGAAAATTAGGGTTTATTTTTTTAAAGACACAAAAGGAAATCAAGGTCAAGTAATTTAGGCCCTCTGATTAGGTGCTGTTAACCTCCGCCTCCACTGCTATTACCTGTACCCTACTCACTCCTCTCTGGGCCGCTGCCCCAAAGAGGAAGCAAAGCAGAATATGAGTTTTCAGTTACCCTTTCCCCTGTCCTTGCCACCCATCATTATTTTCAGTTATTTCTGACATTCCCTGTGAGCTTGAGAAAATTATACCGCCTAGGACAATGATCTTTTGTGACTTACCTAATATCTGAAGGAAAAAGCTAATACTTCCCCAATGTCCGAGCTATAGCCAGAGTTTTGGCTTGAGTTCACCTCCTATATGACATTTAAACTGTCAATTTGGCTTCCAAAAAGTCATCTTCTTTGGCCTTTCTTAAGTGTTAAATACAGCTGTGCATTTTTTTCCCTATACGATTATAACCTCTTCAAAAAATAAATCATGTTGATTTATGTCTGTATTCAACGCTGTGATGGAAAAACTTTATATATCATTTGTTTTCTAATTAGAATGCAGGCTATGAGGTACCACATGTTGGAGCCTTACCGCTAATCTAATCAAGGCAATAAGCACATATCACAGTCACCAACTGTTTTGAGTTCTCAATCAATTGAGTCTTTGTATATTCTGTAAGAGGGGGAAAATCAGCAAAAAGAAAAGCACATGGTGAGAAAACATCTCTTCTGTCTCCTGGAAGACATTTAGCATGATGTCAACCATCTGAACTGTGGTCCTTTTATTGGTTCATTACATTTTATTTTAAAGATTAACTGATTTTGCTCTTTGGTGAACCCCTATTTCTGAACCTGAAGATTTCTTGAGATTAAACAGACATCCCGTTCACTTTAAGTACTTGTGGTTTATCTCACTCCACCGATGAGATATTCAGAAAGAACTCTACATAAGGCTATTTTATGGACAAAAACAATTCAGACTAGACACAAAGACTATCCGAGAGGTTGGACACCAGACACCCTGTGGTTCTTTCTATGGAATGTGGAGAATTTTAATGATATTTTTAAATGAAAATGTGAAGACTCCATTAGTAATATCATGTATCAAGTATGGCAATCATTTCTTTGCTATCATGTATACAGTATTAAGATACCAAGTAGAATTTAAGTACATAAAAACATATTTCACTACCAAGATCCAATCAAAGCTCACAGGGATAACATCACTAAGGTCACAATAATAGAGGTTCAATAAAATTTAAATTCTGGAAGCTAAATTCAAATTCCTTTAGGGCACATGGAAACAATTTTCTTCTTCTCAGTAACACAACATGATTTATTCCCCATAATATTGTTACTTCACTATTTTCAGTGTCACATTGTTTATGAGGTTTTCTGCGTTTGTAATTCCTATGCAAAGAATATAAGTAGATAAAAAAAATCTTACTGGTATATGTGGATAGTTTTTCAAGAAAACTTTATGGCTGAAATATGGGAGCTAGATTAAATAATGTGAAAACTGTTAAATATGAGAGTAGGTCTTATAAATAAAAAAACATCCCAGAAAGCAAATTCTCCCACATCGTTCCCATAACAAGTAGTAAATAAATCAGTGTGAATAACTGATAAAATTCTAGAGCAAAACAAAATTTAAATTTCTATTGTTCCATATATAAACAAACTTCCACTGGAAAAAAGGCAATTTCAAAGATTTTCAAACCTGTGTAATCAGTGTAATGAAAATTCATACCAATTTCCCAAATGAATTTTAAACCTATCAACTCAGCTTTTAAAATCCACACCTGCAGGAATACCACATGAAGTCATTTAACTTGTCTGAAATAGTAACAAATACAATCACAGTTCACATCTGTAAGCACAATGCAACACGCTTTTGCTGACCCTGAAATACCTTCCAGAAGTTTCATTTTTAATACTCAAAACATGTTCTCGTACCTGTTAGAACAGGAAAGCAGGACTAGAAATCAGAGTTGATTTGGAGATAATGTGTAAGTTTTTAACACTTTCATTATCTTAAGCAATACTATTTTTGAGTGTCAGATTGTGAGAGCAACTGAAGGTGTGCACAAAGCACCCAGGTCACACTCATGTTAAAGGCTCCAAGTTAGTGTCATCGAAGACACTTCCGCCAGGCCTTCCTCTCACCAGGCAACCACACCGTGCACAGGCTCATGATCCTATCTGAAATGCTAGTACTTTGCTCTTCAATAAATATGTATAATCTAAATGTCCTTATATTGTTAGTCTTCATGAATGTTAGTTATGTTTAAGGTCCTTGCATGCCAAATAAGATTCTCACAGACACAGCCAAGGGCCAACACTGCTTTTATAACCCCTGAGATGGGGGATAAAAAACTAAAATGGGTGCAAATCTAAGCAAATGAGACAAAAGTACTTCAGGAGAAACCGAGACAAGTGCCTAAGAATAAAACTTGACATTATGCTTTTATACAATTATCCTATTATCACGGCTTATAGTCTACCACAGTGCTCCCAATTGAGGTTGTTAACATCGATCCTAAAGCTCTAACATTTGGATGATTTAAAAGCTCGTTTGCAAAGAAACTTGATGAACTAAACTCAGTTCTGTCGTATCTTTTGTGCCCTGAGTATTTATAAGAATATATGTTCTCAACACTTAATCGTATCCTATTCAAGTTTAATAACCACTTAAATAATTATCATACAGACATTTTAGTATGTTTCATTTATAAATTCAATCTTCCCCTACTTTAATGCAAAGTGTACGATTTAGAATCCTTGTTTCACACACCAAGTGAGCATTTCCTCAGTGACCGAGGTCACCCTAAAAAGGTCAGGTTGTCTTCACAGCTATAAACCAGACATGTCCCCAAAGGAGGGTGTCAGTCTTGGGCTCAAAATTAAGTAAATCTAGATTGCTGAGTAGAAAAACTGCACTATTTTAAATAACTCTCTGAGTGAACAGATTCTCCGCAAATACATTTCATTGTTTCAGTAAGTCTTGTGTATGTGTGGAAAGAAATATTAAGTGTCATTTGTTTTTTTTAAATAAATAGATTTCATAACAATACTGACAGTGGTTGTAGATCTTTGAAGAGGTCATAGTCAGAGGTCTGAACAGGAACATTGGAGTTCATGTTCCTGCCTTCAACTGTATCACAAGAAAACAGAACTAAATCAAGAGCTAATTCCTCAAGGGGCAATGGTTCAGCATATTTCTGAAGGACTTTTAATTACGTCTATCTAACATTTCATAATATCCATAGGTTTTCCCCAGGCAGGGTTTACGATAGCAGTGATGGCCATAACAGAAAAAGCATTTATGTTTATCAAGAAGGAGAAGGAAAACTAGCCAAACTAGTTCGGAGGTGAAGTCAATCAGATTCTGAAAACACCAAAGACAATATCAAAAGTCTCTGGAGAGTTGCACACTACAGTATGTTTGGAACATGTTAAGGCCATGGGATGAAGGCCCCATGAATGGCTACACTGAAACCAAGAATTAAGTTTTGACATATATGCTTATATACCAGTCACTTTAAATTATCTTTTAGAGTTACTGTTTTCACATAGTAAAGTTACTCGCGTGAGGTATATCATGATTAAAATTTTTAAGTCAATTTCAGTCAAAAATATGTTACTTGACTAAAATTATAGAAATTATTACTTTCATCAGCTCAGTAGAAAAGTAATTCTCAACCTGTAGTAAACCTGACTGACTGCTTTAAATATAGATTCTTGGAGGCAGAGGCCTGTGTCACACCACTGTGGAAGAGGCAGAAAGATTTCAAATTCAATCCTTGCTTAGGTGAATTGGGAACTTTGCAAGAGCCTGTCTCAAAAAAATAAAGATGAGCTGGAAGTATACCTCAGTGTGAAGGCCCAGGGCTCAATCCCCAGTACCACAAAAAAATAAAATCTCAGTGAGGCTACCAGAAAACCTGATAGGTTAGATCAAAGGGAGTTGTTAGGGAATGGGCCCAACTTATAATCCCAGAGCTCATAATGATGTAGGTGGCACTTAGAGAGACACATCAGTCAGCCAACTCACATGAAGGGTCGAGCCTCAGTTCAGTGACCACTATGTCTAAAAATAATCCACAAAGAATGATTCTCAGCAAACTAAATGTTTAACATTAACTTGGCCAGCAAAAAAAAAAAAGAAAGAAAAAATCAGGAACTTATGAAAAGAACCATTCAATGCCTACATAACTTATTAAACTGCTATGTTCAATATTAATGGAAACCTACTTTCTGCCAATCTCAAGGAAAACTTTCAGGTTTCCTTTCTTTCTCAGACCACTGAGCAGACACAAGCGAACTTCACCCAAGGCTTTGCCTAAAATGTAAACTGGCTTGAGCATAGGGATCGCTCAAGTGAAGAGACCAGATATATGAGGACCATCACCCCCTAAAAGGCAGGATCCATCCGCTGCAGTTCTTGGCACTACTTTGGAATTCCTGACGGTCCCAAGGCAAATTAAGATGTCAGAACTGTTTTTCATCTCTATATTAGCTTATGAAGAGTTTATCTTAGGGTTACCTGCATCTTTCTTCAGACAAAAATCTCCTTAAAGGCTCAATTGCATAACTAACTCTTCTGCTCATGTCTAAGTGTACAGTAACTTACAGTAGAGGTCAAAAGTAGTAGTAAAATTTGGAATCAAGAGCGAACAAAAAAATGCACAAGAGATACTTTAATATCTCAAGGAAAATCCCCAAAGAGGTTTCTGGTAAAAACATAAAATACCTTTAATAAGCAAGGAGTTCTCCCTCTTCCTAAGGAAAACTGGATTCCAAATAGCTCAATTTGAAAGGTCTTCTTGATTATTTTAGAGGTCTTTACAGTGGCTGCATCTACAATTTACTATTCATAGAAGTTATAAAGTTGCCACAAACTCCAAATTTACAAATTCTAAGCCACTTCTCCAAGGGAAACATGGGGGTGAGCCTCCTCCAAACCTCTGGCCACATTTTGTCAACTATTCAAAGCATGACCTTGCTTTATACATGTTCATATTGAGAGGAGCCTTATGTAATAACATACATGGTTGATCCATTAGCACTGCACTCACTGCTGGCAGCACTATACTTAAATTCATGCTAAACACAGCTTCCCTGTAGGCACATCACAGCCTTCTGGCACTGAGGAACTCCAGCCAGCACTGTGCCTCAGGGTTATATGCTGTTTGAAGCAGGAAACAGAATATAGAACAGTGGTACTAAATAGACGTTAAAAGCATGCCCATTGACACTGCCTTGTGGAGGCACGAGGCAGCTCGGTCTTCATGCCACTCTGTGCGTTGCTGAGATGGCCATGAACACACCAACGTGTTGACGTGGGGGGTGCAAATACATACGGCAAGGAGGTGAGCTACAAATGGAGAACCGTGAAAAGCCAAAGTGACACCCTCACCACCCTCGGGAAGTCCCTTGTGGCCTGGTGTGGATAGAGCAGCACTTGCTAGGGTCCTTTATTCAGGAATGGGACAAAACACAAATCACACTGTAAGTGGTGCAGGCATGTACCAGCTTTAGTGATTTGACTCTCTTCTGCCCTGTGATACACCCTAGTTGTTACATTTCAACAAGAATTTCAAGTGTGGCAATTTCTTAAAGTACATGGATTTAGTACTACAAGTGTTCTAAGTACCCAGAGGATGCTGTAAAAACTATCGTTAACAGTCCCAAGAGGACTGCTCCAACTGCCAATAGGAGAGCGTCTATACCACTCTTGGAATGCTAACCCAGAGGTCCCATTTTTCTCTCAATCCAGAAAAATTAGAACATGAAAAAAGTATACTCAGAATCCCTAAGCCAGCAGCAAAGAGAAGAAATGAAACTTGGTGATGTAGAAAACGACCCAAAATACAAAGTGAAAAACATCGATGTAAGTTAATCAGTGGAATTAACAATGGTCAGTGAGAGTTACTCAGTACAATTCACACATAGCTGTTGTTACCGCACACCCAGTATTCCAAACCCACCGGATATTCATAGTCAAGCTTCACGGTATGTGACAAGCCATCCCATATGCACACATTTGAGAACCTAAGATGATTTAATGCGTTGATTCTATTTCTTCATTTTAACGATTTCAGTGGCAACAAGCTCAGCCTCCGTTAATCTCGAGGTGCATCACATTTGTAGTTGTGTGACATCACACATCAAAGAGGGCAAAAACTCCCAGAGAAACCCAGGAAAGATGACAGCAGGCAGACAGTGGCTCTTCTCATATGACCCCGGGGTATGATGGTGGCTCTATTTACATGAAATAAGTGTGCAATCAGATGTGTAATAGAAGGGGCTGAAGGAATGGCTCAACAGTTAAAGTGTTTGTTTAGCAAGCACTACATCAATTGCTAAGTACCCAAGTTTGACTCCCCAGCACCACATAAGCTGGTCGTGGTGGCACACACCTGTAATCCCAGCATTCAGGAAGCTGAGACAAGACGGTTGTCATGAGTCTAAGGCCAGCCTGGGCTCCATAGTGAGTTCAGGACCAGCAAGGGCTACAGAGCAAGACCCTGTCTCAAAAAAAAAAGGAAGAAAGGAACAAAGGAAGAAAGGAAGGAAGGAAGGAAGAAAGAAAGAAAGAAAGAAAGAAAGAAAGAAAGAAAGAAAAGCAATAGATCAAAAACTCCATTTGGATGAGCACTATGACTCCACCCTATTTTTTCAAACTACTATAAATTACATCCTGATCATCCAAACTAAATGGGATTTTCTCAAGTTTTATTCATGATCCTTGACAAAGATGTTTCTTCATTGCTGAGAAGCAATATGGAGGAATGGAAAAGGGTGGACTTGAGATTCCGACAAACCTGGTTTAAACCTCAGCTTTCCCAGTTACAAACTATGCGGTTTCAGGCAAGCTCCACACTTGCTGAGCTTGGTTCCCACGTGCAAAGTCAGGAAATCAAAGCCTCACAACAAATGGTCATGTTAGAAAAACTAACCAAGTCTACGTATAAACAGTATCTGACAGAGAACTTGGTTCTATATAATTACTCAACACATGATAGTTCTTTGGCAGTGGATAAAGTAAAAGAATTCTGCAGTCATCATCTTGGTTGGAGTAGGCCAGATGCAATCAAAAATTCAAATCATTTCTGTTTGATTTCAGAAGTCATCCAATTCTATACACAGTCAATTTATAGAGTAAGGGGATAAGAGAGAAATGTGCTTTAAAGCTTAAGCATAAATATCAATACTTTGTCAACAAAGCTACACTGTGACCAAAAGTCTACATCATAATCCATGCTGACAATTTTTCCCCACAAAATGTACTGAAAATTCAAAATACAAATTGATTTTCTAACATAGCATGCTAAAAAAGAGAGAAAGTTAAATATTACTACAGTTCATACAACACGATTTAAGATACCAAGTCAGAAAACTCTGATGCTCAACAACACTCAACACTTCTATAGATTTTAGTTGAAAGTGATTCACTTTTAAGCATGTAGTCAACAAGGTATTGGAGGAATGGCACAGCAGTTAAAGCCCTTGCATAACAAGCTCAAGGTCCTGAGTTCAGTTTCACAGCACCACATAAAGCCAGGTGTGGTGGTGCATGCCTGTAATCCCAGTACCTCAAGGGCTGAGGCAGGAGAACTGCTGTGAGTCCAAGGCTAGCCTAGACTACAAAGTGAGTTCAGGACCAGCCTGGGCTACAGAGTGTGATACTGTCTCAAAAATAAGTAAATGAACAAACAAAATATGTAGCCAACAAAACTTTGTCTTCAACTGAAAGATTTTCATGCCAAATTATGCTAACAGTTCATCATTTTAATGCACTGTGGAGCTATCAAAAAGGACATCAAGAGCTTTCATCTATAATATGAAACTGCATTCTCTTTTAGAACAAACCACACACACATTCAATGGTTAATCCAGAGCGTTGCTTTTCTCTGAGATGCACATAAGCAATCTCTGTGACAATTCCCTTAATTTGGTCTACACCAGAAAGAACAATACCTTATAAATCAGCGTCTCATTTTGCCATAATTGCCTCCTTAAAATAGCTGTAACCGGATCAAAGTCTCAGATTCTCTTTTACTATATGCACATTCCCAAAAGCATCAATGACGGAACGCTGGAGCAAGAGAGCAGCTGGGTCTACAGCTCCATGAAAAGAATGTCCTGAGGACGGTTCAAGAATGTCTGACGCTCTTCCCAAGGATTCTGTTCTAAAATTTCAAAGCCACATTAAAAAGTGATAATTGCTATCTGAGTGGGAGAGAGGAAGCTCAAAATGTTGGAATTGGACCAAATTTTGGCAACAACATTCTCTGGGTACTTATGACTTTTACCCTTTCTTTCTTTCTCTCTTCCTTCCATGTATGCCTTTCACCTGCATATTATGATGTCAAGGATCTGTGTTTTTCTATGTATTAATTTAACGGAGACACTGATTTTTAACGCTAACCATCTGTGTAACATTCCAATTTACTTAGCAGGGCAGAAGAATGTGCTGCCTAATGAAAATATAATCACTCTTATAATGGACTATTTAATAAATTTATTACTTCTACTTTTATTTTAAGGCTGCTAAATCCATGTTCTGTTTTTCTTATTCATTGTTCTTACAAGTTAATTATACTTAGGTCTCTCACCATTGTAACCTCTGACAGCCATATGCATTCTGAGCATTCTGGCTCAACTCATAGAAAATTATCTCACCTCGTAAATATCAAGAAACAGACATACTGAAAGGCAGTATTCAAATTTTTTCTTTTTCCTAACTATTGAAAGAAAGTATGATCAACTCTATTTGCTCAAGGAAGCTCATTTGATGAATACCAACTAAACACTGGAAGAACTGGAACAAATCCCCAGTTACATTGTTAGCTGTGTGTGACCTTTAGTCAAATCATTTCTATTTTTGAGATTCAATTTATTCATACAGGAGACAGGTAACGATTATAATAATAGTGATCCACTCCTCAGAGAGACTGGAAAAAATGACCGAAAAGTAAGCCAGCTGACATTATTATATAGTACATGAAGTCCTAAAGCTCCTGCTACAATGTTCAGCAGGTAGTGATTACAAGGTTCCAGGGGCCAGAGTACATAATGTACTACACTTAATATCCTTGATAGGTACAATTCCATCACCCTTTGCCAGCTACTGAATAATTTCATGCCTCACAGGTCACAGCCACTTTCCAAGCCTAACAATGCCTTCAAAGACCTCAATTTCAGTCACAGAAATCCAGCAGAACACTTTCCAGCTTCCAACAGATGCTGATTTCCTGTGTACACCTTGCAAGCTTGTACTCAGAGGTCAATCTGCTGCGTTGCAGAAAAATAATAACGTAGGAGCTGATATGGATGTATGATTCTGTGGTGTGACTAAAGTAAATGTTCTTCCCACATAAAAATGCATTTTTCGTAAACAAAATCAAAGGCAAGGCTTGAAGAAGAAAACTCAATGTACTTCCTTTTCTTGAAATGTTTTTCTCCTTCAAGATGGTGCTTTCCCCTTATCTAAGGCTAACATCCATCAGTAACTCTGATGACAATGTGGTTGATCCCTCAGCATCCGTTCTACCGCCAAATGTTTAAATGAAGCCGACAACAGAACTCTCCTTCCCTTTGTCAATAATGAAAACTAGCTTCAGGGAAGATTAGCTCTATGCCTGTTTGGTTTGGTCGGAATTTCTGGGGAAATTCTCTTTCTCTCCCTCCCACCTCCTTGAAGAGAATCAGGAAGCATATCAGAGTTCTTGCTACAATCATCCAGACAACAACAACAAACAAACAAACAAAAAGCTTGCTTCAAAATAAACCATTAAAGAAACACTTCCAGGATAAATTATAAAATAAAAACCTCCACAGATTCACTTCTCTATAAAGGGAATAAAAATACCGGTAATTTCTTTTTTTCCCCATTTTATTGATATGTATAAGTGCAAAATTTAAGGTTTACAATGAAGTTTAGCATTCAGTCCAGTAATAGTAATGCTTATGCATATAAGCAAATAAATGTAGACTATAAATAGTCATGCAAAAATTTCTAGGAAAAAAAATACTGGTAAAAATTGTCCAAAAAAAATCAACTTTTCTTACATTTGGGAAAATAACCAAAGGCCTGCAACAATCTGAGGAATGTTTAAGAAAAGAAGCCTGATCTCTTTAGGTACAGCAGGCCTCAGGGGTTGTAACTTACCCGGTTCCCAACCTCATCTTTCCAGCTGTGATTCAAGACTGGAACAACAGTGGCCTCCAAACCATGAAAACTGACACCAGTGATCCAGCAGTCAGTGGATGGGTCAGAACATGTTTGAAGTTTCTAAAAAGCCCCAGCCCCAGAGACACGTCACTACTGGGCCTTCTGGGCAGCTCCTTGAAAAAGCTTGCTTCTGGGATTTATCTGTTCTTTTTTTTCCCCTCATAAATCACTGGGTGAGAAAAGCCCTACCCCTAGGATGTTTGTTAAAAACTGTAAGCCATGATTGTTTGACACCATCATAGCTGCCTGTGCCATACCAATCCGAACTAGTGAGAGGCTCACAAAGGAAAAAATAAAACTCAGGTTAAGGAAACACTCGGAGCCCCAACATTTCCGGGGATCCAGATGGCCACCTGTGTGCGGGTCCGTGTACCTGCTGGATCAGACTGTAGGAGGCCTGATCTCTCACCCCTGGCTGATCTGGGGGACCCACAGCAAGACACGAAGGATGAGGTAGAGCTGGGATGTGTCAAAAGCATCCCCAGCACACACATGCACACATACCCTCAAAGAACGAAAGACAGGGAGGAGTACAGGTTCAAGGTACGTAAGGAAAGCCTACCGAGGCACTACACAGGCATTTGCAGCAACATACGATGAAGGGCACAGGACGCATTCAATAAAGTCATTAGAAGCATCAAAACAGAAGCCACTGGTCAGCTCACACCTTTAGTCTCTACATTCTGGGAGGCTGAGGCAAGAGGATCCCAAATTCAAGCCCAGTCTGGGCAAGTTAGTGCCTTTGCGAGACTCTTCCTTAAAATAAACAAAAAATTAAAAACAATAGAATGTAGTTCAGTGCAAAAGTCCTAGATTCACTTCCAGTACCAATAAATAAGTAAAAATACATATGAAAATTTTTAAATTACAAAAAATAGAAAAAGCCCAATTAAGAGGGTGCACGATGCAGTGAGGTCTAAGCACAACCTCACGTGGCACAGATTTTGCAGTTGGATTCAGCTATGATTTCCTTTATGACGAAAATATTTATTATTTATGCACAGCAAAATGTTTTAACACAACCTCCAAGTTGACATATCAGCAGTTGGCTCCAGGAGAAACCTTCTCTATGGCTCCAATCTACCCATGGTTCGTTGCATCCGACAGGCACAAAGCAGAACATACCAAAGTTGGCAAATACGTACTGCTGATTTCTTATACATTGCCTACACTTCAGTTATTTCACTTATTTTCCTTATAGAAGCTTTCAAACATATATTCTATTGTTTTTACAAGCTATAGACTAAATGTGTGCTTCTTTTAACTCTGTTTTTATATTTTGATTTTTTTTTGAGACAGGGTCTCACTCTAGTCCAGGCAGGTCCTCAACTCACTATGGAGCCCAGGATGACCTGAAACTCACAGCAACCCTCCTGCCTCAGCCTCCTGAGTGCTGGAATATCAAACCAGAGCCTTATGCTTGCTAGGCAAGCTCTTTAACCACTGGCTTATGCCCCTGTCCCCTAGTTGGTAACTTATAAATTTATTTAACTTTTATAAGGCACAATCCATTTTCATAGCTGAAAAGCAAGCATACATACCTATACCATGAGGTTGTTGCAAGAATCATGTAACACATGTCACACACATTGCAAGTGTTCAAGTGCAGCAAATCAGGCTCATTACCTGTTGTGCATCATTTCCACACTGATAGCAAATTTAATTACGTTAACCCTCAAATTGACAATCTCAGGCAGCTAACTACTGTCCACCAGAAAAAAAGCCCAACTCCCTGACTCCCCAAGCCCAGGACAAAAAAAAAAAAATCATTGAAACTTATTTTTCCCTAGCCTCAGCCTACAGTCGGTTCTAGCATAAAAACTCATTTGGGGACTTGGGGTGTAACTCAGTGATCTCTCCACATACCAACTGAGTGTGGTAGTGCACTCCTGTAATCTCAGCACTTGGAAGGTTGGGGGAGGAGGATTGCCATGAGCTCTAGGCTACCCAGAGAGTTCAGAACCAGCCTAAACTACAGAACAAGACCATGTCTCAAAAAAAAAAAACAAAAAACAAAAAACAAAAGTCATCCCATTTTCAGAGAATAACATATATTCTATTATAAAATGTCTGAGTTATTAATACTCTTACAAACTAAGTCAAAATTACCATGATATAAACACTTGGATTTTTAAAAAAGCAACTTTGGAGAATTTTACAAAAGATTTCTTCATTGTGTCACACCATTTAAATTATCAGTTTCCATATGATTTAAAACTACTAATTTATAAAACTTGACTGTGCAGATTTTCAAGAGCACATCTGCTGGAAAAAAACAAGATATACTATTATGTACTGAGATTGACTTTTTTCTAAATGAGAGTTGTTTTTAAATTTTCTAGTTTGCCAGGCATCACAGGCAACAGAATCCTGCTGAGATCCTTAGTTCTGAATTGGATAAAGCCCAAGCCATTCCTCCAAACATTTAGGACTTTCCGGCTCATTCTTAAAAGCTCGTAAAACTGGGTACAAATCACAAATGGCCACTTTCCCCCCAAGTAATACTGTAAGAAATGAATAAATCATGCTCAGCCTTTAAGCCTGGCACAAAATATAGTTGATTGCTAAAATACTCTATCAAAAAACTCATTCTAGTCCAAGAAAGGCCTTTTCCTTCCAACTCTCCCAAATTACTAACTCATAGAAATGTCCTGTTATTAATTGTCCTCCAACACTTTGAAATAATCTTACTGGTTTTGAAAATATTCTTGTTTCAGTATTTCCCTCTAAGGATTGACATTTCCTCATTATTTATGGGCCACGCAAAAAGCTGTGGATGCTGAATATGAGTCTTTTTTATACGTAGCTGTCAGTAGGAACTGGCATAGAAGATAGACCAATGGGCGTGAGCTTTTTTTTTTGTTCCCCTAAATTTTGTTGAGTATAAAAGAAAATGTGTAGGAATATTGTCATATCATTTTTTGAGACAGGCTCTTAATTTTTAGTCCAGGCTGATTAGTCAGCACAGGGTAGCCTTGAACTTACAGCAATCCTGTCTCAAGCTCCTGAGTACTGAGATGACACGTGTGCACTGTCACACATGGCTCTCACATTTCAAATCATGCAGAAGCCTTACTCAAAATGAATGAAAAGCCTCAAACATTTTTATAAGCACAAAGCTAAAATCTGATAAAGAAAAAAATTAGCAGATTGGCTAGCGCTTGGTCAATTGAGCATGGTAAAAGCTGGGGGAGGATGATCCAGATTGCTTAGGTCAAAGAGCCAGCATATGGTAGAATTCTATTCCCCACGAACACTAGCCATCTTCCCAGCAGCCCCGTACTTCTATTTGTTCTCCCTGAATGGATGACGAGACAGTATAAGAACATTCTTAGTGTGATCTCCACGTTACTAGAAGTGTCATGACATGACCATTCAGGTAAATGGCACAACTAGGAAATGAGCAACTCGCCCAAGCAGAGAGGGACATCTCATACACGGGGCATTTTGAAAAATTGCTCTGGAGAGCTCAACAATACTTAAAGTGGGGGGAGGGAGGAAGAGGTTTCACATAATGAAACTATCCAAATGCAAAATTTACAAGAGTATAAACCTCCAAACAAGGACAGTAAAAAGAGAAATAAAGATTATATGCATAAAGGAGGGAGTTGCTCTAAGGGTTGTTTCTAGCCAGATTGGCAAACATCCATTGATATTAATGCATGGAATGTAAACTGACAAAGAGATGGGTTTGTGGCAATCTTTGAATCAACTATCCATTCCATTACTGTTAACAGAATAATGCAGCCTTCTTAAATGTTCAGAAACATACATCTCACTAACCATTAACATTTGTCTAAACTTTACCATCCTTCAAAGGCTGCTATCTGACCACCATCTTTGATAGACTAAATATCCAACCCTACTCTCCAGCTTGGCCTGAGTGGTTTTCTTCATTTTTGAAATTTTTCCATCTAATTCTATGGCCATCAGTCTGTCAGCAGTATGTTAGTATTTTTCTTTGAATAGTCAGAGTCATAGAAAAGTAATGTCATCATTGTGAACGGACTCCAGGGACAGGAAGATCTCAATCAAACCCAGTGTTACCACTTTGGCTAGTGATGTAACCTCCCTGGACTTCTGTTTCCTAAGGCGCAAAACAGGAAGGATAACCTTGTAAGGTCACTGTGAGGATTAAACAAGGTGACACATCCACACTGTCTGCTCGTAATGTGGCCATCTGCTCAGCTCAGTGACTGGTATCATGGTCACTTGTTCATCTTTTTATCCCATATACTATGCAAATCCTTTCTGAACAAACACAGATACAGCACCCCTTTGGGCATATGCGCTTGCTTTTCCTCAACTCAATTTATTACTAGTTAATCTAAATATCCAAATAGAATATGATACAAAGCCTCTCAATTTATTCATGGAATTACTGCTCATCACCTTAGTATTCATGCCACCAAACTATCAGTAGAAGACAATAAACAAAAGAAAGGAAGTGCCCCTCTAGAACTCCAGATTTTGGAGAGTTTTTAATTTTTTATTTTTACTTATAAACTTCAAAGATGGAGCCACACAATTATCACATAGTGTAACTCATTAGAGTCACATCATTCCTACTCTGTGGTAAAGCAAACTGTCCTTAACTTGGCCAACGTTCCTTGCCTTTTCCCCTTAAAAGGCCTTTTCCCAAAACGCCCTGAGTGGGGTGTATTATTTTCTAAAGGGACTTGTCTCTTCACTAACATTCTCTGTCTAATCTCTGAAATAGTAGATACCTTGTTTCAGTAATCAAGATCTATTGCTAAAAATTCTATTAAGTCACACACATAGGAAGGAGGTGGCTTTGTTTTCTAGATGGTTTCTAAATACATCTTTATTCAATCATGTTTACCCCTTAAGGGGACCTTTTAAAGGAGACAAGTCATGTGCTAATTTAAACCTATGAAATATTTAGCTAGCGAAAAAGAAAGAATTGGCTTGAGGAACAATGACACAGAAACCACTAGACATCACCAGCTTTTACCTTGGCACTCCTTTAGTCCCCAAGTTCCTTCTGAGCTTACAGATGGCCTTAATTAAAAACAATTAGTTTCAAATTTATAGTACAGGAAACATTTAGAATTTTTGTTGCTCAAGTAGAGTTAGTGGTATGGTAGGAGCACAATAGTTGAATCTAGTAACCTCTGCCTCACCCGCAGCCAACTACTACCATGACCTTAATTCATTTGTACAGATGCTTGATGTGCTCATAAGTCTTTTTTTTTATTACAAGCATAATGCCTTCCTGTGGCATTTAAATAAGAGGGTAACAGTTGACAGAAAGACACCATTTTGACTTTTGGCTTTTTTCCACCTCGTATCCTTGACTTGTGTCACACCTTGAGTGGGAGGTGGATACAAAGATTCAGAGCCCTGTGTCTGGAATACAAGTGGTTTTCGCTTACACCACATTCTCTGTGACATCAGGGTCCCAAGCCCTTATAAATTACAATGGGGCTTGCTTTGCATTTGCTTGTATGCTTTCTGTTCAATGTTCCCTACAAACACTGGTGGCTGCTGTGTTTCACACCCGTGTTTCCTCCACTGCATACCAGAAGCTTGTTCTGCTTCAAAGTATTTAGTTTCACTTGTTTTAAAGGCAACCACTAACCTTGGGATAAGGGATATCCTTAACCCACAAGCACTCCACTCCATTCTTTGCAATAAACAAACATGCCAGCACACAATTTGTCAAAGTTTTTTCAAGAGGTGAGAAGGTGAGGTGGAAGGTCAAGGTAAGAATGGTGGTTTTATGAACTGGGAGACTAGCCAACGTGAGTACGCTTAAGATGGAGCTCAGGCTGGACAAGCGTACAATCCCTGCAGACCCGAAGTCACATGTTTTGAATGATTCTCCCCTCACGTAACAGTCACATTCTAAACAGAAGGTGCTTTAATATTGATTTACATGCAAATGTCAATACTTGTGTGAAACAGACTTTAGCTTTTCATTTCTTATATGTTTTCTTAACTCTCATTTCTAGAGACTGGGAATTTTTTTGCATATAAGTTATTTATTTTAACAAAGCAAATGTACTTACATTTCATGTCTTTATTGTTACTTTTATTGCATATATTTAAGGTGTGCAGCATGATGTTTTGATACATGGCTGGATGATTACTATCATCAAACCAATGGATATCCATTATTTCAAGTAGTTATCTCTGTGTGTCTGCAGTAAGAACACTTACAATCACCTCTTATAGCAAATTTCCAGGATACGATATATCAGTAGCTTTGGTCTTCATACAAATGTATCTACCTACTTCTCTAATGTATCTCCACTTTGCATCCTTTGACCTACATTTTCCTGTAGTTGTTTTAATTTTTAAGAAAACATTTCTCTCAGTACTTTCCAATATCTTAAAATCTTCAACTTCTTTATAATAACTACACTTGTTACATATTCCTTCACCTACCAGCTATATTCACAAGCTAAACTTTTTCTTTGTGGGAGAGGAAACAGGAGCTCAATGGATTATCACCTTGTCATTGAACCTTTCTCTTGGATCACAACCATCTTCATACCATAAATACAAAAGAGACGCTCTGTGAACTCGGAAGGAGGTCTCCGAAGCATGTCTTCTTCTAGGATGAGAGGGGCTTTCTGGTGCAGCTATAACCATGAAAGGAACTCTGTAGGACTAGACAGCTACCTTCTATTTTCAAAGGAAAAGGATTTGGAGACCTATACCAATTTGAAGGTTCCAATTTAGCTCAAATGAAGTGGAGATAAGCCCCAACGATGATTAAAGAGTTGGAAGGTAATATCTATTGGGAAAGATTAAAGCAACTGAGATGATTCCTGCTGGTGAAGAGAAGACTGATGGATGATTTAATAACATTCTTAGGGTATTTGATCAGTTATTCCAGTGCCCAGCTGTTCTCTATCTGGGATGAGGACAGCAGCAAAGCAAATAGCCTTCAATTCTCAGATGAAAATTTTAGGTTAGATCTAAGAACCTCTCCACTTCTCCTCTGAAAGCAGGATTGTGTAATACTCAGATGGAATGCCCACCCTAAAATCTTTAAATCTGACGGAGATTACCATCTTCCTATCAGGGGTGTCCTGGTGCTAATGGAAATTGGGAGGAACAATTCTCCTGGCATCCCATTCATAACCATGAAATCTATAAACTTTGAGTCAGATGGTCTTACCTCTATTTTAACAGATAGTTACTTACATAAGAAATTACCAGAAGCAGAGATGTTAAACATCAAAGATTTAAAAGGTTTGGTCAATAGTAGCTCTTTTTTACTTGAAGGATTCTCAGACCTCACAGGTAGCAACCCTAGATTCCATAATCCCCCACCACCACCACCACCATCAAAGACATTACAATCATCCAAAACATGTCTTTTATAATATCCTGGAACAGAGAAATGTGTGAAAAAGGAGATAAAAGTTTTATCATGAAAAAAATAGCCCCCAAATAGAACTTAACTCCCAAAGTCAAGGTAAACAGGGCATGCCCAATAGAAAAGTGTCATGTCTACACTGAGGTTTTTTTTCAGTATCTTTTAGTATTCATTGTAATACTACAAAAGCAGAATAACAACATCTATTGATATATCAAAAAGTGCTCTGTCATCCTGTAGCTTCCCCACAATTGTGCCACATTCAAATACACTCACAATGTCCTGCTCTTTCCCTCTTATCGTCCCAGTTATTTGCAACAATTTTAGGGGATTTTGCAAAGTGAATAATATAAAGATGCTGAAGCATCTGCAATCCGAGTATTTAAGCCTAATTCTCAGACACTGGCCCTCAGAATAATCACCAGGACCTAGCCATTTTCAGCGATGCTACTCATAAAAGGTATCCAATCACTTTAAAGAAAAAAAATACCCTAAAATGTTATATTCTTAGAATTGTTCTCATTCTTCACTTGAGCACTTCAATAACTGCAGCAATTGCAATGTGGTCCCCAAAAGACCTTACATAACCAGATGTTGACAATTGCAAACACTCACAATTAAGTGGTCAGGCAATGTCTTGCCTCACAGAATATCTGATGGAGGACATAAAGCAAGTCTGTTAAAATAAAATGGCCCCCGGGAAATTTGCAGCTTGTGGTATTGAAACACAAGAAATGCTTGCATCTTGAGAAAAAAAATTTCTGTCTTAATTTGCCCATTTGATATTTTTTATATTTTATTATCTCTATTCAAATAGCAACAAAGTGAAAAATCCTTTAATGAGCTACTTACTTCCTATTATCTAATTTAAAAAAAAATCAACCTCTAAGCTTTTCAGTATGTCACTATAAGTGACACAAATTGGAAAACGAAGGGTTCAGTTGCTACCATATCTTAGGACAATCCTAATAACCAGTTTGATAATCAAACCCAGATTCTTTTGAGAGCAAAGGGACTCTATTATACAAGAATGGTAGGTAAAAACCAAAATTACCTTAAACCAAAAAATACGGACTTACAATATATCAACGTGATAACCAAACATAGAAATCCTAGTGTTTCTAAGAATGTGACCCTCTGAATTAGAACTGAGTTGCTGGGAAGATAATTCACTGACATGAAGGTGTGGAAAGAAAGTTTATTTTGTAGGTCAAAGCACCTATCAAAGGACCCATGTAGAAAAACCAGCAGCGATGGAGGCCTAACCTAAACTAACAGAGGTATCCTACCACGTGTGTGGAGCAGGACAAAGAAAGGCTGGAAACACCAGAGCAGGAAACGCAGTCAGCAAGCCACCATTGTGACAGGGCACCACAGGCTGGATCTAGCCATCCAATCACACACGTTGTATGAACATCTACCATGAACAAACCCTGTCCTAAATCTCAGTACACAGACCAAGAAACTACCAAACATGGGCAGTTACAAACACAGGCTATCAACTGAAGACACAGTAGGTGACCATCTATCAGAACGACAGCATGTCGGCAGACACCACCTCAGCAATATGTGAAGTTCCCTAAGGCTACTCAGAAGAAATATTTACCACAATAATGATTATGATGACCAATGCTCCGTTGTCTTTGAGGTATTTATTTGGATAGTACAAATACCAATGCCATTTTTTAAAGCCTAAGCTGATACATTAAATGCAAATGATACATCTGTGCAGTAGAACAATGACAGAGGTAGAGAACTACTAATTCTAGCTACAGTAACTCAAGTAAAAGTAAGCTCTACTACTAGTTTTCATTTCTTTTGAAGACATGCAGATGTTGGACAGCCAACTATCATGACAGTAAGTGGCATTCTAACTCCGGAGTCACCAGACCCCTGGAGGCCTTGGAAGGACCAAGTCCCTGCAGTAGACAAGCAGTGAGGAGATGACCAGTGAAGAAAGCCCCGCCTCTTGTCAGCACACTCCTATTAGGTTCTAATACTGCAGCAGATTGACAGGAGGTGGAGTTTGGCTCCCTTCTGTTACTTGCAGTTTCAAAGTTACCCTCCAGTAACCCACTGCGTAACAAGTGCATGGCTCCCCACCCACCGTGGTGTTGGGAGCATGGTCTTCCTGAATGTCAAAATGGTTGGGGACCTCTGCTTTGGTGATAGCTGAGTCCTCCTCTGTCATACCTCAAGTCATCCTTGCTTTTCTCAGAAGTGACTGGAGATGTCATCTTATGAACTTGGCTGCTGAGTTTGATAAATACTTTCATATCTAAATATTTCTAAATACACTCAATTAACATATCTTAACATTTTATAAATAAGTTAGTATCCAATTGTATTCCAATTAATGATCTTATAGAATTGACTACTGGGTTCTTCTTTCTCCTCTCCACTCTGCTGGGCTTCTTAATCAGTCCACTTATTCCTCTTACAATCTTGTTAAACAGCAGGCCTCTACTCCAGGGCTTGGGAAGGAGAAACAAAGATGAAAACAAAACACGAGTCTTACCTTTAACAATCTTACATAGAGGGGCAGGGGGCATAGCTCAGTGGTTAAAGCAATTGCCAGTAAGTGCAAGGCCCTATGTTCAATTCCCCAGCACCATGAAAGCCTGTTTGGGTGGCGCCCACCTGTAATCCCAGCACTTAGGAGACTGAGACAAGAGGACTGCAGTGTGTTCAAACCAGCCTGCACTACGCATTGAGTTCTGGACCAGCCTGAACTACAGAGCAAGATCCTGTCTCTGGGGAAAAAAAAATCTTACATGGAAAATGCTCATAAATAGGCTGGATGCAAAGCAGATTACGATACTACCATTAAGAGGTGCAGTTAAGAAATTGTTCCTAGATCAAGAGACTTTTATAACTGAATTGGGCTCTAAAAGATAAAAATAAAGGAGAAGGATCTGATAAACATCCTGCAGCAAGAAGGCTTGATGCTTGTGTGTTCCAGATCAGGTGGGACATACAGTACAGGGCAAAGGAAATATAGGCAGACACGCCTGGAAGCGCACAAAGGAGCAAAGGTTGACGGCTGTGAATGTCAGGTAAACAACAATGAAACAAGGAAGCCAATTAATGCATTTATGTAGCAAAACAGAAGTCAGGACCAGCTCCCAGACTAGCCGACAAATTGAGCCTGAATTAGGGCACCTGAGAGGCTGCCCAGCTGCAACTGGAGGGGCCCTAAAACTAGTGAATGTAAAAAAAAAAAAAGATTATGGGAAAGGAAGACCTGGATGACATCACAAAAAATATGTAGACAGATAACAGGAGAAGCAGTTTATGGAGATGACGTTAGTCTTGGACATGTTGACTGGGGGTTAAAAGCAAGGCATTCTAGAAATGTGGAGGTAACCACCAGGGAGGTAAAAAAGAGGGGGGGAGGGGCGGGGAACCTGCAGCTCAAAGGATGGAACTGAAAGGTTATGTGATTCATCTGATGATGTGAAGGCAAAAACCACAAAGATACGAGAAGAATGAAGTAAAACATCATGGGATTCTGTAGCCAGCTGAAGAAAAGAGAAGGTCCCATGGGAGACAGGAAGAGAAACAGGAGAATCAAGAAAGCTGACTGTCAAAAAAGCTGAGAGAGAGAAAGTTTGCAGAAGGGGATGCAGTCAGCCAGATCAAATGCTGAACAAAGTAGAACAGACTTGGCAAAGAGGCCATTTTGTTCCACAGTCAAGATAATTAGTGGGAACGTGCTCCCTTCCACGTAGTCCTATATAAATGAATTGCTAGGCTTAGAACTATTATAACTCTGGTTCTCAGCCAGAATCATTTGAATCTTTTTATTCTTCATTTACCTTACACAAAGTTATGAGTAGTCAAAAAAGGTAAATATTTCCATTAGCAGATACTCCTATCACTTCCATCAGTAGAGATCTACATACTCAACTAAAGCAAAGGTTTACTTTGCTGTGCACTGTATCCAAGATAGATCTTAATCCTACATGAAGGCTGAAACATTCCCTTGTTATCCAGGCAGTCATATGAGATTACGTTCCCTGCCTTAACTACTTGTCCCGGTCAGCCATGCTTCAAACACGTGATTACGTGTGGCATGGTACTATGTTCTGCACTCACGGTAATACTCAGGACTTTGGAACTCTCCCATGCAGATCATCAGATCTGCTCACCTTCGCAACTGGTTTGTGAAGAACTACCCATCAATCTCCAACTGTGCAATGCAATACAGCCAAGCCAAGTCCCCTCCCAGCTGCCAGCTACTCTCCTCATTCCCCCAGGGGATCATCTGTTCATCAGAAATCAGTCCTGCTCTCTGGTGAACAGCTGATCAGTGGTGGGTGGGTGGAATCCCCACCAGCAGCTGCACCATTTTTTCAGGAACAAAGCATGATGGTTAATGTTTATGAGGAGATAAATACAGGGACACTACACAGTCAAAGCCCTCGCCAACAGAAGACTCATTGATCGAGTTAGCACCAGCCCAGAGTTTTTCAATTACTTGTCCGACATCACTCACCTAAGACAGTTGGCCAGTGACATCCAATCTACTATGTGACTCATGCACTTATTCAGCAGGTATTTACTGAACACCTCCCTGGTGCCGGACATTGTGGAAGAAGTAGTTAACTAATTCTCATACAAGGTAGAAACCTTCATAGAATATTTCCTTTTCTTCAAATCTGGAAAACCTAGCTCAAATAGCCAGCTCCTCAAGGGCAGTTTCTCTTCCCAGGCAAAATTAAGAACTTCTCTCCCAAATTCCAGAGCATTCTTTTTGGATCTCTTTCATAGAACATGGTGATTAGCCCACATTGTAATTCTTTACATGTGTGATCTCCTAATAGACCAAGTAATGTAAAGCCAAATTCACGTCATCTTCACAACCCCATTGTCTTCCTATTCCCCAGAGGACCATGCAGCTCCTCACATATCAAACACACTAACGAGGTATCTGTCATCCATCTTGACTAATACTGATCTGACCCTTGGAAAGAAAAATGCTGTCTTATTCTCTGCAGACATGTCCTACCAGTGGCCCACCTTTTTTTGTTTTGGCCTTTTTAGTGAATAGGAATTGTCTTGGGTCACATATAAAATATATAATATAATTAATTTATATATGTAACAAACCTTTCAGTTTTTAATTTTTTTACTGTGAAAAAGGGAAGGAGAGAAATAAGGAAGGCTACAGGTTTGATATGTCTGCTCTATAGCTAAAATCAAATTTAACATCAAAGAGAAAAAAATCAACAAAAATGTATATATAAATGGAATAAAGAAATTATCATAATTCAACAATATTGAATCAGGCACACTTTGTTCTAGATAGGACTTCAGTTCACCTTTGCATCTAATTGTCTTCTAAAAAAATTATCAGGGAAATATTCATGACCTACTTAAGCTTGCCAGGTGAACTGTTTAAAGAATTTAGAACATTAATTACACTGAAATCTCACATGTTCACTAAAACAGGCCCAGTGAGATTTCTACTTTCTGCTATCAACAAAATTGTTCATTAGCAAGGAAGTTAGATCATTGTATATAATTGAAATAAATTCTAAAGTTATGCTTACTTATAAATATCTATAATTTGTATATTTGCTAAATTCACTCCCATTTGTTTAAAATGCTCTTATTTAAATTAAAAGAAAATGTAGTCTTTAAAAGATAATACTGAAGCATTTAGAGGCCACACTGACAAATTCAACTGGAAGACTCAAAACCTGTATTGTTTCTGGGGGATATAAGCAATCAGCAGCCCAGGGGGCGAGATACCTGGAAAGACAAACAGCTAAAAGTTTAGAGATCTGGATTCTTGGCCCCCACATTCATATAACTAAGCTCTGTGACCTAGGGCAGATAATCTAAACTTCAAGTCTGTTCCCTTCTCTACAAAATCAGATGTCCGATAATTTCACCATACAATCAGATAACAACAGTCATCGATATCCATTACAGAGAATTAGGATGGCTGAAACAGCGTATCACCTTCAGGGCCAGTACTGTGTAGAAGGCATTAACCAGGGCTCATCAAAGAAACTGAACCAACACAAACCTACACCCACACAGAGGGGTGAGGAGGGAGAAAGATAAATTAATTGTAAGGAATTGGCTTATATATGATTACAGATACAAAGAAGTGCCAAACTGCAAGATTTAGAGTCAGCAAGCTAGGGAACAGAAAGGGCCAAGGCACATTTATATTTCAATTTCCATGCTGTGCAGTAAAATTAACACTATTTAGTAGTATGCTATAAACCCAGTGCATCTTACGTTTCATAAAAGAATGAAGAGAAAAAATCATGTGTACACATATATATACACACAAGTACACATGTTCATCATGAAGAAAAATCACTCGCGACAACAACAATCCCTGTTTCCATAGTTACTCATGTAATCATAGCTGGCACTTTTGTTTCTCATGACCCTGCATTCTGCATTTCATTTGCTTTGACTGGTTGGAGTTTTTATTAATACTTAGTATGGTGACCCAAAGCTTCATTCCTAAAGGCCATAGGCAATTTATAGTGCTGCCTGAATTGGATTTGTAGTTTTCCACTGACCTTAACCACAGGGCATAGTATTAGTAGAGACCCCCACGGGATCTCCTGTGTTCTGGGCATAGTCTTCCCCTTGTGAAACCGCAGCTCCATCTCCCCTTGGTAGCCATGATCGATCACCCAGGCAGCACAGTGGCTCCCTTTTTGCTTGCTGATGCAGAAACCAGAGGAATCCCAAGTGGCAAGGATGGCACAGCAACGCCCATTTCAATGGGATCATTGTCATGTCTCCTCATAGACGCATTCCTCCCTTTGGAAGAAAGACCTCTAGGCCATCAGAGCATAAGGTCATGAGAACAGGAAGCGAGAATTTTGTTAGTGGGACATTAGGAGTAATGATGATTGGTGTCGCTACCATTTTCATCCCTTGATTCTTAGACTCATTAATTCTATTTAAGAAAGAAACCGCACCTTGTTTTGGATGGGATTCAGGGCACTGCAGACTTCTGGAAAGTCTTGCCCGGCCTTGGAAGGTACTTCTACCTAGCTGGCACTATAGCTGAGTCTTCGAATGGCTGCTCCACCGTTCTATCAAGTCAGTGGCCCCAAGACGGTGGGGAACATGGTCGTGAGTAAACTCCATGACACTGCCTCTTGTCCTACTTCCTCAGTTATGGAGTGAAGCCCTTTTAGAAGCAACGTTGTTAGAGTATGACAATGATAGGTAAAACATTTTGTAAACCACAGATGGTAGTGAACACAAATGTTCTGTGCAGGAAAGACAAATCTCTATCCAGAGTAAATGTCAATTCCAGTAATAAAATACTGCTCCTTCCATGATGAGAATCAATTTGCTGTCAAGCAGCTGCTGTGTCATCCTGGGGAATGGTCCAAACCAGAGTCTCAGCACTGGTCTCTTCTGTGAGCCGAATAGGCACTCAGCACAACTCTAGCCAGGTCAGCTTTGCTAAGCCCTTGTTTAATCAGCACCTTTGTCATTCAAGTCACTTTGTTCACGAGACCACTGGGCAAGAACAGGTGTCACCAGGGAAAGAGGATAGTGGTTTCCACACAAAGGGCCATCCTGTCATTTCTGCTGTCACATGGGGAACAAGCGTCTTCATGTCTTATCCATTCAGACAGGTCTACTCACATTTCTTCCCCAAATTTTTCACCTATTCTCTAATCATGTCCCAAACTACTGGCTACAGCACACAAATCTCTATCATCACACATGTGGCCATTTCTCCTTCCAAATAAAATTTACCACCAGGTGCAATGCTGAAATTACCCCCAGGAGGACTTTCCTTCACCTCTGTTCTTCAAGGGTATTACAGGAATGAGCTAAAATGCTATGACCACCTGCTCTTAGAGCTTACAGTACCTTCTACAAAGTGGATCCAAGTCATCTCTACCTTTGTCAAGTGATCATACAGAATTCGCCATGAGGCCACGGGTACAGGGCAAGGATAAGAAGTGTCTAATACAGAGGAAGTAGGGATACTTCTTTATGTAACTTGCTATGTCTTCACTATTAGAAAGAGTCAATAGCATGTTTACTTCTGGTCAAATTAGCCAACTCCAGAAATCCAGAAACAAGACAAAGTCATTCCTCGAACCAAACCTGTGCTATCCAAGCTTCTCCAAAGAAACAGAAGCAATAGAACCCATGTGAAGGATTGTATATGATTACGGAGGCTCAGAATGCCCAAGACCTACAGTTAGCAAGCCGGACACTCAGAATACTTGGTATCATGGTTTCAAGACAACTCTTAAAGCTTTATACTCGGGAGAACCTATGGGATAAGTTTCAGTTTAAGTGTGAAGTCAAAGGACCTAAGCCCCAGCTTGAAGACAGCCAGACAGAACGCATTGCCCGTTTCTTGGCCTCTCTGAACAAAGACAAGGCCTTCCGTGGTGTGGATTAGGCCAATACATACTGAGAAGGACTGACTGCTTTACACAGCTTACTGATTTAAATGTTAATCTCATCCAGAACCACACCCCCAAACACACACACACAGAATCGTATATAACCAAATATTGAGTACCCCACGGCGTAGGCAAGTTGACAACCAAAATTATCCATAGCACAGTTTAAGCTGTACTGAACTTTAATTTCTACTTTTAAAAAAATGATGTATTACAGTTTAAATATGCTTTCATTCTATGTATTTAACTTGATCCTCAAAGCAATCCTATGAGGAAGGTAGGACATAAGTACTACTATTATTATCCACTTAATTTGCTAAAGAAATTAAAAGTGAAGGAGGATTAAACAATTCATCTAAAAACCTCAAAACTGGAAAAGCTACTGAGTGGTCTCCTGTGGTCTATCTTATATAACAGTAACAGATTGTTATGCATATATTTTCTATACATGGAGATGTATGTACATATACAAATCTGCTTGTCTGTATAATATATTGACTACATGTTCCCTCAGTTTTTCTAATTCTTGGTTATAAAACTCCTTAAATACTGAAATATTGTGCCCATCTTTCCATGCCCCACAATATCTACAGAAGTGCCTTGAGCGTAGCAGGTAGTAAATTTTGATTGAAGTGAATTCAATGAGATTTCTTTATCAAGTTTGCCCATGTTTTTAAGTACATTTTACTGGTGCCAATTGGCTTTACAAAGTCTTGTGTTCCAATATGATCCTTTCATTCATGCATATACACGTTGATTACATCCTTTCCTGCTGTTATCTGCCTTTAAGGTTTGCCTATTATTATATTTTGATCAATATGCTTGAAAATGAAATATTGCCCAGAAGATTTTTCTAGATTTTTGACAAGATTTTCAAACTAATAAATATATTAATCTTCAAAAACATTTCTTCCTTGAAAAGAACAAAAGGGAGAAAACAGCATTTCTTTGGGCTTCTGCCAGACACTGTGTTAAGGGGTTGCACACAATTCTGTTATCTCAAAATCACTCATGCAAAATGCAAGTCCAACAAATTCTACCTGTCATGGATGAATTGGAGATGCTGGGCAAAAAACATGCTGTCTTGTAAAATCTAGCAGTTGAAACTATAAATAATAAATAAAAGACTGCTTGGGGAGCAAAATATCTCTTAAAAACACTTTTATTTGATGGGATAAAAGCTTATCTCCCAGGTCAGTAAGAAATTGATGAGCAACCCATTCTGGGATCCTTCCTGGTTAGTGGACGCCTCTATCCCTCTTCGTTTTCAAAATAAACCACATTACTTTGCAACTTGGGGGAAAAAAATTACTTCTGCATTTTCATTTTAAAAAATTGGAGCTTATTGTAAGAAAAAATTATTTTGCTCATAAATATTACCCTTCCAATATTTAAACTCATATATTTCAAGGATAACTTCATCTTCTCCACATTAATACAAAAACTAATGTTTAAACCATAAAACCAAAATCAAAAGGCCAAGTGACTGGAAAACACCAATCCCACTGACAGTGAAAATCTGGTGCCAAGCACACAGCTCTTGTATTTTAAGTGCTTTCCAGATTTATTTCAACTATTTCTCCAAAGCTGTGGCTCTCCTCTAAGCACAGAAACTCAAAATGAGAAAGAAGGTGCCTATTATGGAGCCACGGCCTGGGGAATCTTACATGCTAGGAGTCCCTCACCTTTCGTAAAACCTGGGGTCAGGTTAACAGCCTTGCCCCAAGGAGGAGAAGGGGTGCACCTGGTAGGTCTTTTTATCAGTCTAACATTTGGGGTTTGTTTCCATTGTATCGATATGTATACATGCAAAATTTAAGGTTTTCAATGAAGTTGAGCATTTTGTGCACATACGTATCTTGTCAGGGTGACAAGGACTTTCCCACTCTCCTTTTGTCCCTCCCCCTCAACACCCCTCCCTCCCTCCCCACCCTACTCCCTTGGTTTACTTTGTTTTTCACTTTAAGTTCCATGAGATAGTTGTGATCGGGGTTTCTCATATCAGAGAGACCATTCGATGTTTCACCTTCTGCTTCTGACTCACTTCACTAAGCGTGATGTTCTCAAGCTTCTTCCATTTGCCTGCAAAAGCCTCCATGCTGTTGGACTTTATAGATGCACGGTATTCCATTGTGTATAAACACCACAGTGTGTGTATCCATTGGTCTGTTGATGGGTACCTTGGTGACTTCCATATTTTAGCTATTGTTAGTTGTGCCGCTATGAACTTAGAGGATTGCTTTGAAAGTGCTGCAGCAGCTGGAGCATGAGGCCCCGCCTCCTGTCAATCAGTAGCAGCATTAGAATCTGATAGGAGCATGTTGTCAGAAGGCAGGGCTTTGCTCACTGCCCACCTCCTGGTCCTGCTACTCTGTCCCTGAGGCCCTGTTCTTCCAAGGCCACAAACTGGTACCCACCACCTGCAGCCCAGGCATCAAGGGCCCCGTTGATATGAAACCCTTCACCTTGTCCCCACAGCAGAAGGGCCTCTCCTGAACAAGAGCCTCTCCTTCTCCCACTCAAGCAATTACTCCAGTCTGCAGCAGACTGTTTTACAAAGGTCTTTACCCATTTCTAATCCTTCCCTAAACCAGGATCACACGTTGAAAGCTGATGAAAGAATCAAAATACCACAATAAATCAATGCTTCCCATTAAAACACTTAGGAAGTTCAAAATAGCGAAGCTTTCTTACACAAACCTTTGCCATGTATGTTTAGGGACTATCCACACTAAGAAACCGGCTTTGAGGTCAGCACACACTAACCTTTCAAATCTGTTCTGCTCTCGTACCCTTGAGTATTGTTCAGACAACTTCAAGTGAAAGTCCGGAAGTCACAAGTGGAGTTGGGAAAGGAGTGAACCTAGTTCTCACATCCTCTGTCCAGCACTGCCACCATTACCACCTTCCACACGACCCTGTAATCTTTCAGAAAGGAGCCACACACAGAAACTACACAGATAGGAACATCAAGCACTGCTTTGTGTGTATGTGTGGGTTTGGATATAGAGTACACCTCGACAGCAAAAAAAAAAAAAAAAAAAAAAAAAAAAGCCAATTTTACCATGGTGTTGTTTCTAGGTTTGTGTTTGTTTTTTGAAACAGGGTCTCATTCTATAGTCCTGTGTTCACTATGTAGCCCAGGCTAGCCTTGAATGCAAAATAATCCTCCTGCCTCAGCCTCCCGAGTACTGGGCCAGCTTATGAGATGCTGGGAATTGAATTCAGGACCTGGTGCTTACTAGGCAAGTGCTCTAACCTTTGAGCTACATCCCAACCCCACTCCAGTGCATTAAAGTTATCTTCTGGTGCTGCATTTCTAAGATTGCAAAGTAAAACTTGATGAATAAAAAAATTGTAAGAAATCTTTCTTCAGAAAATGTGCAAACAGTTAAAATAACTTATTTTTGCGGAGAAAATTGTCAGTGAATATATGCCATTGCAACTGCAACTAGCTTGACTACAGCGATCTTGACATCATCTCAAATCCTCAGAGAAAGGCGGGGAGTGTGGGGTACCATCACAATGCACACTCATGGCACACCCATTTCACCTCAATATTTGTGAGGTGAAATGAATTTTTGTCATCTTAAAGTTTTTAGATTTACTTGTGATGGATTAAAAAGAGTAATCAGAGTCAGGCCTGGTAGTGCATGCCTGTAATCTAAGCAATGTAGGTGCCTGAGGCAGGGCGACCAGCAAGACTCTGTCTCCACACTCAAAACCAAAGACCTGTGATTTCTCAGTATCACTACTGGGTTTTGGCAGATCCTTCAAAATCTTTAGACCTCACTTTTCTTTCTCTGTAAAATAAGATGGCTGTACTAGAATATATCTGAAACCCATTCCTGTTTTGTATTCTGAAACTGAAGAGTGAAGGTTAAGGGTTCTCACCACAAAAATGAGAATTCTGTGAGGTAATGTATAAGTTAATTAGCAAGATTTAACCATTCTCCTGTGCCTATATACTTCAAAATGTCATGTTGTACGTGAGAGGTCTACATAATTTTTCTGCCAATTTTAGAACATATAAATTTGAAATCCTGGCATCAAAAACATATGAACTGAATCAGAAAAAAACTCATGTGTGGATAATTTTCAAGTCCCTACAAGAACTTACCTAGCTTGTCTATGTTGATCCAGAGCAAATTTAACTTGGTTCACTGATCTGCCACACTGACCAGTTTTCTTTAACAAATTTACCTAGCCTCATCATTTAAAAAATAATAAATAAAATAAAGTTTATGATGTGCCTGGGGTCAGTATTTTGCTACGATAAATTCTTTTCACAATGGCATCTGTTTAATCAAATGAAATTCCTACCCTAATTGCTACATAAAAGACCAATCACTGTATCATTCATAACATCTGTACAAATACAATTTCTAGATATGTTAGGGGGTTGGAAATTTTTATATTTCATATATCATGTTCCCACAGCTTGTCTTCAGGCTGCACTTAAGGACCCAACTTGAAGATAAATTTTCACCCCCAGTCTGACGTGCAATTTCACATAAAACCAGTTTATTATTGCATCTCTTTGTAGTTCACATTTTATATTTTTAGAGCATTAACTCATTCCATGTTTAAAACAGAAAGACCATCACGGTGCTATTTATCTATGAAAGATGATAACGTACAGTTTAACATCTGGTAGGCAAAGGAAAATCATGACTACTTTTCTTCATGTAGGAAGGGACCCCACCAGGGAGGCAATTCAAACCAAAGAGAAATATTTGAATAGAAGGAAAAAGAACAAAAACAGCAAATAAAACTTGTCAAGGGACCACTGGGTTTTGAGCCTTTCCCCTACACTTACTATGTACAGCTCCCAATAACCCCACCAGGTAGTTAACGTTCTCTTCTACAAATAACCAAACTATCATTAAACACAATGTTATTCCACAAGTAACTGTGTAGCTGGGATTAGGGCTCAGCTCTGTCTTCCACCACGAGGTTACACACAGCCCACAGAATAATGGTAACTGGCACAACAGCCACTCTGTAATGAAGTGGGAACGTTAAGAGAAAAAGAAATGAGTCCCACATTGAAATGGTAAAGACCATGCGGCTTCAGAAAAGAACTCAGAAGAACAAGTTAAGGAAGAGGAGAACCAAGATGCACCAAGGGTCACCAACACAAAGAAGGAAAAAGACTCAAGATGGCTGCCAATGTTAATCATTAGGAAGTTAAACCTGAGGTCAGACAGAACACCTGCTAATGAGGTCATCATTAACCTAAGGGAACACCTATAAATCATCTCTGATGCCTTCTGCCTGACCCCTTATTGACACAGCTCAGCTGAACTTCCTCTCAGCCTTCACCTCTACCCCAGCCTCATCTCTCTAGAGCAGCTTCCTGCTCTAGAATTCAAAATGGCCTCCCCAGCCATATGACATTCATCTTTATGGTCTTTCCCACTATCTGCACACGCTTCTGTATTTGGGCTGCTCCCCAGTATGGCCCTAGTCAGTGTTATGGTGTCTCTGACCATCCTATACACTATTTGACCTTCTGCGAGCTAGTTATTCTCCTGGTACCTCAGTTCATCATCTGTGAAATGGAGACAAAAGTAATTACCTCCTACAATTATTTTGAGAATAGGTAAAACACGGACATAGTGCCTGCACTATTAAATAAGTGCCCAATAAATACTAGCTATCAATACATTAAATATTTATAATAAAATCAGTTAATTATCTTTCCAGGAAAACCCAGCAGGAATGTTTTTAGTATTAACAATGATGAGAATAATAGTAGGATTGCCACCAAAATTTGAACATAAATAATATTGCTCAAGTTATGCTTTCAACCACTCGGTATCATCCCATGAAGGAACTGTATGACCCCAAGCATCCGTCTTGTTATGTCCTATGTATCAGGGGTAAAGAAAGTCCCGCCCACAGGCCATGTAGGGCCCATGAAATCATTTGATCCAGCCTGGCCAAGGCAGCCACAGGAAGCTCTTGAAATTCAGTAAGTCTAGAAGCTTTCCTCATGGAAACACAGCAGGCTAAGTTTTAAGTCGATGATTTTGTATGGTCCATAAATGATGTCATAAATACCCAAAAGTCCCTTGGGGGAAAAATGCCTTCTTTCTCCAACCTCACTCTAGATGAATGATTTCTTCATTTCTCATTCGCAACTTATAGAAATCTTAAATGTAATCATTTAATAATCCAGCCCAAGGTTTCCAGATTCCAAGGCATTCTTCTGAACTCTCCAACCAAAAGCTATGATGTGCCAATTGAAAAGCATTCATGTTTTATCTTTATTTCATACATGGCACTGAGCACTGTTAGTAAATTTCAACTAATTACATTTTCCTGCCACTCCTCAGTCCTTATCGCTCAAGTTAACTTCCCCCAATTCATCCAGCGCCTTTCTCGCCGTACTGGGAGTAGATCCCTTCAGATGTCTCAGTGGAGGTCACTGATTACTCATATGCAAGCAATCTTAATTGCATCCATGATAAAGGAAAGCAACCTACTTTCAAATGAGAAAAAAAATCAAGCAAGGTTTTTACACACTAAATCCCATTCATCCTGTTTCCAGTTCAAAATAAATCGATTTTCATTTAAAATATCTGTTCCTGCAAACTGTCATCTGTTTCTTCCAAATATACTGCTGATATATCTTAATTATGAGGAAAATAAGGTTTCATTGCCATAGTGACCAACAGAAAAAAATCTGTAGACAGGAACTACAATTCTGTCACCATGACTAATAACATTTTCCTTTCCTACATCTTCATTTTGATTTAATATATAAAGCCTAGAGGTTAAGTTGATTAATTTCAACCATCGAAGGCATTACCCTCATCTTGTACCACAAGCATGTCACATTAAATTACAACAGAGTGTCACCGATAGTTTTGAATGCCCCCACGGAGTGCAGTAAGGATTACCCAAAGCATCAACTCAAAGGTGACATATTCATGTTTATATTTCTAAGTATTTACAGTTACGTAACCTACATGGTGTAGCTGCAAGGAGATGGCTATAAACAAACAGAAATACAGAGTAGCTGTTCCTGGCATCTTCCTCCTTTTAGTCCCATGTAAGCAGTGCTAGTTTCAAAACAACAAAAGCAAACCAGAAGGTAAAAGCAAGGAAAAGAAAAACAGCCTGAGGCTGCCCTACCAACCGTGCTCTGCAGAAAACGTGGAAAATAAAAAGTCAGTGCACGCCTAACAAGAGATAAATGAATCTGTTCTCAAATTTGTACTTGGAGACCTAGCATCCTTCCTCATGACCCTGGGGGACAGTTAGTTGTACCACACAAAAGGTAGGGTAGGTAATAAAATTGCCCTCGACCCAGGTTGGTAGGCAGGCCAAGGTCCCTCCTTCTATTTTCAACATCAACATTTTCAAGGCACTGTCTTTGAAGGGCTAATCTCATCCTGCAAGATCTTTGAAATGCCTTTCTACTCAGTGAGTCTGAGGCAGCAGCAGGAAAGAGGTGTTTTCATAATGATTCCTTAATTTGGAATGAACCACACAGCAAAAGAAACAGGGAATATAATAGATGAAATTTAAAAAAATTTTTTGAAGATCCTAAATTTTCAATAGGAAGTAAATATTTACAGTTAACCAAGTAACCGATAATGCTTTGAGTATACCTTCTCCCTTCCAAAAACTTGACCTGAGACTACACTGATTTTTTAGAAGCCTAATTTAAAGGAAAAAGTGTACAGAACAGCTAAAAATTTTACACAACTCATACTGCATTCACCATGGAGATAATGAAAAGGATGCTTATAGATTCTAATTGCACATACGTGATAAAATAACACTTAGAGTATATGATTTCAATTGTGTACAAACATTAAACATTAAAAAAGATTCATGTCAAAACACCCATAACTGTTACCTTAAATTGTTACTATCTTTTCTGTTTACATTCTGCACTTTCCACCGACTTTTAGTCACCCTTATAATCAGACAAGAAAAGATCCCAAAATTATTTTGCATATTTTCAAAATTAGTTTCAGAGAAAATATCAAGAGAAAGTCACTGGCCCAATTTATTTCTGTATGCAAATATAATCATAAATTATAAATAATATAAATTATTATAATTTAAATAAAGCAATCAGAGATTTCCTATAAAAACTGGCAAGTATAGGCTTAAAGAATAGCTCAACAGTCAAAGCTCTTGCCTAGCAAGCTCAAGGCCCTGAGCTTGCTAGGCAATTCCCCAGCACCACATAAACTGGGCATGGTGACACATGGCTGGAATCCCAGCACTCAAGAGGCTGAGGCAGGAGAACTACTGAGTTCAAGTTCAGCCTGAGCTACGTAGTGAGTTCAAGACCAGCCTGGACTACAGAACAAGACCTTATCTCAAAAAACAAATATATAAATAAAATAATAAAATAAAAACTGGCAAGTAAACCAGGTATGATGGTGCATACCTATAATCCCAGCACTCTGGAAGGCTGAAGCAGAGTATTCCAAATGCAAAGGCTCTGGGTTCAAGTCCCAGTACCACAAGAACACACAAAACCTGGTAGAGAATTAAAATCATAAAAATATTTAAACAGCCTAATTTCAGATTATTTTACTTCAAAATATATTTCCCTTAGATTTGACTATTTTTAACTTCTCAAGATCAAAAATAACAATTCTCACTATACATAGTGGATGTGAGATACCTTATAAGGATTAAGTATTTCTTGAATTAAAATCAGCTTTTAAATATAAGAAAATTAATTTTTCTACCCTTTAAAGACAAAGTCTCCCCACTGCAGCTTCCATAGGGATCCATCAAAGTCCTCTCATAGCAAATCATCACTGATCTCTACAGGTACCAATAACACATTCACCTAATATTTTGAGGTACAGTAATTTGGCCTATGTCACTTCCTTTCTGTGTCCCTTAAGCAGGGCGCTTTTGGTGATCGATGTAAACTCAACTGGTAAAGCTGGGGACGTGGTTTGGTGGCAAAGATATGCTTAGCATGCACAAAGCCCAGAGTTTGATCCCGCGTCACAGAAACACAACAAAGCAAACAAAGCCAAGCCCCAGGCCAGTGTCACCTCAACTTCTAACTTGTACACGTCCAGAACATTTCCCCTTCCTCCATCTCTCTCACTACTATAGTCTTAAACACAGTACACAACGCAAGTTTTAAATTCTCCAGTCTCAGCCATATGCCAGTTCACGCATTTTAAAAGATTATAGGGTTAGTACCTACTGCATATTTGTAATCCCTATACACCCCAAAGTGTTGTCCTTTCCTCTCAGTTCATCAGCAGAACCTTCCAGTTTCAAAATAAGAAAATGACACCCATGACTATTACTTTCTTTGGAATTTCTTTGACAAGGAGGTCATAACTCAGGGTAAACAATGAAGTAGTTGTACATCTTAGTATCTCCACAGACCACACAAGGTGATTTTAAGCTATTTGTGTCCAACTGATTTTGACCCTAAGGAATGATTTTTTTTGACAACTTGTCCATCCAAACCTTTCAGACCAAAGGCAGTAATTTGAATCACGAATCATTTATTTCTTTACACTATGCTGGATGGAGGATTTCTAGAGAAATACTTTATAAGAACATACCAGCTCCTGAAGGGTAGGAATCCTTTCATTGTGTTCAGTACTAACCAGGTTTTGATTGTCACAGTTTATCATTTAAATTATCATGCAATGCCCAGACAAGCTCAAATGCTAGCCATAACAATAACTAGAAGATAAAAAAATCAGATTGATACGAAAGGGAAAAACTTAGATGTTCGAGAAAAACAGGAAAAAACTGATAAGTGTATAAGACTCATGTTTTCACCTAATAAAGATCAGAAATTAGTTATATCCCAGCAAAGTGAAAATTTAGGTTAGATATTAGAACTGCTCAGGCTAAAGCTTTGATTCCTACAATCTATGGATGTGGGAAAACTGCAGATGTCCCTCAGCAACTGTTACAAAGCTAAGGACAAAATACTCATTTATACATTGAAAACAAAGTCGGCTCTGCTTATGGGATTTTTATACTGAGTTTTTGTCTCATTTTCTGTTATTCACACTGAGCCCTCCACTCTTTACTGCTTACTTTTTCTAAATTTCCTTCTCTCATACTGCTTTCAGAATGTGTTCTGCAGCCGGTGTGGTAGCGCACACCTCTAACTCCAGCACCGTGGAAAGCTGAGACAAGAGAAATTTGAGTTAGACCCCAGCCTGGGCAACTCAGCAAATGGTGAGAGACTTTTCCTCAAAATAAAATGTGCTGAGGACATAGTTCAGGGATAAGGCCCTCAGTTCAATTTCTAACACCACAAGAAAAAAAGAAAATTACTTTGCAGGATGATAGAAGAGGTAGTATGCTCTACCAAAAATAAATTTAAAAAAAAACAGAAACAGAATATAATATGATTCATATAAACATTTGCTAAGTATCAGGATCTAAGGACCATACGCCCTGGGGAAACCCTTGATGTGGTAAGAGAGTCACTTCATTCAGGTAGAGTCCAGTTTAATGAAATAGAAAAGTCATCCAGCCAGAAGTAACAAAAATATTATGTGTACAGTTTTTTAAAAATTGCTAAGATCTAGGAAATTTAAGTTCCTATGGAAGCACACAGACCTTTGGCCTAGGCAGAAAGAGAAGTTTAAAGCTGAGAAGTAAAGGGTGAGAATGGTGAAGAGTCTCCCATGACAACCAGGATCAAGGCCCAGAAGTTGAAAAACAAGCAGAAATAGTATCTGTGGTTAAAAGGGAAACCAGAGAGACAGAGATGAGGCTAGGAAGTGGACAGAGGCCTCTTCAGAGGTCCTGTAGCCAAGCTCACAATGAGGGTTTGACTCGACACAGCACGGATATAATTATGGAAAGAGGAGTGGCTGTGGCATAGAGACTCGCAGAAGAAAGCAACCCGGGACCAGAGGAAACTTGTCAGGATGCTGGTAAGTCGCCACTCCATGGAAGATTGGCTGGCTGCTCTACAGCAGTAGCCAAAGAAACAAAGTAATAAGCTTGAGACCTGCAGCACGACATGGACAGGCCTTGGCATGTGATGCGTCATGTGGGATGTGGGGATAGTCAAGAACAGGTGACAGGAGTTGGCTTTGCTCCGTAACCACCATTCACAATGGGAGCACAAGAGGAAGACCCCACAGGGTGGGAGGTGATGTCTTAAGTTAGGGCTATTTTGAATCTTAGATACTCAAAAGGACTTCAGGGCTGATGTTCACTTCACATTTCCCCAAGGAGACTTCAGTGAACTCCAGCCACGCCGGCTGCCGGGCTCACCAACATGAAGCTCACACCAAGGGCTTCTGCTATTTTGGACCACACAGCTTTACCTCTCGCGTGAAATAACTTCATTACGTTGTACAGAGACCAACTTCACTTTCATGGCATAAAGTAAATATTTTCCAACTTAGAAACACAATCTTACTAAAAGAAAGGTTAAGGTACACATCATAATCCCCAGTTAATCTATTCATGTCTTCTTGTAATTAAAAAAAAAAATCAAGAGTTTACATCCAAGCTATGGATCACATTCTTGCTCAAACACATTTGACATTTCCAGGGTTAACCATGTCACCAAGATGGAAATATTCATGACGTAGTATGTCAAGCAAAGCTCACAGATCATCCAGTATTTAATTAGAAAATCCTCAGGCTTTCAGGACAACCTGTGAGCTGTATCTATTCATCTCCTCTAGTCTAATCTATTAAGCTATCTGTTAATTTTGGACACTGAGCCAGAGCAGAACACTCAGCATGGACTAAAGTGGTGGTCACAAACGTGATGAGTAGCCAGGAGTGAGGCCAACAGATGAGTCAAACGTGACTGCATCTTTCAAACAAATCAACAATGCTTTCTTTTTGTATTTCCTCTAAATTAACAGTGAAATTGTTTCTTACACTATTAAAATTAACTTCTAATTAAGGCTGGAGAGCGTAGGTCAGTGGTTAGAGGGCTTGCTTCACACATACAAGGTCCTTGGTTTGACTCCCAACACCACATAAAAATTAGCTGAGTATGGTGGGTGCACATCTACAACCCCAGCACTTGGAAAGCTGAGGACTGAAATGACTTTCAGGCCACCCTGGGCTATATATAAAGTTCAGGACCAGCCTGGATGACAGAGCAAGACCCTGTCTCAAAAACAACAATTAAGGCAAAAAAAAAAAATCTATCTTTGTATGTACTTTTGCTCTAATAGTACATATTGAAGAGGAACAGGAAATACCTGTGTCTTTCCATCATTTGAACTGCTTAAAGTGTTACAAATATAACCACCTGAGAATGCCAACTGCAGGGGTCCTCTCAGAGCAGCTGCTTCTGTTTGTTGGTCATAGCGCCAACCTTCCCTAAATTTTACTTCCAGTTGATGGGCTTTTTCCTACCTGCCTGCTAAATGGCTAGGCAACATAAGATAAGCACACAGAAAAATCAACTAAAACAGGATGTACACAGGGGCTGGAGAAATGGCACAGCAGTTAAAGTGCTTGCCTACCAAGCATGCAGCTCTGAGTTCAATTCCGCAGTACCACACAAACTGGGTGTAGTAGCACATATCTGTAATCCAAGCAGTCAGGAGGCCATTGTGAGCTCAAGGCCAGCCTGGGCTACATAATGATTTCAGGACCAGCCTGGGCTACAGAAAAATACCCTGTAGGTACGTATCTTACTTGTCTGTTTAAAAAAAAAAAAACAAAAAACAAAGCTACACACAAGTCCTATCAGTTTGGGGGCATTCTTTGTCTGAATTCTCATCTAAATCTGATCTCTCCCTCTTCTCTAACTACTTTGCCATTTCCCACCCATCCTTCCTGTGATAAATACTGCCCACAACACTTCCTTTGCCTATGGTTTTTGTTTGGTGGAATCTTCTCTTCCGGAATCATAGATGCAATGGTTGGGAGTGAAAAGCTAAGATTCTGAAATAAGAACTGACTTCCACTACTAAAAATTTTTGGGGTACCTAAAGTTACTGAACCTCTGTAAGGCTTGCTTGACCCGTCTATAAAATTAGAATACTAGAATGTGGCAAGCATTAACTAAGATAGTACATGAGAAGGTACTTGGTAGCCCAGATCGTGAATGTCAGCCATTGTTTTTTATACAACTTGCCTGGGAGGCTAGCATCTGAGGAAGTGGACAGGCTGCAATTATTCTGTGGAGATGACAGGGTGGCCCTGAATGACCTTAGACATCCCCAAGCAACAATGGAAAGCTCAGAGGAAAGAACGCCAGTATTCAGCCTAAGCCTTAAGGCAGTATAGATTCCAGCACCCTAACATACCCCCACTCACCTCAAAATATGTTTTAAGGATGGTTTGTGTTGCTGGCACTATACTTATCAAGATTATTAGGCAATGTACTAATAACCTAACAATAATAAATGATTGCCTCCTGACCATCGGCATGCCCTCCTCCATTCTTCATGTTTATATCCATTGCTAAAATCTAAAAAACTTTCCCTTGTAGGAGGCATGTAAAGATGAGTCCCAACCACAGAAAAACATGACCAAAAACTGTGGACATAATTTTTTTCTGCACAATTGAATTACATGGGTTTTTTTTTGAATTACATGTTTTCTTCAAATAAAACCTAAGTAGCAATTACAGTTATAAACTCAACCCATGACTCGTGTGCTGTCAGCTTTTTGGGAGTCCTCACCAGCCTGAGCCTTCATTAGATGAAACTGCATCACTGGAATCTGAGGTCACGCCAAATCTCACGATAGAGAAGCTGATGTACCCAAATTCTGAGTGACAGCTCTTAGAACTAACTTGGAAAAATCTACAGGACTTTTGGTAAAATGGTCACTTCGGTCACCTTTCCAAATACCCACTCGGAAGCTCCCTTTCATCTAGCACTTCTAGTAATGAACACAAGTGCAAATTCTCATTCCTACAACTGGCAAAATAAAAGTCCAGTGAGGATGGGCCCTGTGTTGTCTAACGACATTTCCCCTTACATGAAAGGCTGTGGCAGGAGTACAACTGGAACCCAGGAATGCTAGGCCACATGGGCAAAAGAGCAAGACCACAGTCTTCAATCGAAAAAAAGTCCAATGTGCCCAGTTATATCGCCCACGAACTATCATTTCTGGGCATCTTTTGGAAAGAGCTAAAGAAATGATATCACAGTGATGCCTGCATTACCCAAGCTTACTGTACACAGCTTAAATCATGGAAGCAACCCGGATGGCCATCAACAGAGAAACAGCAATACATATGAATATTACTCTGCCATAAAGAAAGACGATCTTGAATCCCTTGTAAGATGATGGAAATGCCTCGAGACCATCAACGCTCAGTGAAGTAGCTCAGGATCAGAAGGGGGAGAACCACACAGCTCCACTCTTAAGAGAAAGCCAAGATATTACACACATGACCAGAGGAGCAAACTAAAAAACAGAGAACAGGGAAGGAGACTTAGTGAAAATGGAAAGGGGACCAGGAATGTGAGAAGGGGACCTGAGGACAAGGGAGGGGGCCAAATTCAATATGCATGTACTCCAACTCCCCAAGGCATGTGTAACTGATATGTAAATGAATATGTAAATCTATATAAATAAAATATCAAGATAAACCGTTTTCATTTCAAAACATTAAATGTTCTTTCCCATTCCACAGTATTTAAAAACATAGGAATCTAAAGAAATATGAAATTTTAAAAAACCTACAAACTTACCCAATTTAAAAAATATTCAATGTTCACGAGCAAACTAAACAAATTTCCATTAAAGTTTTCAGTGTAATTATAAAATATATGAACTCTTCCCTTTGTTTCTTCAGTCAGTTTGGCCCAGTATGTCCCCCTTACGGATAACGTAGCTTAAAACCAGCCTGAGAGGATGTAACCAAATGTGACTTTGCACCTGCGCTTCAGCTGGACGGCATCCATCAAGACCATTTGGTTGGTACGGAAAAACAGTGGGTTGGACAAGAAATCGCTTGAGGGGAAATCAAAAGCTTTGAAATGTTGACCTCAATTTACCATGAAGTCTGGACTGCAATTAAATCATCAACCTGACAGAAAATTGACTTTTGAACATTGTTTAGGAAGAAAGGTGTGAATACCTGCAATATGCTCCCCAGGAACACACAGCCTCCCGCCATTATTCTCCCTGCTGGAAGCAACATAGGCTTTAAGAGATGTGGGTGACTACAGGCTGGCTGCAATCACTTGAGTATTTTTCGTTTTCATTTTCTCTTCAGGAGACCTAGAGAGAGTATGCCCAATTAATCAGGATTCTTTTATGTTGTAAATTACTGCTGTTGTGAAGTTAGTGAGTACTGCCAATCCTCAAGTTTAGAAATCATACAAACCAACATCTCTTGCATGCCCATCCCACCTCTAGAAAGATGTCCCAAAACAACTAGTGGATTTAAAAATTTTTACTTTCCTGTAAGTAACCCCAAGAAACTCAATGATTCACTACGTGGGACTCTGGTGCAATCCTTACTGTGGTCTGTGAGCCGTATCCTATCTGGGATGGTTTGCTCATGCCACCCCAGGAAAAACTTGACACAACACATGTGAAAAATATGGGAACTCTGAATCTAATGATGAATAATCCAGTACTTAATGAACACAATTATTATTTCACTTATTAACTACCTTCCTACGTATCACTGTGCCGGGTCAGTCAGCCTATATGTTTCTAATTCTTAACAAATATTACTGTTTCAAAAACCTTAGGGCTGAGGAAATTAGGGCTAAAGGTTTCAAGTAAGTTGCCTAGTATGAACAGTTAGTAAACAGCCAGGCCAGAAATGAAGGCCAACTCTATCTGCTTCCCAATCCTGAGCCCTTTCCACTGGCTACACCAAGCTATCTCTGTGGAAAATAATCAATATTCTCTTTGGGTTTATTTGAATACAGTGATACTTTTATTTTTATTACTAACAATCAAAAGCACATAAATATACAATTCCCAATTACATGAAAGAGCAAAGTTAAATTATAAATTTAATGAATGTCAGTAAAATTATTATTTAAGGAAGTCAGAAGACAAAATGCCCCAATTTATAATGACTGAACTCTATTTTACCTAGCTAAAAATTATTATTTCTTTGGCCTTCTTTTCTCTTTGGCCTTAAACAAGTAACTATTGAAGACAGTAGTCTTTCCCTTGCTAAAATCTATTAGGTGAGTATAGCTTCTTCACTTTGTGGTGACAGATCTCCAGGAGACCAACTATGTCAACTTCTACTTTGTTCTCACAGTCATGTCAAAATCCCATCTACCATCTTGGATTTGTTTTTTGGAGGCCTAAACTTTCTAAGCCTCTGTAATACATTAAACGAAATATTACCGTCATTTATATCCCATGAACTATGCAGAAGAAAAATTTGATCAGCACTGATCCAAGGAGTTCTCTATATAAAATCTCTCAATCCCAGATACCATAGTTATTCTTCAGACTGCTGATTTCCTTTATACTTCAAATTTTTGGATGACAGCTAAGAATCTGGGGAGAAAGTATACAACTTTTACAGAATTCATGCCAAACTTTGTCCACAAGTTTTCAGGGGGAAAAAAAATCCTCTCAAAATTCTGCTTTTGTCATTAACACTAATTTCAAGAAATTCTCAACCTATCATGTGGACTATTTTATAATTTTTTGAAGAATTAAGTTACCACTTTCCAGATTAATGAGTGCAACCACATGCACAGGAGCTGCCACTTCCTTTGTGCCATTGTTTAAAGCACACAAGTTGTTTCACCTGACCAAGTTTTAAAGAATTTGAAAGTCATGGAACTCAGCTCTTTATTTAGCAGATACGCAGTAAAGATAATGAGACCATAGACAAGGATTAGCCAAATAATCTCCTCTGTTACAAGTGTTCATTGGCATTTGTATTGGCATAACATAACACTGTTGTTTTCAAAGTATGCCCACGCACATCCTGGGAAAAGCTGACTGGGAAAGAAAGATGGTGAGACGGGAGAGCTGCTGAGAGTTCTAGGCCGGCCTGGGTATACAGTGAGTTCAGGACCAGCCTGGATTGCAAAGCGAGACCCCATCTCAAAAAATAAAGTCTCATGCACATCAGATTCTCAATTGGTAAAATAGTCAAATTATATTGTCTGAATTACTAAAACAGAGCACCCACTAAGAAGTCTTCAGAGAACAATTGAGACAGCTACATTAAAAATAATTGTGTAAGAAATATACCCTCAATCTTCTATTAAACCAGATGCTAATACGGGGAATTTTTAATTTAGCTCATATTTGCTAGGTGCCAAGCAGAGCCTTAAGTAGCCCTAACGAAAGAACTAAACTGGCACTGAACCACATCCACGAATAAACAAACAGAAAATTATCCAACGCTTACATTTCTTACTTTTGAGGAGATAATAAAGTACCAAATAGTCAAAATAATGTGTTCTCATGTGAATTTTACCTCTGAACAGATGATTACTTTGCTTAAATTAATTACATAACCCCATGGTTTCTTACAGCATCAGAAGTACTAAGGGCCGTCTTTCTCAGTTGATTAACAATCTTATTTTAAAGGTAACACTCACTTTGGGCAGAAAACCCGTCCTTACTGTAGAACAAAAAGGTACCAACATCTCCCCCTTAGGTAAATAGCATTATCTCCTAGTCTCTGTTCTAAATGCAAATTACCATAATATAGCCTGCCTAATGTGCAGGTCAGGGTTTTACAGGCATAGATTGATAATTAATAATGATCCTTTACTTGACAATTAATTGGTTGATAATGTGATTATCAGTTACCAAAAAAAAAAGTTCTTAAAAAGGTATTTCTTCTCTATGTGGCAAAAAGCAGGATTATAAAGAAACACAGAGGCCCTGCTTCGGAATTCACAGAGCCCAGTATCCCTCGCTGGAAGATTGGATATTGTAGTATGTCTCATTGTATATAAACTGTACTGTCTCAAGCTTTTCAAAATATCTTTTCATTCAAGTGTTTTATTTACCTTTTCATTTAAAAAAACTTGATAATCAAAAATTCAAAGTCTATTATTCTTTTCTAATTAGAAATATTCTAGTTGGCTGAACAGATAACTTTCACCTCAAATTTCTAAGACACATGCACTGTACATAACAAAAATTGATGAGAAGGAAATGGATGAATTGATAAGATTCTAATAAATCAACAGCTACCTGCTTTTACCTTTAGACTAGTTCCAAGGAGAGAGAAGTCACTTCCAGAAATCAGCAATCATAGAAAGTACTGTCTTTGTATAACGAATGCGTAGTGTAGACTCTTCCACCTAGCATGTCATACTCCTGAATACCCAGAAAGACACTAAAAGACCCTGAAGAGGAAAGAGGTTAAAACATCAAATGGTCTCTCTGATATGAAAGATCCAGATCACAACACCTATGGAACTTAAGACGAAAGACAAAGTGAAAGAGGGGAGTAGGGTGGGTGTGGGGGGAGGGACAAAAGGAGAGTGGGAAAGCCCTTGTCACCTTGACAAGATACGTATGTGCACAAAATGCTCAACTCCACTGTAAACCTTGAATTTTGCACGTATACATATCAATAAAATGTGGGAAGAAATCTCGAGCTATTTGCCAAGGAATTTTTAAAAAAATAACATAATTTAAGAATTCAGAGAACAGCTTGATAATAATAAGCGATCTCTTGCTCTTTAAATTAAATTGATCTCGCAGAAGTTGAGCATCGAATGTTGGTGACCTGAGGCTGGGGACAGCAGGGAGAAGGGAAGCCTGAGAAGTTACACGGACCAGAGCAGGAAGTTCCGGTGCGCTACCGATGAGCAGGGTGACACAGATGACAATAACGCACTGTGCATTTCATAAAGCATGGATTTGGATGGATCTCACCATAAATAATGACAATTTGAGAAATAAATGTTTGACTGAGTTAAATGTTACACAACATAAATATTACACGGTACCCTATTAATATGTGCAACTTTACATTTTTATGTATTACTTATAAAATTTTTTAGAAGTGTAAAATGGGACTAGAGGAATGGCACAGAGGTTAAAGCTCTTGCCTTGCAAGCACAAGGCCATGAATTCGATTCCCCGGCACCACGTAAAATGGGCATAGTGGTGCATGCCTTTAGTCCCAGCGCCTGGGAAGCTGAAGCAGGAGAATTGCCAGGGCTCCATAGTGAGTCTAGGACCAGTGTGGGCTACAGAGCAAGACCTTGTCTCAAAAAAAATTATATATATATGTTTTATATATTATACATATATATATAGTTAGTTAGCTTAAAAAATAAAGTCTAAGTATATATCCCTCTTAAATATATTAGGAGGAAAGCAATATTTTACACAATGCCAGAAAAAAATTGTTAAATTCCTTAAGTTAAACAGGTATAATGGATACATTAGTAGGCTGGTAGAAAACATTGTTAAAATACTTATAAACTGTCTAGAAACATTATACCATCTTTTTAATATACTACACAGATGATTAACTTTCTCCATGAAATTTTCAGTATGTGTTAGCACAGTAAAACCCACTAATTATATATTACCACAAACAATTGAGACCCAGAGTTATTGGGTGGTGAACTTCCCCTTGCTGGTGCATAAAATACTGAATTAGTTTTTGTACATGTAAACACAATGGCGCTCTTTATGAAGCCAACGTTTTACCAAAATTCTTTTCTGTCAGCCTACAGAACAGCAGCCTGAGGCCACCACCGAGGAAGAGTAGCAATGAGTTAAGGTCCCCCACCGGTCTGGAAGCAGCGACTGCACCCCTCCTGAGGTAGAGGCAGGCCCAGCAAGGCCAGGAAGTGTTGGATCCATTGTGTATTGTGTGTGATCTCAAGTGGAGGAAGCCCTGAGAATGGGACCCTTGTGACCTCTTCTCATAGACCTATGCACTCCCTCTCAACCCTGACCCTGGACAGGCTTTGAACTGACAGCTGTCTGTCACCAACACTTCATCTCAAGCCACCTTGCTCCAAAGGCTTCATAAGGTTTCGTCTGAGGTGACCAACCGCATCCTAACAAAAAGATGAGACGAAATGAGTGACCTTGTAACATCTTGACACCCACCATAGAGAGCAGGGGATGTGGTCAACGCAGGATATGCAGAGGTGCCTGGGGGAAGGTAAGAGGAGGAGCAGACACGTCTGTCTTGAGAACAAATGCCTGTGCTGACGGGCATTTTCCCAGAGAGCTGTCATGATCCCCCATCCTCCACTCTTCCTACAAGAAATACAGAATCGACCATTGCTGTTTGATTCCAGGCAAAATTAAAAATATTAATTGTAAAGTTGGGCTTCTCTCTACAAAGTTTAGGAGGCAATCGCTTGGTAGGGTTGTAGGACTTTAATAGTCCCAGAGAGGCTACTTAACCTCCAACCTTGCCTAAAGCTCTTCTACAATAAAGCCATGTAACTTCTTCCTGCCACCCACCCCCTGCCCCATTGGCCCTCATGTCCACCGGGCAAACACCTACCCCATTGCTCAGGGTTAGGCTCAGACAATGTTTTCCACAGCACCTTCCCCAGCTCACTTTTCCCCTTCATAGATATTGCTTTCATAGAACAGGAAACTTTTCATTATTATTACACATCACCCACTAGGATAAAAATATGTCTCATTTTTGTGTGTTCCTAACACACAGTAGGTTCTCAATCACAACTTCCAGTGCAATTCTTTTGAGGAACGTGTCCAACAAAGTTGGGTTTTACACTGCTTGCTGAGCAGGGACATCATCACTTCAAGGAAATTAACAGGATCTCCAAATGGGCAGAGATGGTCAGCAAAGGGAATTTTCAGGGCTTCAGAGTGGAAGTTAGTAAATGCAGTTGAGGCAAGAATTAGTCTATACTGTGATTATTAAATTCTCCCAGGAATGTTGTGCCTACTATATCAAGAGGAAGCCATTTTTAAGCAACTTTAACACAGAGGTAAACACACACACACACCTTTTGTTTTCAATAGAGATTTGTCCCTTATTAATTTCCAACCTTGGACCCAAGGTCTCCCCTGCAGGAGAAATCACTCCCTACACATTGAAGCACACCTCTGAGTTTTAACATCACCATCTCCAGCTCTTATCTTTTTCAGGCCCCATATTCCTGGTTGTGTGTTTTGCTGGTGTTATTCTCATAGGATCAATTTTAAATGGTTTCCCTCTCCCCAGAACTGCTCTAATTTGCCAGTATTTCAATATTATACAACATGTGTGATTCCAACTCTGCATCACAGAGAACTGCCCCCTACCATATTGTAGAAGGATGCTGGTAATATAGCATTAAGTATCCCCCTTAGCCTTCTCTCTGGTTGGTATGCTTCCGTCTACGCCTCTGAAAGGCGTGATTGAAAACTTCAGTGGGATTAGGACCTCTAATTTCTCAGTGATCAATGTATTTAGTCAAATGGATAGGAACTTATATGCAAAGTCCATCATCATGCACACATTCGCACCGATTTAAAGCTGTTCTTGACTGCTCAAGATTCCTAGCAGCTCCCGCAAGTAATTAGCCTTGCTGATTGACAGGAGGCAGGAGTGGGGTGAAGGGAGGGGCCTGGGAGAGCAATCTTAACCATGTTCTTCAGTTTGAAAAGGAAAAAAGCAAAGCACATTTTCCCTTCTGGGAAAAAAAAGTCCAGCAATTACTTTGAATTTGTCCTACATGTAACTATTCCAAGGGAATGTTCATTTTTCTTCTCCTCAAACAATAAATACGTCTTTGTTGATAATACAAAGATCATGGGAAATTTTCACTCAGTAGTAAACACCTTGGGGGATCTTTTTGAGAACTCAAATTATACATCATTTCCATGTGTCTGCTTCTGGTTATACAAGCCTACAACTTGAGTGTTCTGGCCCAATTAATGTTTTTATTATTATGGTTACGCCATGACTTGCCCATGAATAGTATTTCTCATTTTTGGAACTGTAATATGTGCTGTTATTTTAATGAGCTTGAGCTGAATCAACATACTTTTTCAGGCCTCCACTTCACTCCACGGTTATAGAACTTGACCTAAGTAATTTCAAACTCAGCATAATCTACTAGTCAGACAGCATGAACCTGGGCAGCTTTATAAATGTAAGTATGATTATATCCTGTCTAGATTTCATATTTCCTATATGTTGAAATGCTATATTCAAATAAGAAATGTTTGGCAGTCTCATCAAAGAAAAAGTCTGGATGCCTTGAGTTATTAATTCTTATTGAATTGAGTCCTATAATTCTTTGGGAAATGTTTTATATATTTTTCCTATGAGAGTTATATTTGTAGAGCTGAAGAGCCTTTTGCCAGCTTCTATGATAATGTGTAGAACTAAGTCTACTATTAAATGTACAAGAAATACATTTCTTTGGAAAATTTATAACATGATATGCTGAGTACTTAGGTCTGGTGAATAGGGAGATATTGACTTTCATTAATGATGTAGTTAAAAGAAGAGTATTAACCCCATGGAACACTTTCTAGTTTCATTTCTGATTGTGAAGTATTTGGGGACTTGGATATGATGTTCACCTCTTGAAGACTCTCTTGAACAAAACAAAAAAGATATATCAGTACATTCAGCTGCTGTAACAAAAATACCATAACCTGAGTAGTTATAAAATTAAAAATTGTTTCCAAGAAATCAAGGTGCTGGCAGACTACCTGGTAAAGGCCCTCTCCTCAAAAATGGCATCTTTTAGTCATGTCCTCCCACGGTGGAAGGGTAATGGTATCTTTCATAAAGGCACTAAATCCCATCATGAGGGCTTCACCTCATGATCCAGCCACTTCCCACAACCTTTGGCTCTTAAGACTGCCATGCTGGGGATTAGGTTTCAACAATATGAATTCTGGGAGGGCATGAACACTTCCACCATGTAGAAAGTAAACTAACCTTCTAATGTATAACTGGCTCACAATTCTATTTCAATTTTTGCTTAATTATGTATCTTAATGTATTAGTCAACTTTCTCACCACTGAAACAATACCTGATACCCACAACTTAGAAGAGGTAATGATTTAGCTCACAGTTTCAGGGGCTTCAGTCCATGGTAGGTTGGCTCCAAGGCAGAGCCCTATGGTGAAAGGTCATGTGGAGCAACGCTTTTTGCTTCATGGTAGCTCATGAAGCAGGGCAGGAGAGAGGGGGCAAGAGACCAAGGACCACAGACAGTACCCAAAGACACTCTCAGATGACTCACCCAGATACACACAAAAATGTGCTGTACTAATTAATTTCCTGGTCATTTAAGCCAGTCAAATTGACACAATTAAGGTTAACCATCGCTCACTGAGACTTTTATAGTCAAAGGCCAAAAAGAAGGGAGCATGAAAAAATAAATATTTCTCTCAATTTGGAAAAGACTGAGTTTTTATGAACTTTACAAATGCAAACAACCTAATATAAACACAATTATGTAACCCATATCAGAAAATTCTTATCAAATGTATAATTGTTTCTTGGTGCTGAGCCAGGACAATAGTCACATAAACATATTTTCTTAGTTTTAATATGTATCTGCAACTTTTCTTCCAGCACCTAGAGATCCACTTTCTGACATTTATTTTCTATTGACCAAATTAGATCTAAAAATTGTACAGTTGAGGGTAGAAACATGGAAATGGTGTCATAAAAAATATTCTAACCTCTCATGGTTAAAACTTCATTAAGCATGTAGGCTTGAGAGACACCTAGAAGATTAATTAGCAAATCACACTTTGGGGTGTGTTTGGGAGGGTCAGGGAGGCAGGACCTGGGGAACTCTTTGGTCCCTGGCCCCTTCCTCTTTGGGCACTTCCTTGCTGTCTGCAGCACCATGAGTTGAGCTGCTTCCTTCCACCATGCTTCTGCCATGCGTGTTTCTGCCCTGGAGCCAGCCAACTGTAGGCTGAAACCATGAGCCAAAATAAACCTTTCCTCCACTAAATTGTATATGCCAGATATTTTTTCCAGCAACAGAAATATGATTAATACATGAAGATTCTATGGAATCAAAAGGACAGGGCAAGGTTTAGGATCTAGCAAAATGCTTCCACTATTTTATGAGGAAAGTACAGTTCTTAGAGTTATTATTCCCATTGATCTTCAACCCTAGACTGAAGGTCTATCTGGGTCTGCTACAAGAACAAAGGTAAAACTTAGAAACAAGTCACTCAATAAAGCGGACAATGAAGATGAAAATATGAACCAGTATCAAGTATTAAAATTCTCTTTGAAAGAGTATTTTTGAGCCAAGCCTTTATTGTCTACTTATTCATTTATTTTCTACAAGTGTGTCAAGTGCCATAACATCCAGCTTCTAGGGTGCTAGGGAATTGAACCCAGGGCCTCACACTTCCAAGACAAGTGCTCTTAACCACTGAGCTATGCCTCCAGTCCCCTAAAATTCTCTTAATCATCAATGTACAAAGGAAATTTTAAAACAGTAAACAGCCCAGTATGTACTAATTGAGAATATGTCTTAATGGCCATGTCTATACAATTGAATCCTAATTAGCAACCATTAAGGCAGCAAAGGATGAGATAGCACCACCCATGAAATAGTCTTGCAAAAAATATTTAATCTTATAATGTTAAGGACACACAATAGAGTACCAAGAAAAATAACATCATGTACAAATAAACATTTGAGAACTTGGAATGCAACAAGGCCCTACTTTTCTGTATCTTTAGGGCCAATAGATTGGAATTTATTTGAAAAAGTGATCCATTATTAAACTACTTTTAGAATACTCAGGTAACCAGATGGTCCCTTCTAGAAAGCACCTAATAGGGGCTGGTTGTGACCTAAGTGCTACTAAATAAAAATAACCCACCCAAAAAGATATTTTATGTGCAAGAAACTCAACAGCATTCAAGAACAAGAAAAACCCAAACATGATGGTGCATGGCGTATAATCACAGCTACTCAGAAGGCTAAGATGGGAGGATCACAGGTTCAAGACCAGCCTGGGAAACTTAAGGAGAACCTATCTCAAAACAAATTAAAAAAAAAAAAAAGGACTGCGGTTATAACTCAATGATAGAGTGCTCCTGCCTGAATTCCATCCCCAGGATCAGAGAGAGTGATAAACAGAGAGAAAATGAACAGGTACACAGCCATTTTTAATTACTTGACCATGTGTTTAATGGTTACTAATCTGATTTCCAACAAAACCAGTTTAAAAGATTACATCTGCCTCTTTATTACGGATTCATGCAAAGCAAATAAACCTATAGAGGATATTTTTAAGACTGTATCTTTATCTTTTTTACAGTACTTAACACATTTAATTTTCTGCATCTGAATCATTTCACTTAAATCACCACTCTTTAGCTCAGTTTCCTGTTCCTCAAATGGGCCGCAGCGGTCAAATCTTGATGCCTCTTCTCTGAGTCCAGCAGATCCCTTAATAGGGATATTTGACAAAAGGTTTTTTTCTTTCCTGTATCTTTATCTTATAGCAAAAAGCACTTGTCTAGTTACTAATCTCTCCCCCTTAAAAATTATTCCCTACCCCTAGAACAGTGGCTGTTCTTTTTAAGTTTTGCTCTAATATGTTAGAGTTAACGTAATTATAAGCTCTCCCAGATGAGCTTAAGGGTCTGTCCAACATTCCATCTTGCAGGACACACACACACACAAAAAAAAACCCAACCTAATGGGGAAACTAACGGTTCACACAGTGAAATTGTGTATTTGCCTCAAGTTTGTTTTTAAAGTTGGTACATCTCTCAGTGAAATCATTATTTTATGTGAATGCTTAAGTCCATGCTAAGCAATCCTTCAGCTACTCCAAAAAATACAGCAGAATGTTGATAGATCCTGGCTGGGTTTTAAATCCAACTCCCCAAAGAGCAACAACAGACACCCAAGTTCCTCAGAAGCCTTCAGGACAAAACTTTAAGAATGATTATCGTAATTAAAATACACTTTGTACTTAGAAGACTATAAATCTTTTTGTCTTTACAGTATTAAAAAAAAGAACCAGAGTGAAAATAAACTAAAAGTTATTCCATGTAAGAGAAAAAAGTAAACAATTAGAAAAATATAAAGGCTGTACACAGCAAAATATTACTGGTTTGAGGTAAAAGGTGAAAATAACAAAACACATTTTGGAAGAAATTCTGAGATGATTTCATATACTATTTAAAGAACCAACAACTATTAAAATATTATAAATATAATGTAAACAGTATCATTTAATAATATTTCTCTTGTGGTAATATCACCCCACTCCAGAGTTCACGCAATGTCAGCAAAGATACAACGAGATCAGAACTTTCATTTCCTGAGCATATATAGCTCTATTCTTTATGGGCTATAGTAATGTTCACAAGATTGAACTTAGCAATTTTGTTTATAAGTGTTTTCAGCAAAGCATACGTAGTTTCATTATTCATTACAAAATTACTTTTGAAAACCAATGTTCAAAAAGAAATTTACATTGTGGTGAATTCACAGGAATATCAAACATGCACGTAGTGTCACAATGAGTCCATGCTACTTTAAAAATAAACTTTTTCTGTTTTTATAAACAAGAGCTTTAAGTTTGCTCTCTTCTAGATACATTATGGAAGGTTTGAGAAACTGAAGTTACATAGGAGATTACTTGACTAAGGCTTCACACTAAATGCTTTGATATAATGCTACATATACCTATTTCTCCCCATTGCCATGTTAATTCTATTTGTGTTGCCCTACCCATGGTGCAGCACTGAAGAAACAAAGGATGAAGATCACATTTTTAGAGAGAGAAAAAAAACTTTTTATATTCCTAATCAACATTAAGAGCAGCAGATACCCTGAAATGCACCAAAATGAAAACCAAACGCGTGGACTAGGAGAGAAAACTTGTGTTGAAATAGGAGACGGGTACACAAAAATTTAAATCACCATTTTTTTCCAAGAAGGTAAAATGTTTCTGCAGAGTATTTAGAGAGCTGCTGTACCTGAGGCAGGTATTGACTAGACTAAACCACAATCAAAGACTTATTTTGTTTGGCAAAGTGGTCAAACTTCACTTGAATGCTTTTAGAGGATCTCACTCTAATCTTAAACAGCAGGTTGCCTTAGTCTAAGGAACCCTGCACATTTATGTTACCTGAGTTTGCCTCTGGCCTTAAACTTCAGTCCCAGTGAAAGGATCCCAATTACCCCAACCAAGTCTTCTCCATTATATCAATCCACCAAGCTCTACTCCTGCAAGTTGGGAAACAGCATCTTTACCAACCCTGGGCAACCTCCGCTGCAGATCTGCGAAACTCCAGAGCATTTCCCTCTACATTTTCCTGGTGAAAAACAGACAGCATTCCTCAGAACTACTTATTCTGCACCATATTACCTATAAGGAAAAACGATTTTCATGGCCAAAAAACCTTAGAAAACATGGGACATTACATCCTTGTTTTGGAGATCCGCCTCACATAAATCCACTACTACATAAGCCTGCTTATATTTGCATAATTCAGTGTCTGATTTTGAAGACCATCTTCCTCAATATTTTTAATATGAAAAAGAGGAACATGGTGGGAAACACTATAACACAAGAATCAGAAGTAAAAAAGCAAGCCCAACGGTGCTCATAAATAAATCAATGGCAATTTTAAAAGACCAGAAGGAAGCCACTGGATTCTATTTGCAGCTCGCTCCTGCTCAGGTGTTTTATGACAGAATCAGAAGAAAACAATCTTGATTAATTTCATTACATGTCCAAGTCATAGAAAGCCAAAAGTAATGAGAAATTGAGACATTCATGATTTCAGCAAACCCTGAAGAAGCTTGAGTTGAATGAAAATAAAAATTCAGTGGAGAAATATATATGTCCTCCAAAAAAAACTGTAAAATATAGAATACAGAAGACCCAGCAGCATATGTAAAAATAAGAATTTTCAACAAAGCCAAACTCAGTGCCAGTTGGTAGAATGCCAAGACCAGGAAGAGAGCTACTGTAATTTCGGGCTGTACTGTACCTACGACGCAGGAAGAATATCTTCTCACACCTTCTTCTACATGTGTGTCAGGCCCTACCCACAGGTCCTTTCACTTCAGCTAACCAACCATCTAAAAGTAGAAACAGACGAAGTGGATCCTCTGAGTAAACAATAAACATACAGACTAAAATTAAAATATGAGTGGGAAGAATAGGTGATTTCAAACATCTGGAGTATTGCTAGACTGAAAGGTATTCAACTTGTTTAAGATGTAGGGTGAAAACTTTCCAAGGCACACGGTGGACACTCCACAAGGAGACACTTTTCAGTGTAAGAAAAAAATGAACCAGAATGTCACCAAGGAAAGCTAAATTATCAGGTACAAAGTAAGTCTAGACAACTTTTAAACATCTACCCAACACCAATTCTAAAATACCCACAGAAACTGGGCCTGGTATCATGTGCCCGTAAGCAAGAGGATCCCTTGAGCCAGAGACCGGTCTGGACAATACAGCAACATCCTAACTCAAAAATAAGTACATTCTAAAAAAAAAAAAATAGCCTCAGAGCCAGTGTTACCCCTTGCAGACAACATGTCCAAGGACAACTCAACACCTGTCACACAGAAACAGGAGCAACAGCGTTGGCTGGGGCTGGAAGCCAGATGCTGACTCAGGAGAGATAATTGTCTGGCTTTCAGGGGTTTGTAAGCACACTGTTGACTAGCCATTATTAAAAGTTAAATTATATAAATTTACCACAAAAATAAATTATGTGAAAAAGAAGGCTAATGACACTGAAACATCATTCCTTGATGTCACTCTGTTAACTAGACATGGGCCTCATGGAACATTTACACCCTAAAATTTTCTAAAGGCTGTAAATCAGGTCTTTTCTTGTGAGAGTGGTCACTGAACATCAATTATCAGCACACGGTTTCAGTAATATATATATTCAGTTATGAAATATTTAAGTCACCCCAAGTGCAACTTCAGACTCCATAAAGCAGAGGTAGTCCTGGGCCTGGTAATATAGGCTTGTAATCCTAGCATTCTGGGAGGCTGAGGCAGGAGTCAAACCTGGACAACTCAGCATCTTAGTGAGACCCTGTCTCAAAAATAATAAATGGGCTGGGGATGATGTAGCTCAACGTTGTAAAGACCCTGGCTCAATGCCCAGTACCACAAAAAAAAAAAAAAATTGAGATGACAGATGGATCAAGGTCATCACTCTCCAGGAATAGAAAAACCAAACACAGGGGCCAGTACCTGAACTTTCTAAAGTTATCTGACTACTCATTAAACTACGGTCCATGCATACAACAGTATACTCTGTGGCCTTTAAGAAGAGTGACGTACTGATGTGAGTTTGTGCTGAAAATTACACATGAGCCTACTAATGGCAGACTTCTCTGGGGAAAGAAATGGAATCCCGGGTGCCATTTTGAATTCAAAGGTTGACATCTGTAGCGTAGATTTTCCTTAACAGCAATGACAATGCTGTAAGTTAACACAAAGAAATTGGCCTGGAGATAAACCTTGACCACAAGACAGCAGCAAAAGCCACAAGGTGGACAGCAGCTGCAGAGGGAGGGAGAATCCTCGAGCCAGGGAGGCCTACAAGGATGCCTCCTGCTGAGGGGAGGATGATGCCAGATCCTCACGATTGTGACCATTTCCAACTTCTGTTTCCCAGGAGAATTAGCTACAACTGATATCCTGCCTTCCTTATTCCATGGGTGTACTTCAAAGGATGTTTCTCATCTGGAGGTGATTTTGCCCGCTCTGGAGCACTTGGCTATGTCTAGAGACGTTTCTGGTTATGGAAATGGAGGGGGGCATCTACCATCTGGTGGACAGAGGACAGAAATGCTAAAAAATCATACAACGCACAGTCACCCACAACAAAGAATCAATCAACTCAAATATTACCAGTGGCAACACTGAGACCCACTACACCAATGGCTCTCACAGCCACCAGAAATCTGGATCTTGATTCTTTGCAACCCGAGGAAGTCTGGCCAAGAGCTAGAGATTCTGCCTTTACTGGAAAGCATGGCCAAAGACTTGGAACTGATGTTATGAGAGCCAGCCAGGCTCCTAAAAACTAACTGCCATGGAAGGTAGCCCAGGGAAGGTTAAAAATGTTAACACTTGACCTAACAACGGGGGATCATTTAGCAGAAAAACTATCTCATTGGTGGGTTACCAGCAGTCCTGCAAAGTATTGTGATACTCATTAGAGAACTTTCCTTAGAAAAGAGCAAAACAGAATCAAATAAAAATTTCTTTAATAACACAGTATTTTAGAAGTTAAGACAGAACTGGGAATATGAGTTCAAATACCAATTTTCATGCGACTTTAAATCTGCTAGCATTAGCTGTAGTTGGACACAGGCTCTATTTCTGTAACTTAATTCTCTTGGTATCTTCAGTCTGCTTATTTGACACCAGTAGTCCTTCTGGAGAACTCACAGCCTGTTTATTTCTCTAAACAGTAAGGTATACAACACAGGGACTGATCCACAGTGAGTCATAATAAATATTTTATTAATTAAATAAAAAGGATTCTTAAATGACTCCTATATACATGACCTTTCCAACTTTGCCATGCCTGACTGAAGTTAGGGAATACCAAAGGCCAATTACCACTTATACATATCAATAAAATGGGGGAAAATATTATATAAGTGCAATACATCAAGTTTACATTGGCCTTGAGTATTCTGCGCACATGTATATCATGGTGAAGTTATAGATCCTTTCCTTAAAATTGTAATATTTAGACTTAGTCCCCTTAAGAAATGGGTACATGTCATGTCACATGTCAATTTTTTAATTCCCTTCTCCTTTTCCTACTTCCCCAACAACCCCCCCACCGTTTTCTACCATCAATCTTGGGGAAGGGTGGAAGAGAATTAATTCTGTTTCCTCCCTAGTAATATGAGACTACCAGAACACAAGTACCTCTGAATGATAAATATTTTCCTGAACTGGCTCCTATATACCATGTAGTTTTAGTTTTTGTGTATTTTTACCCTGCCTATTACAGTTTGGATCTGGAATGTCCCCCAAAGCCCTCATGCTTGGGAGGTGACCCAATCACCAGAGTTAGTCATTGACTTGCTGGGCCATTAGAGGTGGGTTCCAGTCCGAAGGGGTGGATCGCTGGGCTTGACCTGGAAGGACATATTCTAGCCCTGCCTTCCTTGCTGTCTTGGCTTCTTGTCCTGCCATGCCATGACCAGCTTCTCTCTAGCTAGGCCTCTGCCAGACCCTTCCACCACGGCCAGCCAACCACAAGTGAATGGCAATTTCCTGAAACCACGAGATAAAATAAACCTTTCCTCCTTTAAGTTGTGGGTGTTGGGTCCCGTGTGCTAGCAATGAGGAAGTGACTAAGATGCCACCTTAGTCCCCTTTCTGACTTTCCCTATAGAACATACAGGAAGGCCATGATCTAGCTTCTACCACTTTGCCAAAATCCAACTAGGCTCAGCACCTGAGGCAGGTAGGGGCACAGGAAATGTGCAAGTGCCCAGAGAGTGAGGGGCTCAGCTGTCTGGTGCGGGTAGCAACAGAAGAAAGAGTTCCAACATGGCAGCCACCAACTGGTTGCTCAAGAACAGGCAAATCAGTCTTGAGAAGTACGGACTCAAGCCAAGCTTGCCCAGTGTGACGGTTTGGATATGGAAGGTCTCCCCTGCAGGACATTATGTATTCAGAAGGCAACTGGATTGGAGGCTAGGGGGTAACTGGACCAAGTAGATTAATCTATAGATTTCCTGTGCTATTAAGAACTGGAAGGACTGGGATACCAAGGGTGTGGCGGGGAGGGTTACATCCCTGCTCCCAACTCCTCACTGTTTCATGGCTTTCTGAACCACGAGCTAAGGTAAACCTCTCCTTTAAGACACAGGTGTCATGTACTCTAACCCAACAGTAAGAAAGCGCCTAAGAAAAACATCATGTAGGTGAATAGAAGTCAGATGGCGGTGTCGGAAGAAAACCAGGTAAGACGCTAGAAGCCAGAGCTGAGAAGGCCAGAGGAGCAGCACAAACCCCAGCTGCAACTGTAGCTTATGCCAAGCAAGCGTGGCCTGCAGAGGAATTGTTTCTACATAAGAAAAAAGTCCCTTGGGCCTTCCCTCACCAGCCTTCTCCAGGAATAATTAAGGATTTGTTCCTCTGCTACAGGAAGACACTGGATATTTTTATAGATTGTGGAACAACTATCATCTATGAGCCAAAATCTTAAATATAGTAACAGAGTTGGTATAACACATTGTGTTCCTTCTGTTGCTAAATATACGCAGTGAAAAATATAAGGCACAAGTATGGAACTGATTTATTCACAAACTTTTCTCAAATCACAATGTAGGCCCCTGCAAAATCTGTTAGGATGAAAGATCGTCTTTAACCCCTCTTACACCTTATTTTCCTAGGTATTTTATATTAGATATTTACAAGGACCACTATAGCTCATTAGTGCATAAAAGGGAGAAGGGGTGAGATATAACTGCCTGGGCATATGTCTCAAAACAGACTGGCAAGGACAGCAACTCTTGGTTCCATGCTAAGGAAACTACTCACTGGTACCTACACACGGGAAACTGAGTCTCCCAAAGCGTTTCTACTTGAAACAAGTAGTCAGCATTACAATTTTAAAGACCACTTATGTGGATAATGCCAGTCATGCGGACTCAGCCATCAGCAACACCCCGTCAGCCTAATGACACGGTATAAAGCCCAAACCAAAAGGAACTGTGTGTGTGTGTGTGTGTGCCTGGATACACACACATACGAGTATGAACCAGAGCCCTTGAACCTACTGGGCAAGTGCTCCATCCAGCACTGAAATTCCTAACCACCACCTAAATAATTTTAACAGCAATAAGATTATTAAATACCACATAGTACGTAGGATAGAACTGTGGGAGGAGTCAGAATAATGAACAATCATCACTACTATGGTTTCTTTTTAAGGGGGAAGTTTACCCAAAAAATTGCTTCCTGGGTACTTAAGAAATCATTTGTGCTGGAAGGGAAAAAACACTCTGCGTTGTCCATACCGCCCCTTCCTGCTGATCTGATCCTGATTCTTGGGAGCAATTTTGTAACGCTTTCTGGTAACAGTAAGCTACTACTTCCGCTCTCATCTGCAGACACAGTTTCTGACTACAACTGCTTCCCTCCCTCCCCTTGGAGAAGCCCAGTTGCATCTTCACTTGGACAATTTCATTATCTCTGAACTACAAATCTACCTTTAAATTCTTGTTTGAACCTGGAATATAACACCTCACATTTTTCTCTGTGCCTTAACAATTTCAGTAAAATCTTTAACACATATTCAGTTTCCATCTACATGAAAAGTCATGATTTCCTCTTTTTTGAAAATTACCTTTTAGCAAAATTTCTGAGAAAGCAACTGGTTACAGTCTTGAAATTTGGGATAAACAGTATTTTCCACTGATGCTGCCTTCATTCTGCTGCTGGCCTAAAACGGAAGCACAGCCATTCCCCAGCAAGGGTGATGGGCTCCTAGACCTAGGAATGATATTGCCTAGCTGACCAAATGGGATGCCAATAGTAAGCCAGGCAATGTACCATCAACAGAATGGAGGCCAACTACAGCCGACAGCCATGCTAGGGAAGAGTGACAATAGACAGCCGAGGGGCCGCCCTAGGTGGGGTCCCAGATATACGAATCATTTTTTTTTTTTTTGCAGATTCACAAACATACCGCGATATGTCCACAGATCCCATTAGGACACCACCTGTCCCCTGAGAGCCTGCCGTGGCCATTTCTGTATCTAGGGATCTGTTTGTTGCACTTAGTGTTGGGTTTCAGAAATCCAGCATCATCATTAATCTCATCACATCCTATAAACGTGAAAAGAGCGCAAACGTTTACAAAGCTAGCAACATATGATTACAATTAAGCATGAGTAGAGCCTTGTTAAAAAACAAAAGTTGAAAAGGATGAGAAAATGATACAGGATACACAGAGAGGATGTATGTGATTGATTATAACATTCCCCTGTCTGGAGAACTGATGAGAGATAGAGAGGTCTCCTGTTCAAAAAGATGAAAGCTTAAAAGAACACACAATCAGAGTCAAATGGTGCTGTGGGGTCACACACAGAAAACACAAAGTGTACCTCAGACCCCTCAATCCAAAGACATCTTTTGTTGCAAAATATATAGAGAGAGGGGACATACCTATATAGTGCTAGTTTTTTGATGTCCAAATATATGGTGACATAAATTTTACCTTTAATGCATAGCATTCAGAACCCAGTTGCGCAGCAATCCAAAATTTGGGAAAGTATCCTGAGAAGTAGCTGAAATTGAGGGCATTAAATAACTCGGCACAGAAGGAAACTATATACACAAACATAAAAGCCCTGGTGTCTTTATGGGTGTAATTTCTCAATGCTACAGTTTTTCCTTTATTAAAAACTTCCAGATGCATAACACGTTTAGAAGGACCATGACGTACCAGCAGGCTGCTGGTTAAACTCCCGGGGACCCACGGGTGTTTCTGCAGCCATTGGGAAGTTAAGGTTAGGGGGATCCAGTTCGTTCACCTCAGTCTGGTTTTGGTGCTTACAATGGCTTTGTCAGGGAGATAGGATCTTTCCAGCTTTTCTTACTTGGAAAAATTTTCCATCTTTGTTGCTCTATGGATGACTTCCCTCAGAAGGCAAGGTAGCTAGTTAAGAATTGTTTTGTCCTTTAGATTTCCTTAAAGTCCATAGTTTGAGACTGCATTAAGGAGGAAAATCGCTCACCAAAGCTCAGTAACTTGTGAGTTGTAGGGTTGTTTTACTCCATGTCCCACAAGATGACTGGGGAAGGAGCCTCCCTCGGCCAAACAACTGTCCACAACTAGCTACTCCCACAGCACACAGCATCGCTGATGACAGTGGACGTCTGCCTCAATGGGAGGGATACTCTTTCAAGCCCCCTCTGGAGTGTTCTTCCAGCATGATTGTAGGCAGATTTGCATTTTCTCCGTGAAATGTATATTATTATTTATTCACCATTGGCTAAATTATTAATTTCTAGAAATTTGTGCCATTCCTTAAACTCAGATGCACCAGTCCTATATGCTCCTTTAGGGGAAATATTGCATTTGTACGGAACATGTGCAGACTGTCCCTTGTCATTACCTCCGAACAACAGTATAGTGACTATCCACATAGCATTTGTTACAAGTGACCTGGAGATGGCTTAAAAGTATGCAGTTATACACATGTCCTAGACCATCGTAAAAAGACTTGAGCATCTAAGAACTCTGGTGTCCACAAAGGTCACAAAACCCACCCCCACCTCAGATACAAAGTGACTACCGTATTTTTGGAGGAGAGTTATTTATCATATAGCAAGATACTTGTGAACCAAGCATCTCCTCTTATTCAAAATAAATACATTTACAGGCTATAATCGCAGCACTTTGAGAGCCTACAGTAGGAGGATCAAGGGTTTGAGCCCTGCCTGGGCAACTTAATGAGAACTTGTTTCAAAATCAAAAATGAGCCAAGGATGTAGCTCAGTGTGAAGAGTCTGGGCTCAATCCCCAGTACCAATAAACACATTTAAGAAGGCAACAGATTGCTTTAGCTAGATGGTACAGTGCCATATGAATATCTGGAATTAAGGCATAAAACGACAAAGCCCTGTGAAGAAAACACAGAATCATCTCACTTAAAAATAATGTTGTGGGGCTGGAGGAATGGCAGAGCAATTAAAGCACAATTGCAAGGCCCTGAGTTCAGTCCCCCAGCACCATATAAAGCTGAGCATGGCGGCGCAAATCTATAATCCCAGCACTCAGGAGGCTGAAGCAGGCAAATTGTGCCGAGTCCAAGGCTAGTCTGGGCTCCATAGTGAGTTCAGAACCAGCCTGGACTATAGAGTGAGACCCTGTCTCAAAATAAAAAAAAGAAAAAGAAAGAAAAAAAATTGTGACTTGAAATCTTAAAAAATTAAACGACCAAGGTAAAGAGATAAAGGTACTGAGTTTGTAAGGAACAGTACCATTTTTTTACACAGTCCACTTACCCAGCTTCCCCGTGGCACCACAATGATTACACGTCCTCCACTGCTAGGACACTAAGACTCATTAAAGAGACACAATCACATTGTCATTTCTGGATTCCATGCATTTGAGTATATAATTTAACTTCCACCATTTCTAGCTATACTTCCAGTGCAGAAGTTGGGAGTTATGTGTTGACAAGAGGGGGGCGTCTCTAGACAGGGCAGCCTGGAGTGGGGATTTCCTGACGGTGTCCTAGGTAGCCTTTTTTTTTTTTGGGGGGGGGGGGGGTTGCCCTGTGGCCTCCACAGGGGGAAGGGGTGGAAGGGCAGCAGAAAGAGCACAGAGGGCTTTGGCCTCTGTCCCTTCTAACCTCCACAGTGATTCAGTTCATTAGGGGACACGGCTGGCTTTTTTCTCCCCTTTCTGTCACATGAGCTCTTTGGTTTAAAAAAAATAAGAGGAAAAAATTACACCATATCCCTGCCTCAACCGGCTACTTCCATCTAGACACATTCTGACCTTCACTATTACCAGAACGCATAAACTAGCAACGGCTGCAACACATACAATTTACTCAACCACTTAACCTAAATGTGAAAATTACATTTTAAGATGTGCTGACCAGATTCCAAATCCACGAACAAAAACTGTGTACATAATCCAGAAAATGAGCACTCCTAAAATCTAAATTACTACTATCCAAATCAACTGACATCGTTTTGGCATTCCTGGTAAATGAAGTCCTTGCGTCTATTAAACATGCCTTTAAGACAAAAAAAAAAGAAGAAGAAGAAAAAAGAAAGCTTAGTGATACAATTAAGGAACTCAAGATGAGCAAAAATGAAGGCTGTATTTCAAATACCGTATACGGCCACCAAAGTCAAAAATGGAGGCTCCAGATGCAATGTCATCAGCAGCCTGAGGAGAACTGCAAGTAATTCTGGATGGAAGATACTACAGAACTGAAGTGTGAAATCCCCAATTTGTAAACTTACTTACCATTGGCTTATTTATTCTAGCTATTGGAATGTTAAGCTACACAGCTATGAATGTCATCTACTAAATAACTAGTTTAAGTAATGATATTTACTAGTATCTTAAAGCTTGCTAGAATTCACTAGTCTCCACGTACAGGTATAAGAAATGATTTGCCTCCCTCTTGGATCTTTTCCACTGTAAATAAACAGAGGTCAAGAAGCAGGAGTCCATAAAGATTCAATTGGAAAGGAGCTGGGAGAAGCAGTCGTGGTATTTAGCTCAGTTCCTCCCCCTTGTGGTCACACGGGGAACGTGTCTGCTGCCTCACGGCATTCCCTCCACAAGTCCATCACCTATAGAAAAGCCCTCTGAAGGAATATCAGATGCCAATGAAAAGTGCCAACTCAGGTTTGCAGGTGATTTCCACTTACATGAACATCTCCGTCTTCTGTAGCTCCCTCTTTTCCAAGTTTAATTATCTTTGAAGTACAACGTTGACGGACCTATCCCAAAAGCAGTTACTGTCCACGTCTAGGAAGTAGGCAGGCAGCACGCCGCAGTCATTTCCAACACAATTTGAGGGCAAGGGTGTTAGACATCACGGTACATGCAACCACTGCGTGGAACCTGACCCCTATTGACAAACCAGGCAGGGCGGGGACGCGTCTGTTTAGCCGTCACACACGGGCCTTCAGCCGCAGCCCAGACTGATTCATGCGTTGTTTTCACGTCCTCAGCTTCCATCAAACCACCAAGTAATGCTTCTAAAGTGGTAGGATGAACTAAAACACTTTTATGATAGGTTTTGGAAGGTTTCCACTCGAGATAACAGATTGATGTTATTTGGATGTCTAGTGAGGTTTCCCGCATGGCAGGAAATGCCCCCCTGGGCTGTGAAACAGTCCAGATTCTGGCAGGGTTCCTCACCAGCTTTCCATCCACCTAATCCTGTTGAGGAGAGGAAGTTCCCCTCCCCAAACTAAGCCTAGGGTTTCTCCATTGTTTTGGTTAATGCCATGTAGTTGGTCTGGCACAATTACAGAGCAATCAGGAGCACAGTAGGTTATGGGGGCCCCAAGATGGTCCTGGTGCCCACACCACCCCGGAATCAGCTAGAACAAATCCACCTCCATACACCATTTATATTCACCTCAAATAATTTCCAGTTCATGGAAGAACAGAATTATTAGGAAAGCTAAAATGAGTAGTGAAGAATTATCTTCTTAATGACTTAGACACAAGCGAGAAAACGATGCTGCGTCAAGAGGCCTTTTGTCCGCGGTCCTAACGCAGAATTTGGTCAGCTGTCACTCCTGCACCAACTAAAAGCGCTACGCCCAACCTGCCAGACTCATTAAGACTGGAACCACTTAACACGAATACCTGGAAGCACTCGTATGTCGCCTTGTATTGTCTGGTTTTACAAGAAGAGGGCAATGCCTGCCATTCTCACTGAAGTGACACTTTCAGCATTTTGTCGTCTTTCTACAAACTGCTTCTGACTGTGCTTTACCTGACATACCTGGAAACCTATACACTATCCCATCACTAAAGGCTCTTTCTTTCCATCATGTGGCTTGATGGAGAAAAAAGTACTCATAAGTGAAAAACCACACTAGTGGGAAATACAAGTTTCACACAATAAATTCATGTTAGCAAAGTAATTTCTAGGTATGTTTGTGGTGCTACTGGGGGTGCAGCCCAGAATCCTTGCACTCAGCTACATCCTCAGCCACACACTCCTCCCCTCCCCCCCCCCCTTTTAAGCCAGAGTCTCACCAATTTGCTAAGCTGCCCAGGTTGGGCTTGAACTTGCTATCCTCCTGCTTCTGCCTCAGAGAGCTGGGACAACAGAGTGCATCATGGGGCCCAGCTTAAAGGCTCTTCTTAAACCATAGGAAACAAGGCACTGTCCCCTCAACGCTGCAGTTCCCATGTTTCTGCCCCAACTTGAGGAGACACCCTTCAGCCGGTCACCAGCGCTTGTGTCCCGGACTTTCATGGAGAGTTAACTGTACTCGCTTGCACTGATTTATGTGCACTGATTTATGTGTAAGGATTTTTATAGACATGGAAGTTGTGTAGGGCCCTCAAAAAAAAAATGTTTCTTTTCATCTCTAGCTCCAGGAGTCCCGTTCTCAGTACCCCTGACATGATTTTCCCCTTTATTCAATTTACATCTATTTGCAGGAGAAAGAAAATAAACCACCTTCCTCCTACCCACAACAACCCTTTAGTATGACTTATTTGCTCCATCCATTCATACCAACTACCGTCTAACTTTACCATCATTTCTTGAACAATCTGAAGTGAATTAATCCATGCAAATCAGACCCTTATTTATTGCCGTCACTTGTATTTTTTCATCAGAAACCAATTCTCTCCTGTTGTGAACTTCTAAAATATGGTTACGGCCTACCTCCAGAGAACAGAATCTTTATAGATTTTGCATTTACAAAAAGGGCATAGACTTTGGTCCCAAAGCACACTATATCTTTGATTGCACTTGTCACCCTGTGAATTCACATCATTTTTAAATAAATGGCCTCCTCATTGAAACGGAGGCTCCTTGAGGGAGACACACGTCTGCCCTGCTCATCAGTCCATTTCTAGGAAACAGCAGACTCTTCACTGTATCCAGAGAAATGACAAAAGCCTTTCAAAAACATTATCCAGCACTCTTCAGAGACAGGCAAACAGTTTGTAAACACGATGCCTGGAAATGATTGCCTGGGATTGTGTAGTGTGTTAAGGACAAGCCAGGGCTATTCAGGCTTCTTTACTCCTTGTTCATGCTCTCCATCTATAACTTCTCAGAGGCTTTGACACCTCACGCCCCAGACAGGTCACACTACTTGTAAGTAGGGCCCAAGAAATTGATCCTAATATTTTTGGGTGGCTGCTTGCTCCCCACTGGCCTTCACCAGCTGAAACATACAAGCTCTTTCATGAATAGGCCTACTATGTGCACAAGGCATGTGACACTCCAAGAACAAAGCCCAAGCCGAGGTCTAGGGCCATTGCAAGGAACCAATTTATTCTCTCATATGAAGGTCAGTTTTTTCCTTTCCTTAATGGTACTTGTGTCTATAGCTCAGCTACTTACTGATGAGTATCTACTAAATAGAGCTTTGAGTTATAGAGATTTTTAAATTTTATCTTGGGATTTCTTGAAAAGCAAATATGTTTAAAATAGACCACCTGAGCTCATAAAAAATGTAAATTTTCAAAGTGGACAAAAATGATCTGAAACATGCTTGTGGTGATAGTTGCCCGATTATAAAGCTATGAATATTAAAATACATTATGAATTATTCTTATCTTTTTTCAAATGAGGTTCTCCTGAGAACCTTGGAAATTGACTCAAATAGTTAAGCTTTCTATAAATATTTTCCATAAGTATCTGGTATATAAACTAAGGATCTCTTACAGTTATGTCTTTTTTGCAATAGTGGGGCCTGAACACAGGGCACTACACATGCTAGCCAAATTCTCTACCACTAAGCTACATCCCCAGCCCTTTTAGAGACTATCTTCCTAAGTAACCCAGGATTGCCTAGAACTCATGATCTTCCCCTGCCTCGGCCTTTCAAGTAGCTAAGATGATAGGTATGTGTACCCAGCACCCAAGAACCTCATAGTCTCTTAAGCTCAATTCTAATCTACTTCAGTCCTATTTCACCTAAAAGGGCCACAGCTTTTGGAATTTTTATAAAAATAATTTGAAACACTAACAGAGAAATCTACCTTTTAAACCCTTCATTGATGGGACAGGGAGAGGTAGTGACTAGTATGAGTCTCTGCATGAAATATCTAAGATATATTTGTCATTAAACAGGCATTTCAGTCCCAGACCTGAATTAATTAGTCCACTGCATTATGAGCACCGTCTTTAGGGCTCAGTTTTCCAACCTATGCCATGTGGCTCTTGGACCAGGTTAAATAGCACATAAGAAAAAATAAATTTCTTAATGCATAGTAATATGCCAGACTGTGCACAAAAGTTGTCACCCTACAAAGATGATAGTATTCGCCCTTTATGAAAGCAGGTAAGGAAAATGGAACATGACCAAGTCCTCCATTTTTACTAAGGTCTCATAATTATTCAGTAGGTCCACAATTCCAGTCTAGACTTACCAGCTCCAAATTCTGCAGTTTTTCTCTACTTCTCTCTAGACTTTGGGCTTTTAATTTCTTCAGCTGTGGACAGGAATCCTGACCTTGCCTACAGGCCTACATTAGTGACTTTCTCTAAATCCCAGTTTCCTCATCTCTAAACGGAGATTACCAGTACTTAGTGCTTTCTCTGGGTGGTTATTAAAGTTCAAGAAGAGGGCATCTCCTACAATTAGAAGCCATTCAATAAACACTCTTCCTCATCCACACCCCACAGAGGCTCCTCGCAAAGGCTATTTTTTTTTTTTAAGTCTATAACCTTGATGTCTCCATGCAGCCTACCTGGATGGACCTCACAGGACTGAGCTCTATGAAAACCAATTCAAGGGAGCACAAATAACGCGGCATTATTTCTGGGCTATCAGCCCTTGGCTCGGTGACTGAGACTGTCAACAAGAGTGTCAACTTCAAGGGGTGGCATTTGTCCACAGGAACCGAGCTGAGGTCACAGACTTGTCTCATGCTGCCCCACCACCAGGTGTCTGGGTGACAACTCCTAGTCACTGCAAACCAGGGTTAGAGCCAAGCCAGGTGGGAAGTACCCCATCTCTTTTCTAATCTCTTTGCTGAGCCAGCTTGGTCCCTAAGACAATACCTCACACTAATTCAAAAGAGCTCCCTTCCTCCAGGACACTGCTTTGAACATAATGCCTTTATTTTGAAGTGTCTGATTGTTCTACAAGCAGGAGGGAGTGTTTCTTTAACAGGAATCTGTCAGTGAGAATTCAATTTGATTTTGTTTATTGGAATGCACACCTTCAAATGATTACCTCACAAGTGGCCAGGTAAAAAACTGATGTCATGTGGAGCGCCAGTGGAGGGAAGGAAGAAAGGCAGCTGTGAGGGCCAAAAAAAAAAAAAAAAAAAAAAAAATCCGAGGAAATCACCACTTATTCAATTACTATGTTAAGATAAAGCACAGTCTAAATCCTAAAAGATAATACAAAGCAAATTGTAAGTGTAATTAATCATTTTCTTCCAAGTTGCAAATTAGACTTCACTACCAAGCCTACATTAAACACTAGGAAACAGTTAATAGCTTCTCAAAAATAGAACTCAGTGCTGCGGAGGCCACTTTTCTATTTTTAGCAAGCTCACTACAAGTCCTACTAATTAAGCCCAAATACTTTCACCCAGGTGAAGACTGTATCCAAAAAGTGCCAGATTTACCCAGAAAGTTAGATACCACGTGGTTTCTCTTGCATGAGAAACCTAAATTATAAGCAAATAAATGAGTGAAATAAAGCAGAGGTAGGAGGACACCAAACAGCAGGTGTTTGGGGACATGGAAAGAAAGGGTGTGGACGAGAGGTGTAAAGATCGGAACTGACTGAGATAACACCCCAAACAATGGTAACCATTATGTATTACCAACATACACTAATAGTAATTTTTTAAACTGCTGGGCCCCGGTGATGTGATCAAAGAGATCCCAATACCAACTGTTTTAAAGAATTCAAAGAATCCTTACAGGCTGACAAGGTTGGTGTGAGTTAATTCCTGCCTTAGAAAGCTCCTTGACTATTCCACTTCTGAATTCTTCCCAGCTGAAAACAACTAAGAATGAAAACTATTATACATTGTTAAATGTTAACGCTTTGTTTTCCTGTTGCCTCACATGTATGTCTTACATTTTGTCAGTCTTCCATGAAAATGCATATAGTCAATAAATAGAATATAAACAGTAAATTTTTAAAGCCATAAAACCTGGAAACGGGATTTAAAATTTCTAAATACAGCTCTAGTCTGGTGTTATCAATACAAATTATAGGAGGCAAAAAAATCTGAGAATATGAGAAAATGCAAAAACATACAGTCACACAGCACTCAACAACGAAGATATAGTCTAAGAGTTGTGTCCTCAGACCACTTTGTCATTAGGCAACCATCACACAGTACCCTCACACAAACTAAGATAGCTATGATATCACTAGGCTGGAGCAATGTATGGGGTCTGTGAACAACTGGAACATCATTGGGCAGAATGTGACTATGTGTGTCTTTTTTAATGTACCATGTTCTAAGTATAATAAACTTAATGAAAATGTAAGAGACTTTCTGTGCATGATAAAAGAAAGCCAAGTGTTCATGAGTCATCTATCTCTGAAAAACAAGAGTCACAAGTTTTTGTGGCCTGTATCATTGAAGTCATTGGATGTTAGGCCAGTAACCATGTTTCAAAAGCTTTTAAATTGTTACACCTGCAGATGGCTACAAGCCTCACAGCTGTGTAGACGAAGATTGGTGATTACCCAGGATGGGTTTGTTCACTGATGTCCCTCCATCCTTCTAATATGCTGTCATTAATATCGTTCCCTGTAACTACATAGAAAAAAATGGTAAAGATGTAAGACCCCATTTTTTGAGAAGTCATTGAGAAATGGGAAGCTCAAAGCTAAAAAAAAAAAAAAAAATCCCTTTAGCCTTCGTCTTTAGCTACAGAATAGGAAAAGAGCATTCTTTGATAGATTAAGAAAAAGCCAACCAAAGAAGCAAAGTTGGTTTACTTTTGCAACATGAAGAACAAACTTGCACTAATGCAACATTAGCCACCAGAGAACTGAGCATCTGACAGTCCCACAATCCTTTTCACCACAGACATTCATTGAACAAGATTGAAGGATGTTTTGCAAGCTGTGACTCTAAGAACTTCCTCGTTATACATCCTCTCGCCTACATGTTCCTAGGCAATTACCTCTATCTCCCGTGATTTTCCCTAGTGGATCTCGGCTTGCTACTTAAAATAATAGCTGGGGCTTTCCTTGCCATCCTTTTAACTGAGACATTTTGATTTTAATAAAGCAAGCTGGGTCTGCAGTCTTTCTCTACTGTGACTTCAGGTAGACTGGACAGACACAGGACCTTGATTTTCAAATGCTCTGCCCTGGAAGAAACCTTGTTAACTAAGGTCCACTTTACCTGCTGGGCAGTTGCACTCTGAAGGCGCGTCTCTCGCAGTTCTGATCTTCACCATATGTTCGTAGGATTTCTGTAGGAAAAGAGGTATTAGTGGTCACCAGTAGCACGGTGCAGAAATGGAGTCTCTAGGGACTCTCTGGTCACATGCTTGACTTATCAGTATTTGATGGCCTACATGAGTAACATTTACATATGTACTTGGACCTTAGTCAAAAGGTAACAGTACCCTATCCCTAAAATAAGAAAATGACCATTGACATTGCAGCAAGTTCCTTGGATTACTCTAACATCTTTCTCCATTCAACTACGGCCAAATCTCCCCGCTTTGCCCAAGCACAAGCAGTCAGTGCAGAAACCTGGCACTTGCTTCTAGGTAAGCTGTAGCTGACCCGAAACAGACAAAATTTTATATAAGCCCAACTGCCTTGGCTTGTGTTCCAACTACTGCCAAACCGTCCCTCTGTTGGAGAGCAACTTCCAAAGACTCCCTAAGACCCGGCCAGCGGTGCAGGGCCGATAATCCCAGTACTTTGGAAGGCTGAGGCAGAGGGTCCAAAGTCCAAGCCCAGTCTGGGCATCTTAGTATGACTCTGTTTCAAATTCAAAAAATTTAGAAGTGGGCTAGGGATGTATCTCAGATGGGGGGTTTCCCCCCAAAATCCACCCAACTCAAACCTTAAGCCATCTTTAAATAGCTGCCTAGATTCCATCCTCATCTCCAGCGGTTTTTCACTCAAACACCCAGACAATGTATCTCCTACCAAAAATAAACTTCCTTAAAATGTTTTCAACTTTTAATGTGAAAAGAGTCTATGAGTGAAAAACCTTGATTTTAAAATCAAAGACAGGGTTATTTCACCCTTAAGAGTGACTTGCCTTTTGTATATTCCTAACACCTATGGCCTTAGTCTAATAACCTGTGAAGTATTTTCCAGACGTGTCCTCAGTGAGCAACATGCATTCTCCACACAACTGAGAGAAAACCACATGAGACTCAAGAAAACCAAAACAAGGCGAAACGTCCCGGTGCCGTTCTGACCACCTTTCCCTCTTTCAGACCTCTGTGGGGAGGAATGAAGAGGTGGGCTTGGTGACACCAAAGGACATGCATATCTAGACAGGCGCACGCGGCCCGCCAAGCGCGCACACCACAGGGGTGGAGGCCGGTCCTGCCTGCGGACTCACACCTGCGCAAAATGTTACCCACGTGCCAAATACCCCAGCCTCACACCTGCGCCAGAAGCCGCTCCACCTTCTCCTGCACCACGGCCTTGAGCTGGTCCAGGGGATCCGGCAGCGGGCGAACGGAGGGGACTCCTTTAGCGGCTTCCAAAGCGACGATCCTCGCCTGGAGGTCGCTGGTTTTCACCCCGAGGTACAGGCAAGAAAGCACGGCTACCACCGACAGGAGGGTCGCCAAGGCAGAGCACGGGGGCAGGGCGCGGGCACAGCGCTGCCCGGCGGGGCTGGCGGCCTCGGCCCCGGCCTCACGCCCCGCGCCTTTCCCTGCGTGCTTCACCAGCATCGTGGCGGGCTCCGCTGCAAGGCTTCGCTTTCCGCCCTCCACTCCTCCAACGATCGGGAGGACAGAGAAAGACGACTCCTCCAAAGTTCAGTCCCGGGGGCTGCGCAACTAGTTGGGGGGTGGGAGCAGGGCGTGGAGCGGGACCTGCTCTGGGCTCAGCGTGGGGACCCGAGCGCGCGGGCCATCCTCCGCGTCCTTCTCCGGCCGCGAGGGGAAAGCACCCTCGGGACGCGCCCTGGGGGCGACGGGGGCGAACGCAAAAGGAGCCCACCTGCACAGCTGTCCTGCCCTCCCCCCAGGCCAGACCCCTCTCCCGATGTCCCCGCTGGCGGCCGCGCAGGGTGGCCCGGACCTGTTGCGCCTCTCCTAGTGTGCCTGATGTCTACCTAGCCGCCGTCTTTCCGCACGCCGACCTGTTTCCCACCCGGGTTCAGTTCCAGGCCAAAAGGCTGAGCGACACCACGCGCGCACAGCCCCACAGGGTTGGCCAAGGTGGGGGTGACGCGGAGAGGGGAAGGCGAAACAGCCCAAGAAGCCACGCACGTCGCGGCAGCGCGGAGTAGCTCTGCAGCCCCGAATGCGCGAGCCTTAAATACCCTGCGGGATGCTGGGGCGTGCGTGTGTGTGTGTGTGTGTGTGCGCGCGCGTCCGGGCGCGATGGGCCCGCCCCGCGCTCCGCCCGCGGCTCGGCTGCAGGGCGCTCCCCTGCCCGCGCCCCCAGCCGCCTTATTAGCATAATGCATTCACCTTGGCCCAGCCCGCCCGGCGCGAGACCCCCGAGGGGGCGGGGAGCCGGGGTGGGAGAGGAGCGGGAGGCCCCTAATTAGCATAATATATGCAAAGGACTGGAGCAGCCGCTCTGATTGGAGAGGAGCTGGGCGAGCCCTGCCCCTCTACTGTACCTCCGGCACCCCCTACGGCGCGCAGAGCCGGGGGCCGGAGCGGGGTGAGCCGCTCAGCCGGCGGCCCCGCGCGAGCGTCTCCCTCTCCGCGCCGCCTTCCCTCTGTCCGGGTGCGGAACGGGAGAACCAGCGCCGGGGGGAGAAGGGAAGGCGAGCGCTCGGGCCGGCCCGCTTCTCCCGCCGCGGCACCTCTTCCCACCTCGCCCCCGTGTCGCGTCGCCCCTCCTTCCCACGCGCCCCAGGCGGAGTGTGTGCTGACGTTCCTTCCCGGGGCCGCCGCACGCTGGGACGGGGGACGCGTCCTCCCCTCCCCCGGCCGGCTTCCGCCCGTCCAGGCGGCGCTGCGCTGCCCCGCCCCCAGCTCCGCGTTCCTAGTCTGTTCGAGGGTGCTAATGCGTTTTCCTGATTCCCGATTTTGCAGCATTGAGAAGGGAGCGCCGAGGCACAGGCTTCTTTCCGGGCTTACGAGGGGCTGACCAGGGTCAAGGCACAGGGTCTTAAGGGGAGTTTCGAAAGTTGGTAGTAATTAGCACGTTGCGTGTTAATTGACTGGGGAGGGGAATGATACCACTTCTTAGATTGAGCCCCCATCTCCTTCACGTGAGAAAACACCTCTCCCACCCTCAAGCCAACCTCAATCAAGCCCTTGCTCGGCTGTAGGCAATCTGCAGACTACTGCGGGAAGCACACCTTTCTCCCGTGCGCAGTAATGCTAGGCACGGGGAGCTAGAACAACATCATTAGGAAATGAAATACACAACATGCAAGTTTTCGTGAATTTTGCTTTAAAAAAATCAAAACTAATTCCTTGCATTTGTTTTACATGTTATTGGAGGGTTGTTCTGGACCGAGAACACCGGTATCATCTGACTATATAAAACATTCTGGGGGTTCCCAGCGCAGATCTTAGCAGGAAGCTACTACTAAGATCAGTGTGCTAACCAGCCCCCCCCAAACAGTTTCATGCACACCAAGAGTTGGTGAGCCCGTTGTTATAACGCGTTACAAATATTTTCAGATGCATTTTTTTCCTTTGAACCTCATCACCCTGTGATCCAAATGAAGAATTATTGTGCCTGTTTTATATATAAACAAGTCACATTTTATCTTAAACATTTCCAAACTAGAATCCAGACAGTGAGCACAAACGTGTGTGTGAGTGCACGTGCGTACTAGAGATTTAACTCCAGGTCCTTGCTGATATTGAGCACATTCTCTGCCTCTGAACTACAACCTGACACTGCTACAAATACTTTAATATGTCAAGTACTTCTGATTTTTCTAGATTTCTCTCCAAATGTTGCTCAGTCCCTTATGCAAGGCTTTTTCTCTGCCTGTCCTTCGAATATTTGTGTCCTTGGGTCTCTGTCTTATGCATCTTCCCTTCTAACTCTGTACTGTCACCAGCACAATTTCTAATTGTCATATTTTACACAGATGTGCCCTAATTCTATGTAGCAAGCCCAGAATCCTGAGCCTTATAGCCATACAGACAACTTCCTGTTTACCATCTCCACTTTAGAGGCCCCACTAGCAATTTCAACATAAACCACAGCTTACCTCCAAACTCAGCACTTTGTCCTGTTTCCGTGTCAGCACGGAGCTGCCATCCATCCATGCAACATCCCTGAGTGCCCCACCCCCCAAAAAAAGAGTTGAGTAGGAGCATAGCTCCGTGGTTAAAGCGCTTGCCCACCATGAGCAACGTCCTGACTTTGAATTCTCAGCACCACATAAAGCTGGACCTGATAGCCCATACATGCAATCCCAGCCCTCAGAAAGCTAAGACAGGAGGATTATTGTGAGGTCAAGGCCAGTCAGGGCTACACGGTGAGTCTAGGACCAGCCTGGACTACAGAACAAGACCCTGCCTCCAAAAAAAAATAAAAATAAAAATAAAAACGTTAACAAGCCCTGGCTTCACCCTTGCCCTCCTCTTCACTACCCAAATTCCTTCAGTACTTCCATTGTCTTTAGGATGAAAATCATACACTGTGCAAGCCCCCTACCTCCACCAATTGGAGCCACCTGACCTGCCTCCTTCAACATTCTTCTCCTGACTCTTCAGTTTCTACCAAGCCCACGTGGAGGCAAAGAGAATAAAGAACTTTGACTTTGGACAAGATGCCACTCTCTTGAACTTTCCGGAGCAAAGCCATTTTCCATCATGACTAACACTGACGGTACGCTACACAATCCACACATTCTTACAGCACAGTTGGTAGAAATTGGTCACAAGAAAGCACATCAGCCATGCCTGCAAACTCTCAGAACTATCAGACCTCAGTATAGAGATCGAGCTGGAATTCTGTGGATTTGTGGACCTTTATCCAGAGGATTAGGTTTGCTTCATGTCCTTGGTGGGCACAATACCTCAGAAATACACAAGCCATTAGCTCTAAGATCTCAAACCCCAGTAGATTCTCTGCATCAAATACAAAGAATGCATGGATTAACCAAGCTCTTGGGGGGGGGGGGGTTGAACCTATGTTATTCTGCAGATTTATCAGACCACAGTTGTTATTTTGGACTCAAAAAAGCTAAAAATAGCACTAAAAAATTGCTATCATCCAGCTGACTCCAATTTGCCTACAACTAAGATCATTAGTAGTAAAAGGCAACCAGCTGGTTCACGAACAGGTACGTGGTGGGAAGAAGAACAGCACCTGCCCCTGGGTTCGTGCTCTAATCTCCAGACGTGGGAGAACAGATTTGCAGAGTTAAGAATCCTGAGGCGGGGAGATTTTTTTCCATTATGTGGGCGGGTCGAATGCAATTGCAAGGGTCCAGTTTGTATCAGAGGGAGGCCGGATCTCAGGAAGAGAAATCAGAGCGAGGAGACTGACGATGAAGATGAAAGGGTCACAAGCGGAGGAATGCAGGCAGCCTCCAGGCACTGGAGAAAGTGAGGAACAAGCTCTCACCTAGAACATCTAGGAGGAAGTGGGCCAACGCTCTGAGTTTAGGATCACTGATGATCAGAACTCTTAATTGAAGTCTGCATTAAGTCACTCAATTTGAGGTGACTTGTTTATTACAACAGAAAAAGGCAACTAGCATAATTAAAAGCACAAGAATTCATTCTTCATCTGCTACAGAAGGAATCCCTATCCCCACGGCCATGGGCTGCTACCGGCTGCCTGCTCAGACCTGGCTGCACAGTAGGAGAGTAGCAGGCAGCTGGTTTGTGTAGCTGCACCTGTATTTACAGCTATTCCCCGTTGCTGGTATTCCCACCTGAGTTCTGTGCTCAGGGATGGCATTAGGTCCTCATAGGAGCATAAAATCCCCATGAGAGGCATCAGGTGTCTCGCCTCTTAGGAGAATCTAGTGCCTGACGCTCTGAATTCTCCCTCTCCTCCATCTGTGCAAAAATTGTCTTCCATGAAATCAGTTCCTGGTGCCAATATCCTAAGTGGCACTGAAACACGGCCTAACAGTGATGCCTTCTAACTCAAGTAATAAATCCATGTCTCTCAAATGTTTATATATGTCTATTTCATTGGCAGTCTCCCTGGGAAAGAGTTGGAGAACATGCTTCCTCTCATGTCACATAAAATTAAGATGCCCTCTACAGAGGCATGTTAAACTGAATACAATATGTTCTATTTCCGCGAGGCCTCCCTTCGGTACAGCTCAGAAACAATCAGCCTGCCAGGCAATTCAAGCCTTATCAATTTTCTTCCCTCCCTGACCAGCCTCACTGCTGGGACTACAGAGACCTGTCTCCAGGTCACTGGAAGAAAAAAGAAAGAGACCTCTGGCGGAGAGGTGTGGCAGAAAGTTACAGTTGGGGGCGGGGGGGGGGGGGCGGTGAAGAAAGTTGCCTGGGAACAAAAGCAAGAAGAGACAAACTCAAGAAATTAGAAGTAGCAAGATTTTTTTAAGTCAGTGGAAATGCTCTTTTTAAATAAAAATGTCATAAATCTGCCTGCATATTCTAAGAGGTTGATCAATAAAGAATCTAGGACATGGATATTTCAACGGTGGATGTTTTACATGTATTTAGAGAGATAGCAATTAATAGGAGCTGCTGGAATTAGCAGGTAGATATTAATCACATCACAGGAAAATATTTCAGCTTGGCTAGCAAATATCTTTCAGGGAGACTAATTTTTTAAGGCTAATTAATTTTCCATAACCACAGCTTGGAGCAATGTTTACCACTGAAGTGACCAGACAGAAGTAGACATCTGAAGGGGTCTCTTGCCGTCTCTGTGAATCCACACAACCTGACGTGTCCCTCACGTACCTTACTAAAGAAAATGCTGGAATAAATGGTTTGTGGTGGTTATTACACAAGCTGTTTTAGAAACTACACACATGATATCACAGAACTACCTTCTCGGAGGAGAGTTTCCCAAAGGCAATCAAGCAGGCAGAGAAGGGTTAAGTGGACAGAGCCTTAGAAAGACACAGCTACCCCACTGTCAGGCACATTTCAATAAATCACAAATTATAAATATCTTTTGGAGCAGAAGAGCAGAAAAGAAGAGTTTGGCCCTTAGTGACAGCTGAGAAATTCCCTTTCAGGCAGATCAAGGAATTGATCGCATTTAGCCAAGCCTGGTTAAGCAAGGGGTTTATGGCTGTATGAATCCAGTAATCTGGACGATACACGCCTTCCCAAATCCCAACCCTCAGTACAGCCAGCTTGATGTCATGTTGTTTTGTTCAGAGGGCAGAGGTGCCTTTTTTTCCTCAAACTTTAAATGAATGATACTCAAGATTTCTCTCAAAATTTGCCAATTACATTGCAAATTCAACCAAAAGGCAATTTTTCATTGACCTGCCCACCACACTGGCCTTTCCGTGCTGGTGCTATGTTGATAGAAGATGCTCATGTCATCAAATCAGCTTGTAGTTAATAACACAGACTCCAGGGTCAAGCCACCTGGGTTTATTAGCCAGCTCAGCCAGTTAATAATTGTAGAAATTAAAGTCATTTAATTTTTCTGTGTCTCCTTTTCTATTCTATAATATAAGGCTAGCAAAATTTAACCACTAGGACCTAGTACTGTGAATAAATGGGTTGGAACGTGAAAGTATTGCCAAGCCTCATGGGTGTTAGAGAAACACACAATCTAGCTTTTACTGATACATCTGTTGTCATTGTGTGGGCATGGAGGCGGTACTTTGGGTTGAATTTAGGACCCTGGCACCAAGGTACATCCTCACTTCTTTTTATTTGTTTGTTTGCTTATTATTTATTGAGATGGGGTCTCACTAAGTCTCACTTAGCTTGAGGTACTTATACAAAAAGTATTAGTTTATTAATCCATAGATCCAGACAGGCAAGAACAGTCTTAGGCTGTGGACACCTGCATACCCTAACCATGACTTCATTCCTACTCCAGTTCATAAGGACAGAGTGGCACCAGGGTAACCTTCTAGCTACTGGGTGATTCTACGAATTCTGTTCCATTGACCCACCTGTCTTTTTTGCATGAATATCATGTGGTTTTATCACTGCCTCCATGTAATGTAACTTCATGTCTAGTGTTGTGATGCCTCCCTCCTGCTTTTGTTTATCAGGTAGTAAAATGTTTTATAAAAAAACATGTAATCAGTACAGTTTGTTATGACTTTAGAGACAGAAAATAAATAACAGAGAAAGAATTTAAAAGTCTCAAAAGAGGCCTACACAAAGATCACTTAAAATGAGAAAGAAATGACCCAGAAGTGTAAAGCGATGCACAAAAGATGAAGTTTTCAATTAATTATGCTGTATCATCAGCAGAAAAAGACACGGAAGCCTTTCTTTAGAAAGCACACAAAAAGTAAGCAGACAGGTTATAGCCTAAACATAAGGATAATAATACAGAACATTTAGATGATAATATAAAAATATATCTTTATGGTGTTAGATTAAGGCAGGGCTTCTTAAGACCCTTGAACGAACAGAGAGAAAATGATTGAGAAACTAGAATACACTAAAAACTTTTACTTAACTTTTTCAGAAATTTTAGATGAAGGAAAGATAAGCTACACTATGGAGAAAAATAGTTGCAAAATGTAAAAATGAAAAGACTATTATCTAGCATATGGAAGAATTCCTACAAATCCATGGGGGGAAAAAAGCTAGAAAACTCAACAGAAAAGCAAGTAAACATTTGAATAGGTGTTTACAAACCAGAAACTAAAAAGGGTCCATGTGTGTTTTCAAATGTGTTCAACCCCACAAGTAATCAGGAAAATGCACATTATAACTACCATATGATACCAGTTTCCACCCACCGGAGAGGTTAAAATTAAAGAGATCGGCTCAAACAAATATAAACAAGAATGCAGAGTACCTGGAACTCTCCCACGCTAAGGGTCGAAGATTTGCATATGCACTTTGCAAACTGTTAGGGACCATCACCATCTGTACAACAAACCAGCAGAGCCTTGTGAAAGGACTTTGAGAGAGCTTAGAGCGTCTGCTAGATGCTACAGGCCTTCGAGGGGGCTTCCCGCGGGGCTTGCGGGGCAGGAAAACGTCGTTGGAAACTGTGAGGCAAGAAGCTTGTACTATGTGGAGGCGGATGATGGGGCGCGATTGTTTATGGTGAGGAAGAAAGTGGAAAGATGTTGTTAGTGAGCTGTGTCGTCTATCCGGGAAAGTTCCATTCAGAATGTTGACGTTGCCAGCAGTTTTCCTCTTGATGTGTATAATAAATGTCAAACTTGGAACACGAGCAAAAGAATGCTTGTTAGATAAAAAGGAGGCCGGGAATTGTGGGGATTGAAGTTTTCCAACCACTCCAGATGACGCTGACAGGAGCGTTCACAAATGGCTTTCGAAGGAGATCAAATCCAGAGGCTCAGGAGAACAGAAAAGCTGAAGCTACATGACCAAAAACTCCCTAAGACCTCAGAAATGCCTAAAGCCATGCCTGGAGGGACTGTTCAGTCAGTGAAGCTTTACGGAGTGTTGGGGCACGGTCACCCAGCCATAGGCTATTTTTTTTTTTTTTTTTCCTTTCTGAGACTGGGTCTCATCACTCTGTAGCCCAAGCTGGTCCTGAATTCACTATGTAGTCCAAGCTGGCTTTGAACTCACGGCAATCCTCCTGCCTCAGCCTCCCAAGTGCTGGGATTATAGGCATATACCACCACGTCTAGCTTTATGTGGTGCTGGGGAATCGAACTCAGGGACCGTCAATATTTTTATCAGCATGTGTTTGTGATCCACAACAATTACATTCATCTTAGAAAACTGATGAGTGGGCACATTCCATCTTAGTCATTTTTTCTCCCCTGTCCCTTCCCGGTCAACCCACCCTCCCCCGCCCTCCCCCATCCTCAGCTCAGGTCTCTTTGCATCTCCACAAAGTCAACCTCCTGCCACTTCTATCAGCTCTCTTCTATTTTCCTCTTTAAATTATTTACTTTGTGGGTTTCTCACACAAGAGAAATTAAGCTAAACTGTTTCACCTCCTTGTGTATTTGGCTTAGCTTTGTGGACTCAAGGTGTCTTCCTTTTCCCATAAATGACTCAAAGTTATTTTTCTTTTTTCTTTGAGACAGGCTCTTTCTCCGTAGGCCAGGTTGGTCCTGAGCTCCTTATGTAGCCCAGGCTGGCCTTGAACTCAATAGTAATCATCCTGCCTCAGCCTCCCAAGATCTGGGATTACAGATATGTGCCCCCACACATAGATTATGAGGTGCCAGGGAATCGAACTCAAAGTCTTTCACTTGCTAGGCAAGTGGTCTAGCTGCTGTGCTATTTTTCTAGCACCAAATTTATCCTTACTTATGGCAGAGTGGTACTCCATGAGTTTGCAGGTCTTTACATAGGGAGTAGCTATCCTTAAGTAAAAATATATGAGGATTCTAATTAAGGAGCCACATCAAAAAGCACTCGCTTTATACCTGGACCTAATTTAGATAAGCTCTTTGATATCATAGTACATTATGAGGCATACTGTGGCTCTAAGATGAATGACAGCCATAAGGCCCACCAAAAACTTTCACAGGGCCAATACTACTTGTCGCTTAGCAGTATAATGCCACCACCTGGACTGCGACTTTCTCACCTTGGGCCAGGAATTTCCAAATGACAAGGTCATCTCAGATTGGATGCAACTCTCACAAGCCTCTAAAGAAACTGATCCTCACAAGAACAGCTTAACATTCTTAGTGAAAGAAACACCTTGTAGCGGACCTGTCTTCAGTATGTGCATAAGAAAATGCAAGTCCTCCAACCTGTGAGGGTGGCCTCTGAGTAGAACCCCTCCTGGTGGTTCTGCTGCCCGGCCCCTGATGGCACCGGGCCTGTGCCACCAGCCCACTCTTGCCTTCTATCTTGTGGAGCCACACTAAACATCTTGAGCATCGACCCAGGACTGAAGGCATCTCAGCATCGACCCAGGACTGAAGGCATCTCAGACACAAATGGGACCCCAAGGAGAAGATGCCCTGGGGAAACCAGGTAGAAGAATCACCCAGGATCCTTGAGTAAGAAAGACTTGCAGCTCATAGTGAGATGAGGTTTGGAGGATGCGTGGAGAGGGTCGTGGGCATATTTTTCTTTCTCTTGAAACACGCGTTGCCATATCCTGAAGACTGCATCAAGCTAAGACCCCCATATGGGGAGGAGCAGAGGCTCCCGGCCGTAGGTAGTACCGGCTTACCAACATGTGGATGAAGCTCAGCCTGGGGAACCTGGAAACGTAACATGACCCCATCTTAGAAAAACAGAAAGAGAGAGAGAGAGTGCTAGAGATGCAGCTTCGTGTAAGAGTGCTGGGCTCAATTCTCATAGCACAGGGAAAAAAAAAAAAAGGTTTTCCAACCAACTCTCATTGGCAGCAAATTTTGATTCTAGTTAAGATCCAAAGGTCTATTACAGCATATGACCTTGGAGATAAATGGCTGAAGAAATCTGTAGGACAAAATCATTAAGGAAAAGAGGATAAATTAAAACTGAGACATCAGGGGATTAGTATAACTATCTGAATCATCTGTGTGGACCTTGAAATCACAATTTTTTAATGAATAGTGCTAGAGAGTATGAAATACAGAATTTAAAGACTCAGGGAAAAGGATGAGTAGCCACAGGTTTGTAGTTTGTGTGAGGGTGATGGTGTCACAGGGAGACATCAGGAATACAGCAGAAAAAAAATTACTTATGGGAATTTTTTCCAGATTTTTAGGAAATAATTAAAAGACATCAGGGCTGAGATAAGTGATATGCACGTACAGAAGAATGAGCATGGGCCCTACCTCACACCGTATAGTTTTTTATAAACTAACACAAAATAATCAAATACCTAAATGTAAGAGCTAAAATTAGAAAGCCCTTACAGAAAAAATAATACAGGTAAATTTTCATGAAATTGTTTTAGGGAGAGATTTCTTAGACACAACACCACTACCACAAACAATAAAAGAAAAAATAGATACATTGAGCTTCATCCAAATTAAAACCTGTTGTGTTTGAAAGATCACCATTAAGTATATATAAAGACAGGGCTGGAGGAAGAGTTCAGCAGTTAAAGCATTTGCCTAGCAAGCACAAGGCCATGAATTTGATTCCCCAGCACCACATAAGCTGGGCATGGTAGTGGACACCTATAATCCCAGTTCTCAGGAAGCTGAGGCAGGAAGATGGCCATGAGCTCTGGGCCAGCATGGGCCACATAGTGAATTCAGGATCAACCAGGATTATAGAGCAACATTTTGTCTCAAAAAAAGTAAAAAGAAAGAAAAGATAACTAGCAAGTGACAGTAAAATTTCCAAACCATATATTGATGAGATTTGTATCTAGAAAATAAAAACAACACTCTTATATCTAAAACACAAACTCGATTGAAATACAAAGAATCTGAATAGACATTTCTCCTAAAGAAAATACACAAGCAATGCATGAAAAACTGCATGACATCAATAGCTATCAAAAATGTGAATTAATACTATAATAAAATGCTATTTCACATCCACTTGAGGTAGCTATATATAAAGATACTAAGAAGCATTATCCAACTGTCTTAGTCTGCTTGGGCTACTAGGCTGAGTTGGCTGTAGTAAAACCATCTAGTACTATAACCTCACAAGCAGAAGGGGAAAGGACCTCTCTGAAATACACTAAATGACACTGATCTGTATACTTTATTGATGTTACTTTGTGTGCCATGTGATTTTACCTCAATTAAAACTTCTATTAAATCCCTTTCTGTTTCTACAAAGTAACAAGTAGAATGAGAACATTTTAAAAACCATCAGAATTCGGCATCTCACCTGTTCCAATGTATCAGAACAAGCGCACAAAGCGAAGAACAATGCAACATGCAACCAGCCTTTCTAGTTGTTTCAAAGGGAAATTTTTTTTTATCACAATTACACTCAGGTCTCCCAATACTATGTTTTATATCGTATCCCAGAATCTCTAAAACAACTGTGATTAAAGATCAAAGTGCTTTGTTGTGAAAGGTATGTAATTTTTCCTAGAGCATGTTGACACACCTCAAAGAGTTTCTGAGGTCTCACTTTAATTATTTATTCTAATTAGTGAATGTTTGGCTCATTGATAACATGGTGCACTCTCTCTTGTCCCAGATCTAGGAAGCGATTGGTAAATTCCTAGAGGTCAGCATGAGACAGAAACTTTTGCAAGCAGATAGTGTGTGGCATGGGGTGGATTTTGGCAGTGGGCTGTCGGTCACTATCCAGCGAGGCTACTAATGCAGTGACCTCATTCCCCAGGTTTTCCAAACCACCCATTTTATAGACTTCTATTACACCGCCTGTTCCTGAACAGACACTTCCTCTGATTTGAGAATCCTAAGTCTTACAAGACTATAGTATTAGATACAATTTTGTCACCATGGAGTGGCTACTCTGTGTTGCCATAGAAACAAATCCAATCACACAACCCCAGTCTCACAGCATTCCTAAAATGAGCGATTTTTTTCCCCCTTTTTCAGTAATCTGCTTCTTGTCCTAAACTCAAGAACCATGGGAAGTCTCACGGGCAGCCAACTTCACAGCCACACTCTGTGCACACCTATCCACACCCTCCTTCAGAGAGACCCTGCCTTAGTAACTTTTTCATTGATGTGATATAAGGCCCAACATCCACAACTTTAAGGAGGAAAAGTTTACTTCAGCTCACAGTTTCAAAAGGTCACAGTTCATTCAGGGACAACCAGTAACCATGGAAGCACATGGTAGAGGCCGAGGTGGAGGCAGCTCCTCATGGCATTGCAAACAGAAAACCAAGTCGCAGAGGAAGAGAGGAAGAAGCACATACCCTTCCCGGTCCCGTCCCTGTGACCTGGCCCTTCCGGATCCAATCTCAGTGTTCCTCCCCTCCCAAGTTTAAGCCCTTAATCTACCACACGCCTATCATCTATAATCTACCACAGGGCCCCATCTCCTCACAGCACGTGGTTCAATAGATAATCCATTACACCCAAATACATGAGACTTTTGGGGGACATTCCAGATCCACCCCATAGGAGACTCGTAGACACACACTGCCCTTTCCCCTATAGGGCAGGCACATGGCTGCCCCCCACCCCCAATAGTCAGACATTCCCTTTGGAGCACAGAGCTGAGGAAGAAGACTGTGCCACCCCGGGAAATGAGCTTTGGCATTGCTTGGCAGAGAAGGGTTGAGGGTGAGGAGCACAGAGTGGCACTGGGTGCATATGCCCTTGGGACAGGTGGGAGGGGCTTTGATTCTGGAGGAAAAGAACTAAAGGAGGGCATAGACAGTGGCCCTGGACCAGGAGAACAAGTGTGGCACTGCCTCACTGTCTCAGGCTATTGTTTAGCATACTCTGTATAGTTTTGCTTTTGCTTGTCTTTTGAGACAGGTTTTCGCTGTGTAGCCAGGCTGGTCCTGAACTCACTGTGGAGCCCAGGCCGGCCTTGGACGCATGGCAATCCTCCTGCATCAGTTTCCCAAGTGCTGGGATTACAGGCATGCACCACCACACCCAGTTTATGTAGTGCTGGGGAATCAAACCCAGGACCTCCCGCTTGCAAGGCAAGGCGACCTGCTGTGCCCTTCCTCCAACCACACTTTGTATACTTTTTAGACACAGGTTCTAGGGGCATTCCTCTTAGGCCGGGCATGGTGGCACACGGAGGGAAGCTGAAGCAGGAAAATCGCAAGTTAGAGCCTAGCCTGGGCAACTCGGCAACTTAATGAAACCCTGTCTCAAAAGTAAAAATAATAATAATAGCAATAAACTAAAAGAGATACAACTGGTTTCAATCCCCAGTCCCGACAAGAGAAAGACAGACCGACAGACCAACAGAGATTTTATTTAGGAGTCACCTTATCAGAATGAGTTACCAGAGCAAGAAGCTGAATGCGGATCGCCAACCACCAACCATGAGTCCCAGGGGGAGGGGAGGCGCATGAGGTTGCTGACCTCAGACCTTCTGATCTCCCACTGACTCAAAGCAACGCTCATCCATTCCCCTAGTTAGGGGCAAGCGCTGGGAGTGGGGAGGACGTGGGAGCAAAGGGGCAGCGGGTGGGTCTCCGAGCCAGCTCTCCCCTTGCTCCCCAGGCGCGCCCCTCTGGTCCCTTCCTGGGGGTGGCAAAAGCCACCTGGATAAAAGTGTCTGGATTTGTGCTCTTCCGTCCTCCCTCTGCTCCCAAGGGCACTTCTGCTTAGTCCTTGGCACAATGGATAAGATACTTCCTATATGTTTTGTCCAGATAATTTTAGCTACTTTTGCAGCCAAGTTGGGCTGACTTATAGCCACTCTTACTGGAAGTGGAAATCCCAACATGGCTTTCAAAGATGCTTGGTTTTTGCCAAGCTAAGTTTCCGTGAGTGGACCCCACGCAGTGCTGGGGGTTTTCTTTGACGCACTTTGAAAATGCATTATCTAATGCCCAGTCGTTCGTGCAGCACTTCCTGTGGGGTGCACTGTTTAAGGTATCGTAGTAAACCACCGAGAAGACACCCAACTGCACCAGATGCAAGTTGCACCATCAAGAAAATTATAATCCGGAGGGTGAGTCAGACGAGTGTAAATAATACAGAAGGAAAGCAGAGGACAGAAAAGGAGCTCAGTCTGCAAGTTCCAAGCCTGGAGATTACAAATTGGAACAGAAACGTCATGTTCTGCGGGGACCATAAATCAAAGGCCTCAAAATGGTAGGTCACAGGCTGCATTCAGCCCACAGGCATGTTTGGTTTGGCCCACACAGCGTTTTAAAAATAGGAGATTTCCCATTTAAAAAAAAAAATTTGGATTTCCATCCTCTGAAAGCTAGATTTGGCAACAGTACTCACTGCCAACTGGCAGGCGATGGCGGAGCTGCATGCAGTGGCCTCCCTCGGGCGGGTCTCCTTTCTCCCATAAACCACCTTTCCCATCCTGTGTGCCCTGTGTGTGTCACTTTCTCAACTGAAAGGGAAACGCTGCATAAACGCAGCCTCTAAGCCCTGCCTTGGAATCGAACAGTCAATATTAGACTTCCCCCCCACACACACAGTGTGAACTCCATTTCACCACATAGACAACTGAGCGGGTGGCACAGCTCTATCATCTCACCACTTTGGGATCTGAGGCAGGAGGATCATGAGTTCAAGTCCAGCCAGGTTAACTTAGCAAGTTGATGAGACCCTGTCTCAAAACTAAAAGTAAATAAATAAATAAACAGTAAATAAAAGGCTGGGGATAAATAGCCCAGGATGAAGGCCCAACGTCTAGTACCACAAAAGAAAGAAAAAGACAAAAGAAAGAGAGAGAGAGAGAGAGAGAGAGAGAGAGAGAGAGAGAGAGAGAGAGAGAGAGAGAACCTAAGCCACCGGCCACACCACCTCCTTAGTCGTTTGAATGTCCTTCCCGCAGGCACTGACGTTCACATTGCTGTGTGTTTGCGCTGTTCCTGCTGCCTGGCCAGTGAGAGAGCGAGCCCACGGAAGCGCCTTCCCCACAGGTTCCCTACCAGAAGCCTCAGAGAAGAAGCTACAACTTGGAGTTCTGTTTCCGAGTGCAGTGTAGGGATGATGTCCTATTATGGTCTGAGTTTTGAGTTAAACCAGGTGCCAGTATTGTTCCTGCATCCCTTACAGCAAGGGACCCCAACACCAGTATGGGTCCGCGGCCTGTTCGGAACCAAGCCTGGCACAGTAGGAGACGAACAAACTCTCACCACTGTTCGCACTGCCGCCTGAGCTCTGCCTAGGGTCACAGGGCAGAGGCAGCTGATTCCCAGGGGAGCTAAGCCCCACCTCCGCCACGGACTGAGCATGTCAGGGATCGACATTGCTAGCTTCTTATGAGAGTGAAACCTCCTGCTCTGAGGTGGGGCTGAGGTGATGATGCTACCACCACCACCGCTCCATCCTGCAAAAACTGTCTTCCACAAAACTGGTCCCTGCTAACAAAAAGGCTGCCTGCTTAATCATCTGACCATCCTGACCTAGGGGAAAATTTGTAACCTTGACCAGAGGTGCGGAAGGAATCAGAATTTGGCTGCAGAAGATTGGGTGGTGTTTCTAGTTACTTATTCATTGCCAGAACACAATACCTGATGACCACACTTAAGGGTGGAAAGCTCAAAGTTCCAGAAGGTCTCACACGGTCCGTTCGCGGCCAGCAGGCAATGGGGAGAGCACGTGGCAGAGGCTGGAGCTGCTCCTGAGCTGTTGTTGGCATTGCAGAGGGATGTCAGGGGAAACAGGAGCCAAGTGAAGTGAGGAGTGAGTTGGCATCTGGAGACTGAGGTAAAGCCGGAGCTTTCCCGGGAAGAAGCTGTGATAACGTCCTTCTTCCTTCCTTTACTCAGTTCAAGCTGCCAGTCGGGCCCCCACACCCAGGGGGGTGTTTCTCCCTCATTTCCAGGCCCAGGGGTCAACAGCACACACCTGAAAGCTCTGCCCTGCGCACCCTGCAGTTTCAACAAATTGACATTTTCCCCCTAGCTCAAATCCCAACAGTCAGCCTATTTTTCCCATGGGGTTGTTCAGATCTGCTATGTCTTTTTTATTATTTTTTGTCTAGCTGGCCTGTCTTCCTGGGAGAACGGAGTGTTATTAAAGCCCCCCACTATTGTGTTGGAGTCTCTGTTTTTTGCTGTCTGATAGCTTTTGTTTTATAAAGTTGAGTGTACCATTGTTTGGTGCATAAATATTTACTATTGCTACTTCCTCCTGTTGAATCGTTCCTGTATGAGGATAAAGTGACCTTCTTCATCTCTTTGGACCAGTTTTGGCTTAACGTCCACTTTGTCGGCAAAGAACATAGCTACCTTTGCTTGTTTTTGTTTACATGTTGAGTGAAATCATGGGCTTCATCCTTTCACCTTCGGTCTGTTTATCTTTATGCTCTTGGAAGCAACATATGGTTGGATTATGTTTTTATCCGGTTTTCCAATCTATGTTTTTTGATTGGCAAGTTGAGACTGTGGACCTTCTCATAACTGTCCAACAAGTACTGAGTCCTGCCGTTGTCCTAAGCTTCAGATGCTGCTTTGTCCTTTCTGTTTATTTAGATGCTCTCTGCCAAATGTGCACCTGCCTCGGGAGTCTGTGCTGTGCTTGTCCTCCTGCCTCTATCCAACAGACCCTTAAGAATTTTTTATACTGCTGGTTTAGTTGTCATAAATTTTTTCAAGTTTTCTTTCTCATGGAAGGTCTTTATTTCATTATCAATTTTTAAAGATAATTTTGTAGGATATAGGAGTCTCAGTTGGCAACTGTTTTCTCTTAAGAGCTCTGAAGACTTCGCACTCTTCTGGCTTTTTGAGTTTCTGTAGAGAAGTATGCTATTTTTCTGATAGTTTTACCTTGATAAGTTACTTACTGTTTTTCCATAACAGTTTTTTGGATATTCTCTTTGTACTGGAAGTCTGTAACTTTTATCATACAGTGTCTTGGGGAGTTTCTGTTTTGGTCATGTCTGATTGGTGTACAATCTTCCTCTGTCACTTGTGTTTCCAATTCTTTTTCTGTATATGGGAAGTTTTCTCTTCTGATTTCAGTGAATAAATATCTCATTCTTTTAGCTTGGATTTCTATTTATCCTATAATCCTGTAATTCTGGGATTAAGCTTTTGGAATCAGTCAGAATCTGTTGGTAACAATTTCCTTATAAGCCTAGTGTTATTTGGACATACCAACTCAAGGGTCTGAACTGTGGCTTTCATCTGTCTTTTAGATCTGAAGTTCTGTCCCTATTTTGGGTCATTCTACCCTTAAAATTTCCAGCAAGATTTTCATCTCCTTATGTTTAAATATGTATCTTCTCATTTTTTTAGTGAATTGTTTATTCATTTGAATTCTGTTGTTCCCCAAGCCTCACGTTGGTTTCCTTGTTCATCTAACTGGGCATTTTGTCATTTCTGTCCTTGAACTCTTTAGTTACATCTTTTTTAAACTCACTAAAGATCCTGAGAAAACTGTTGCTTGACCCTGTCTTATATCCTTCCAATAATTTGAGCAGGTTGTTCTTTGATTCTGTTTTTAACTCTTCCAATAGTTTGTGGAGATTATCTTTTTATTCTAATTTATAGCCTTCCAGTAGGTTGATTATCCTGCCTTCAAAGTTTTGGAAATTTCACTTTTCTTCCATTCCCATCTGGGCCCCTTTGGTGGACCAACGGCACTGTGGGACATCTTGCCATGTTTTCTCATCCCACTGTTACTTTTATTTGAAGATTTAAGAGGTACCTGGAGTGTAACTCTTCAGTTGGCCCCTAGGGAGAGCTGGTCCCTTCTCGTTTGTAACTGAGTTTCTCAGCCCCAATATGGTATGTTTAAACCCACCTCTGTCTCCTTGTTAATGGTACTATTTGGGTTAGTTATTCCTGGGTTGTGGCCTTTTGGCTATGCATAGGAGCTGAACTGTGTGGGTGCCAGGTCCCTGTGTCCATCTAATTATGACTGTGTCTTCTGGGACTTCTGCTGTACCTTTCCCACCTGGGTTACGACTTGAGTCCCTTCTGTGGCCCACTGGCTCTGTCATTGCAGTCCCCCTGAGTACCTTTTCAGGAGAATTGCTTCTGTCTGGGCCAGCCTCTCACACCAGAGTTTTTACAGACAGAAACTACTCACTTCCCAGGCTCTCGGGCTGGGAGAAGATGCTGGATTAGGCAAGACCAGGTTGGGCAAGTCAGAGAAAGAATCCAGTACCAGACTGCCTGAGCTGTGCATACAAGCGCCATGATTCTGTCCCATCCCAGGCGGACTGCTCGTGGAATTTATTCTTCATGGCTTCCTTGGGCCCCAGTCATTTCCTACCATAATTCCTGGTTGGTGCTGGTGGCGGGCTAGGCAGTCTCTGTGCTCTGGGTGGAAAACCCAGGTTTATACAGCCACTGGCCTGTGCAACGCCCTTTGGGTGGCCCACGTGGAACCCAGGAGGCTCCTGGCTCCGGCCCCTGTCTCCGCAGTCGCAGTTCTGTAAGCTACTGCATGAGTATCTGCTGTGAGTCTCTGGTGGTACCAGCCAGAGCCCGTGCTCTAGAGCTCGGGCAGCAGGTGTTGGGCCCAGGCCTCATCCTGCCGCAGCTTCCTGCTTGCACCCCTAACCTCTTTGTTATTCTGCTCCCACTTTTGGGGGCTTCACTCCCACTCAGAAGTAAGCCCTTGTCACATTCATTCCCTCCACCTTAACTTTCTGGTTTGGCCGGTGTGAACTGGATGAATGGAGGTCCTATGTGGCCACCACCTTGCCCAGTCCCCCTGCCTTTCTCTTGTGTAATTTCCTTTGAATAGCTCTTGCACATATTTTTGTTAAAATTGTCCCTAAGTAGTAACATTGTTATGTAATTGCTAGTGGTCTGTAATGTTAAATTTTAATTGAAACTCAAGAAAAATAATTGATTTTTTTTAACACTGATTTTGTGTATTGTGACCTTATTGAACTCAGCCATTGCTGTGGTAGGGAGTTTTTGGTATACTGCTTAGGATTTTCTACCCTCCTGTGTTGCCTGAAAATTCAGGTGAAGTGGCCTTTTATTTATTTTGCCAGCTTTGTTCTACCGGTTGTGATACAATAATTTCTAGAATTTGGCTAGAAATTCTAATTGATATCAGAATACAAATTGTAGGTGGAAGCATCCTTGTCTTGTTCCACATGTTAAGAAGAAAGCAATCAAGTAATGTTGGTCAGACTTAGTAACTTCCATTCTATTCCTAGGTGGGTTTTTTTTCTTTTTCGGTTGTTTGGTTTTGTTGTTGTTGTTGTTGTTTGGTTAGTTGGTTGATTGTTTTGGTTTGGTTTTTTCATTCATTTCGTTTGTTGATGGGCACCTAGACTTTTCTTAGCCTTTTGTATAAGGCACACCAAGCCCTCCTGCGGACAGGAGTCCTTCAGGCCCACACCGAGTTCAGCAGGCTGCCCACGCTTCTGTGCCACTGGCAGCTCATACCCCAGCAGCAGCTCTGTTTTGCCAGCTCAAGCCCTGCAGCCTGTCCTGCATCTGGTCGCAGGGGTTTGATGCCTAGAGCTGTATTCCGACCCCACCAGAGGTCTCCTGAGCCTTTTGAAGATGAGCCTATGTTGTTTTTTATCACAGCTCAAGGTTTCATCCAACTTCAGATTCTAAACCCCTAAATGACGTCAGATTTGGTGTGCTGGCCACACCCTTCGGCCCCTTACATTTTCTTCCTCTTTACACTTCCATATGGCCCTTCCTTTCTAAATTTCCTCCCGGATAGCTCGGATTCCCAGCTTCCACAAGAATGTTGCTTATTTGAGAAGGAAAGTGAAGTTTTAGTTAAAGGCTAGGCCACGCTCAAAAACGGAAACCTGCCCTGTAGGAGGCAGTTCTGCAACCGTCTACCAAGCGAGCACCGTGCACTCGCACCCAAACTAACAGCAATCACACTGTCTCTCCTTCCCATCAGAGAAACATTAGCTTTGTTTGACCTGATTCTTTTTTTGACTTTCTATATGTACAAACAATATCAAAATCTAACTTTTATCCTCAATACTGTTTGTGAGATTCATTTATATTTTTATATATGATTATAATTAATTTATTCCTCTTGTTTTTTACCTGATGCAACACATCTTATTTATTTCACTTTTTTCTTTTTCTTGAAACAGAGCCTCACTCTGTAGCCCAGGCTGGTCCTAAACTCACTATGGAGTCCAGGCTGGCCTTGGACTCACATCAATCCTCCTGCCTCAGCCTTCCAAGTGCTGGGATTACAGGCATACACCACCACAGACAGCCTATGTAGTGCTGGGGAATTGAACTCAGGGCCTTGTGTTTGCTAGGCAAGCACTTTACCGGCTGAGCTATACCCCCAGTCCTCTATTTTACTTCTAATGGCCATTTGGGTTGTTGGCAATTTCTACATTGCTACCATAACCGTCTCGCCCAGGCTTTGGGTAAAGTTCTGCATGTTTCTGTGCTTTTATTCCTGGCACGGAAGTGGCTAGTTCATGTAATTCGCAAATATTCACTGTTGGTGTATTTCCTGTCTTGGTCCATTTTCTGTTGCCATAGCAGAATACGAGAGACTGGGTAATTATAGAGAAAAACCAAGGTTATTTCAGCGCTGATCTGGAGGCGAGGGATCTATTTACTGGTCGGCCACCTCCGGGGAGGCCTCAGCACACCTAACATCTCCTCGTAAGAGCCGAGTAAGAACAGCAAGCCGTGCACGGGGAGAAAGGCGGCAACAAGGAAGCTGGCCCCTTCGTGGGAATCACATTTCACACGAGAGACATGAATCCCTTTAGAGCCCCCGCCCATCACCCTCACCACCACACTAGCAGTCGAACTCCCACGTGCGCGGGGCGCGTGGAGACCGAACACGAGGCGGTGCCAGGCAGTGTCTCTAAGCGGTAGCAACAGTGACCTCGCCCGCCAGGCGTGTGCGGGTGTCGCGCGCCCTGTGCCCTCCCCACGACCCCCTTCATTCCTTTCCACTCCACAGATCACCCCCCGGCCACTTGTCTTTTTCTCTTGAGGCGCTGGGATTGAACTCAGGGCCTCCCCAGGAGCTGCCTCCCGGGCCTGTCTGCTTACCTTGCTATTTTGGAGACAGAGTCCTGCCAGGTTGCTGAATTTCCCAGGCTGCGCTGAGCTTGCAGCCCATTTCTCACCTCCCAGGTCACTAGCATTACAGGCCCGGGCCCCAGGTCCGGCCCTCGCTGGTAAAACAGTGTTGACTTGGCTTCTCTAGCCCTGTACCTACACTGAAATTAAATTTTTACATTAAAATTAAGTTCACTCCTGAGATACTACTTTATATGTACTATCAGTAAAGAAATGGCACTGTGCAATATATCTAGCATAGTACGTTTATACATAAATATTTACTGATAGTAATATATATATGTATTTATAGTGGGAGAGGGACAGGGTCTTCCAGGCTTGTCCTGAACTCACTGTGTAGACAGTCTGACCTCAGATTCACAGCCATTCTCCTGCCTCGGCCTCGCAAGCGCTGGGATCACACACAGGTGTGCCCTGCCACACCTGGCTTAGATTTTCTTCTTATCTTTCCTACTTGACATTTTCCTACCTGGGCCTACTTGGTGTTTACAGGCATAAGGACACAGTCCCCACTCCATATGCAAACCTGATGCAAGTCTATGAATGTGCAAATTTTATAAACCTATTTTGTAAAATCTTGCTAAGTTAGATCCTAATGTATAAGGAACCTCTCAAAATTATTACCATAAACTGAATGGGAATAAGACATCAATATTAGAGACTTCTTTACAGTGAGGCGTATGACTTCAGTGCCATAATATTGGAAACATCACAGACAGGAGATTAGAGCTTAATGCAAGTGTATGACATCAAGTCTTCTAAGATCTGCTTCTTATTAAAGTTATCCAAAAGAGAATTCACTCACATTCTTCTTCCTGAATGTAGTTCGTTTTACTAGAAAAGAGATCATGTAAATTCTTAGGTAATCAATTCCCCTCCAAACCACTTCTCAGGGCTAAATTCAACTTCTTTCAAAAGTAGAGGGGGTGATGAGATATTTTAAAGAAAGCGCATCACAGAAGACATTACATGTGCCTCAGTCCACCGTCTTCACTGTATAAAAGATGCTTGAGCACCTACTTCATGCATTCACAGTTGTGAGGGAAAAAGTAGAGGGCTGTAAGGTATTATTTCAAATAATTTCTGCCTTATAAGGAATAGTAATAAATATTCATAAGGGAACCCTTTTTTGCTATCTGTTTGGCTAAAGGACTTTATTGTTCAGCTGAAATTCTATATTAACTGCAGCAAAACAACCTCAAGTGTTTCTTCCACAGATTTCTACATCATTTAAGAGATTTCCATCCATTAGTGTGTGCGTTATTGCGTATTAAAAGAACATTCTAGGTAGGATAATGGTAGGATGTTTGCCAACCATGCGCAAGCTCTGGGTTTGAGCCCCAGCACTGTAAAAAAATAAAATAAAATAAAATAATTTTTTAAAAAAAAACCTTTTTCCCTTTTCTAAGTAACCAAAAGCTAGGGTTTTGTTCCAATATAAATGAGTCTCTCTCTCTCCTTTCTCTCACTCTGTCTCTCTCTCCACCCTGCCCCCCTCTCCTCTCTTCTCTCTTTCTCTCCTCCTCTCTGAAAGCTAGAAAAAAATGGGTAGTGGATTTGAATTCCTTATATAACTCAATATTCCAATTTGAATGCAAATTATAAACCTTGCGCAATGGGTCAATTTTACCATCTGGTGTGCAAGAGTAACTTTGAGCCATGGTTTTGAAAGCTAAATTTGGGCTTACTTAAAGTTATTTTCCCTTGTCACTTTTTTTTTGTCTTTCCTGAAAGAAAAACATATTATGCTATTAATGAAAATGAAATGCCTCTCTTGCAGATACCTGCGGGCCTGTTAGGCTCCTCAACTGCCCTTGGTGGTTTTAATTGACTTTTCCTAGACTTCGTTTAAACACGCATACACAAGTCACTCTCTTCCCCCTCGAGCTGTGCATTTAGGTCCTGTTAATACTGATGGAATTTATACACAGACGTGCTGGGGGAGAATAAGCCCCTTAAACACCTTTTTAATGGAACAGTTTTCTTTCTTTCCACCCCTCTTCGCCCTCCTCCATGAGGGCTTCTCTCACCAGTCTGGGCTTCCAAGACGCTGACTTCTGATTTCTTTTTCAGCTCCTAGACGTTGCTCTTTGTCCAGCTTTTACGCTCAGAGTTGGACTTGCCTTTCCTTCTCTTATTGATCGTTCCGGGGAAAGGCAGCAGGCCTAAGTCATGACTACTGTATTAGACTTGTTGGTTTCGGAGTGCAACCCATATGCTGCTTCATTCCAGTCTTTTCCTTTCAGTGAATACATTTAACTACACAGACGATTGCTTACCCTCCTGAAGACCTGCTAGCCAAAAGGTAATTAAACACCAATTACCTGTTCACCCAGGAGGCTAGAGACTTCTCCTTGTTAACACGAGAATAAATTGTAGCGTTTTCAGGCTCTCTCTCTTGATAGTGTTTTTGTTTACACTTTCAGGGAGGGTTTTTTTGCTCTCTTTTCAATTTTTAAGTACTTATCACATAGGAGTTTAGCAAAATGTTCACGTTCAGGAGTCTAATGTAACAGGCAAACCAAATGTGCCTTTGGAACCATAAATCCACAGGAAGTCAACCTAGAATGCATGTACTCACAAGTGAACTCTTGTTTAGCTCGTAGAAATGCATGACTCTTTATTAAACTTATAATAGCTTGAGTAGTGAACTTTACAAACCAGCTCTGTTCTCTGTGAAATGAGGGATAGGGTCACAGCGTTAGGGTAGAGTGTCTAACCCGGTGAGGGGTGCTTGGTGTTCATTTGAATACCATGAATGTGCCATTTTTTGGTAGATCAAAAACTGTTCAATCAGTGTGAAAACATTTGTTAAAAAATGATGAATGAATAAAATCCAACTCTAGACTTTTATTTTGATTGTGCTTTCAAAAATTAAAAAAGTAATCTCATCTGTAGTGGTAATGATTTACCTTTAAGCAAAGGTATTTTCCCAATCATTTAATGGGATAAAATTCTAAAACTGACAAGCTTCTTGACTTTGTTTTTGTTTGGAATACAAAAAATCTGATGTTGATAAATTGTAGCTCTTAAGTTAAGCTGAAATTTATATTATAAAAATGATATTCTCAAATGTTTGGGCTTTTGAAAATTAAATTGGTATATTGGAGTTCTGATGATGCATGTGGAAAGAAATGAAGATAAACATAACAAGTTAAATGAGAAAGTTTCACAGAAAACATTACGCAAGAAAGGAACTAAAATCTTTGCATATTATTCAACTTTTCAGTGAATAATATTCACACATCACAAAAATATAAGTGTTGAATTATCCTCAAAATGTTATCTAAAAATATAAATGTCGCTACCAATAGGAATAGCTTAATGGTTGAAGGAGATTCTAGCTATAGAGTGGAACTAGGGTGTGAGAGGTGAGAGAGTGGAAATTCTGGTTCTGTTTATGACTTTTAGTATTTCAGGAAAATCCCTTGATGAAATACCCCACCCACCACAAGTTCTACAGTAACAGAATGGATTGGTGATGGTCTCATGTTCTGGTTTAGGCTCCTCCCAACATGTTTTAATTTTGCAACACTGCAAACCAATCTTATGCCTAATTGAATTTATATATATAATTAAATTTATATATATATATATGGGGGGGGGAGATACTAGGAAATTAAATGCGAGGCCTTCACAGGGAGTTACATCCCAAGCCCATTTTGAGGCAGGATCTCACTAGGTCAATAAATTGCCTAGACTGAGCTTAAGATTGTGATCCTCCTGCCTCAGCATCCAAGTTTGGTGGGATTACAGGCCTATGTCACCAGGCCTGGGTGCTGCTTAATTGCATTTTGACAAAATTTAGAGTAGGGTTTATACATTTACATGTAACTATATGCATACAAGGATATGATAAAAATTAATATAGAAATTTTTGAAAAAATTTTATTATGCATACCCAAATTTTACCCTTAAAACTCAACTCCAATTGGAAGATAAAAGGTGATAGTAAGAAGGGAAGGGAAATCTGGCCCCTCCTCAGTGGCCCTTAGCTGCCAATCTTCCTCCTTCTCTGATTCCTTCCTCTCTCCTGATGACCCAGAGGGGGCGGAGGTGGGGGGCTGTCCTTGGAGCAACTGGGCCACAATGGATGGGAAAGGGGAGAGGCCTTTGCCTCAAGTTCCTTAGCTCTGCTGTTGGAAACCTCGGTGGAATTTCATCATTTAGACATCAAACTTGGTATTCCAGCAATAAAATCGCATTCATTATATTAGCGACACAGAAGCGTAAGAGAGTAATAGAATCCACAGAAACTGACTATATGGCCCCAACTCTCAAGGTTGGGAAATTCTAACTCTGCAATTTTAACATAATATGTACTTTTTTATTAACGTATTCTCCATTATGTGTAGTTTTCTATGGAAATCAAGTCTTTATCAAAGTAAGTAATTAGGTCGAATGGTGAGCATTGTGCACAAAATAGTGTTCAGTAGCTGCCTAATCAGAAAGCCTCCCTAGCTGCCAGGCACTGTCATTTAAGAGGTAAAAGGAATTATAATTAAATAATGGTTGTTAATGTTAGGCCCTTGATAACTCAGGAAAGAAGGTGCCAGATGATGGGGGGGGGGAAGTAGGAGCAAAACAACACAGAAGGAGAGAAAAGAGATTAGGTAACATCCAAGAAGGAAGACTCAGCCAAGACCAGAGGATCACAAGTTCAATCCCAGCACGCGCAACTTAGAAACTCAGCAAGACCCTGTAAAAATAATTAATTAATTAATTAATTAAGAGGCTGGGGCTGTAGCTCAGTGTGAAGTCCCTAGTCCCCAATACCACAGAAAAAAGAAAAGAAAGGAAGGAAGGAAAAATCCTACACTGATCCATTTCCAAGAATGTCTCCTTCATTGCTCAGAAGTGGCAGCCCACCATCCTAGGTCATCCAAGTGACATTGGGCCAGGTTTCAGTGGGGCTTCCTAAGCCTCACTACCACTGCTCCCAGACCGTTGATCCAAGCTGTTTAATCAAAACCCTGTTCCCATGAATCCCACCAGATCTTTGTGTAACCATTTTCTCAGAGAAGAAGCAAAGCCCCGTGCAATTAGAAACATGAACTCCTGAGCTGCACAACTGCGTTTCAACAATACCCCCTCCACTTACTTAGCGTGTGATTCTGGCCAACGACTTAATCTCTCTGGGTTTCAATTTTCCCAACCTTAAAAATGAGGATAACTATATTACCTGTGTTCTAATGGGGACATTAAATGGCTTAACACATCTAACGGAACAATCAATGCCAGGCGTATAGTGAGCATTTGCTGTTCCTGGACAGACTAGACTCAACAGTCTCTCTCTCTCTCTCTTTCACTCACTCTCTCTCTCTCTGTCTCTCTCTCTCTACACACACACACACACACACAGAACCCCTTTAAACCTAATCTAAAAATGTGTTTATTCTTGTCCCTTGGATGAAATCTGTAACTGTAAACTTTGCCACAAATTTTCATGGTGATTCCAATTACTTTCTGTCCCAAGAAGTTTTGTTTGAGTAATTAAAGTATCCATCAGTGTAAAACTCATGAAAATGTCCAATTTTCACTAACATGGAGATTTTCCTCTAGCCCATCTTGAAACCTTTTAGACCCAGAAGTCTTGGTGTCTTGGACGGATGGAAGGGATGTGTGGGTCTGTTTTCACTTCCTCTCCTAACGTCACCGCCTCTCTCCCAGCATCCCCACCAGGTTCTCTGGCCATGCTAAGGCCTATGCTATGAGAAAAGGCTGTTCCAGGGAAGTCCAGGTAATGACTGGCATGGCCCAAGTGGCTGTGCTCTGGCACTGGGGCACTCTGAGCTTGGTAGTTGATTAGTTAGCACTTTCTCTAGCAAAGTGGAATTGTCTCAGAAGTTCACATTTTTTCAATGAAGAAGTCTTTTTCTTTGGCTGACCACTCATGACCCAAATCTAACCCAGGGGCATTGACAATCATCCTACTTGAGGTTCCACTGACATCTAAACAGCCCTCTTGTCAGGAAGACTGTAAGCTAGTGTTATCGTTTGGATCTGAAATGTCCCCAAAAGCCTCCTGTATTTGAACATGGTGGGATATCAGTAGAACCATCTTCTGTTAAGAGGTGGGTCCTGATTGGAAGGGGTGGAACACTGGGGCTTCACACAAAAGGGGTAAATTACGGAGACAGGACCTGGAAAGGCAGCTCCACCCACCCTCCCTCACCAACACTTGGCTTTCAGGCTACCATGCCATGCATAAAGAGCTTTTCTCTGGCTGACCTCTGCCATGTGCTTCCACTACTGGTGGCCGCCTATAAATGGGCTGTGTGAGATTTGAGACTGTAAGCTAAAATGATGTCAGGTATTTTGTGCCAGCAACGAATAAGTAACTAAGACAGTTGGATACAAGCTTAGTCCATTCCCCTACACAAAGACTCAGTGTTTCCACTTGTTTCCTGGAAACGCCTCCCTCCATCTTCACCTTGCAGACAGGGATGTACACAGCACTTCCTTTCAGTCTCCTCAGGTGCGGGTTGACGTCATCACATGCCTACCTTGGGACATGTGTCAAGTTTCCAGGTGGGCTTCTCGTTGTGAATGTGCACAACCTAAACCTGACATCCTTCTTCCTCCATGGAAGGACTGGAGGCTACTCACCTCACAGACATCTTCTTAAAAGAATCTCCTCTTTCAACTTCTTTGGTCTCCATGGAATACCCTTAAAAAAATAAAACCCAGCATATTCTTTGACACATGGTGGTGATTGGGTGTATGTGTTTTGTGCTCAGCCTTTGGATCCTCCCCAAAATTGTGACATTCAATTGAGAGGGTAAATGTCCTCTAAACCCATATGTGCTAAAGTCTTGGTCTCCAGCCTATACTTCTACTGGGAGGTAACACTACTTTTAAGAGGTAGGGCTTAATAGAAGGAAATTTACTGGGGATGTGCCCCTGAACTCAGGGGATATTGGGAAATCAGCCCTTTCCTCTGTCTTTTTGTTTCCTGGCTGCAGTGAGGCAAGCAGTTTCCTTCATCAGGATCTCCTACCTTGAGGTACCACCTTACCACAGGCCAAAGGCAATGGGACAACTGACCATGGATGGACTAACTCCTCCAAAATTGTGAGTCAAAATGAATTTTTTAAAAGCTTATTATCTCAGATATTTTGTTAAAATGCCAGAAGGCTGACTAAAACACATTATCCCATTTTACCTTCTGTCTAAAAACTAAAAAATATTGAGAGAGAGAGAGAGGAGAAGAGGAGAGAAGAGGAGAAAAGAAAGGAGAGGAGAGGAGAGAGGAAAGGATAGGAAAGAGACTTATCAGGTAGCCAACTTATCCTGAAAGTGCTCAGCTTCTCAAGGGTTTCCTGGTTTGAGCAGTGAGAGCTCCACCTTCTGAGAACCTCCTTGGTGCCAGCGAAATCAGAGTGGTTGATCATCACATTAGAAGTGTAATGGTTAATTTTATGCCTCTGCTTGAGGAAGTCCTTCACATATAAACATTATTTCTGGGTGTATCCTGGGGGTTTGTGAAGGAGTCAGTAGTTTGGTTAAAGAAATTCTATGGGCATGGGCATCAGCTTATTCAGTTAGCGCCCAAAATCCAAGCAAGTAAAGAGTGGATGAATCCTTCATCCGGGACATCATTTCCTGTCCTTGCACATCGGAGCTCTGGTTCTCCAGCCACAGAACTCCAGGACTGACACCAGTGCTGCTCAGACTGCAGGCGTCAGCTTGTGACTGAGAGAAATTGACTCCATTGGCTCCGCTGGTTTAAAGAGCTTTAGGCTCAGAGTGAACTGCACCGTTGGCTTTCCCAGATTCCTGGCTTTTTAGGTGGCAAATGCTGGATGTTCTTGGCTCCATAAGTAGGTGAGCCTATTTCTTTCTTTTCTTTCCTTTTCTTCTCTTTTCTTTCTTTCTTTCTTTCTTTCTTTCTTTCTTTCTTTCTTTCTTTCTTTCTTTCTTTAAGACAGGGTCTTGCTCTACAGTCCAGGCTAATCTTGAGCTCTCTATGGAGCCCAGGCCACCTTCAGACTCATGGCAATCATTCTGCCTCAGCCTCCCAAGTGCTGGGATTACAGGCATGTGCCACCATTCCCAGCTTATGCCAATTCCTATAATAAATCTTCTCTCGCATGGGTAGGCACTCCACAACTTCTGATGGCTCTACTTACTATTTTATCACTTTAGGAGAATGCAACAACTCCTAATAGCTAGATTTCAGATGTGGTTTATATGTCCATCAACAAATGAATAGATAAAGAAAATGTTGTTTATATACACAACGAGGCACTACTGTAACCTAAGGGAAGATACATGTGAGTCATCTGCAGGGAAACGGATGTCCCTTGAAACCATAATGCTAAATGGAATAAATCAGACACAGAACATTAAGTACGTGATTTGTTTTATATGAACAACCTAAAATATAAATAATTTAAGGGGCAAAATAAAAGATAAATGACAGAAAATGGGGAGACAGACTCTGTAGAGATGGGAAGGGTGCTTGAGGATGAAAACAGGAAGGTAGGGAGAGGAAAAGGGGCAAAAATGATTAATGTGGATATGTACCAATTCCCCAAGATGAACGTCATGACTACATACAAAAATTGTGGCCGTCGTCATCGTGGGGAGCAACACCACACACACTCGGTGGAAATGACTGTACTTCATGCTCCGAATTTTGCTTTTTCCCACAATGCACAGTACCATTGTGCTGTGATGCCGGGCTGTGACACTGAGCTGCCAGGCAGCCACACCACCATCACAAGCCACCAACTGGTGTCCTCCGGTGTACCATGTTGCTAAGTTATGATGTTCCGTAGCTTAGGTGTTGTAAATGCATTTTCAGCTGTACGATATTTTCCATACACAATGGGAGTTTGGACTATAACCCCATCATAAGGGAAGGTGCCTCTGTATCCATACGTGTCCTGCTGGCTCAGCTTCTCCGGAGAACCCTGACTAATGAAAGGCAGGCTTCGGAAGGAGCAGGGTTCCCGGAAGAGCAAGAAGCTATGCTGAGCCCTCCGCAGCCTGGGCTCCGCCTCTCTGCAGGCCACTGCCCGCCCCAGGTCTGCTCCTGCCTTCCTCATTGCTTCTGCCTACATACAGTAAGGGCAGGAAAAAAAATCGGCATCAGATGAGTCTTAATGTATGCCAAAGCACTGGAGAGCTGGGTTGCCAAGATTTTAGGCAAAAATTTAAAAAAATTTAAAGATTTCTAAAACTTTTCACAGCATATTTATTCAAGACTCTTTTATACCACAAGGAAAAAAGGAAATGAGCCACGAATAGTCAAGTGGTCTAGTCTGAGCCACAGCATCATTACGGGGAGGCCTACTGCTCCTTCTTGTTGGCTAGCCTTCCTGGCCACTTTTCTTGGTAAATCACTTAAGTTTGTCTGGGCCTCAATTTTGTCGTGTTGGTTTTTAAATCTTTATCCTTCTTTTATTTTTTTAATAGAGGATCTATCTTCCTCAGTTCATTGGGTGAGGATGAGGAATAAATAAGGACAGTGCAACAGCGCATATGGAAAAAGACCCCCTCCCCCCAGACCTCTTTCCTCTAAGTTCCCCAGGCCACTCGTGCTGCCAACGCATTTTGGCCTCGGCCTGCGCTCGCTTTCTCTATCCCAAGCATTGAGACTTGTCTGTTCAAGATTCCTTAGCATGTGTTTCACTGTGAATGCCAAGAGAAAACCAAGTTAATATGAAAAGAAACAAAACTCTTGGCTCCTGGGAGAAGGTCCATGGGTCTTGCTGTGCCTCTAATTCATGTCCTAGGCTTCTTTTCTTCCTAGAAAGCCGGCTCCACCTTTTTCTGGTCCAGAAGAGTGGGATCTCATGATAGAAACTTCATATCAGGTAAGAGGTCACAGGAAAAAAAAATCTATTTGAGGACAGAGAGAACTTGGAGAGTTTCCTAAAGCAGCCCTTAACTCTCTATCATGTGATACCTCTCACTCCTACCTGATATGATACAATAAGGGTCCAGAGCCAGGATTCTGACTGGTGGGTCTTAGAGGTCAAGTTGAGGAGATAAGTTTAGTTCTTCTTGTAACTTGTTTCCGACTAGCATGTGTTTCTAAAATTATGGCCATTTCCAGAAACAAGTACAGACCAAACTAAGAAAACAAGAATAAATAATCTCTTCTAAAAGTTAGAAATAGGGTTCTAAAATTTTCACTCAAAAAGCTGAACTCATCCAGGTTGGGAATATTAGCGTGCCACACGAATGAAGGTAAGTGGTGATAATCAGGGGTTAGAACTGAGACCCGTATCCCTTGTGTGCGAGCTGGTCATTTGTTATTAGCATACAGGCCTATCTCTGATTGCAAGCACTATGGAGAGATGAGAGAAAGCTGGAGTTGGGAGAAATGGAGAAAAGCAGCCTGCAGCCCTTCATACCTAACCCTCCTCCTTGCCAGGATCCAGCTAGACGATGGCTGTGCTACTCCATGAATGGCTGGAGCTGCTGGTGAGTAGTCCTTGAACCGTGGCCGCAGTTCTACCAGCTTCCAGAAACCCACTTCTTCCCTTACTCCTCCAGGCCTTAGACTTACAGCAGCTTCTGCTGATGCAAGTCTTAGGTCATGCCCATTTTGTGTTTGCTCTCATAAGCCGTGCCTTTGAAGATCGTCCGCCTTAACCTCTCCTCAGTTCCCCCTTTTAAGTGTATTATCTGCTTCCTGTCAGGACACTGATGGATACCTATAAAACGGTAAGATGGAAAATGAGAAAACCTCTGGGTTGTGCACGCTGAAAAGAATATAAATATAATCCTTTCCCTCCCACACCCCACTCCGGTACTGGGGTTTAAACCCAGAGGGGCTCCACCACTGAGCTTCACTCTCAGCCCTTTTCATTTTGTTTTGAGACAAGTTCTCCCTAAGTTGCCCAGGTTGGCCTCAAAGTTGTAATCCTCCTGTCAGAGCCTCTGGAGCAGGTTTAAATTTCACATAATTAAAATACCTCAATACTTAATTCTTTTCCATATAGACAACGCAAGAATCAACTCCTTTCAAATCAGTTTCTTCATGTTTCTCAAGGTTTTTTTTTCATACAGCTCCTTTTTAAAAAAAATCTTAATTCTGATATTAAGATTTTTAACTATTCTCCAAAAGATTACTTTCACCTCTTGAGGGCATTTTGAAAGATTTCAATTTGGTGTAATGCCAAAAGGGGATATTATGTATGATTTTATTTTTGTACTCAAACCCTGGAGTGAATTAGGGCTCTTTACATAAAAATTTTTAGCTGAAATATATATATGAACATAGCTAGTTTTCTTATTCTGAAAATACACACACACACATGCACACACACACAAAGATGGCCATAAACTCAGCGAATTGAAATTGTTGAAACACCAAAATCCTAGATTCTAAAGGAAAAATAATCACTACAAAGAAAGGCAGGCTAAAGGTTGTAAAATAATACATTTAGCATCAAGGAGAACTATCTGTAATTCAACTTGATTGAATATGTCTTCGCTTTTATGGACCTGTTTGCAGTTCAGCAAATGTTTTGATATTTGGAGAAGTTCCCTAATTGCCTCCCACATATAAACTCTCTTTTTTGTTGGACACAGACCCAGAACTCGGGTTTAGCTGAGTATATTCCCACAGTGCTCACAGACTGCATTTCCCAGCATCCTTTGCACTTAAGATAACTGAGCTCTGGCAGATGAAATACGAAGTGAGAGACCTCTACTGTTGTGGTTTGGCTCTGGAGTGTCCCCCAAAATCTCATGTATTTAAATGTTATGGTTTGTCTATGGAACCATGCGCTGTTGGTAGATTGGAGCCTAGTCTGGAGAGGTGGATTACAGCTAAGTTAGGATTAAAGGCATGTATGTTAGGATTAAAGGTGTGTAGTGGCCACACCTTGCACACCTGGATGCAGGAGGGGCTGATCACTGGGTGGAGATCTGGAAGGATACATAAGCTGCATCCTGCCTTCCTTGAGGACTAGGACTAGGATTTGGACTAGTCTCGACCAGTCTCAAATTGCCTTCCTGTTTGCGACATCGTGAGAAGCTGCCTCCACCTCTGTCTCTGCCATGTACTTTGATTGCTGCTGGCCACCCCTGAATGGACTGTGACCTTCTGAAACTGTGAGCTAAAACAAACCTTTCCTTTCCGAAATTTGTGGGTGTCAGGTATTGAGTCACAGCAACAAAAAGTAGCTAAGACATCTACAGAAAGTCTTTATGGAAGCGCGCTTCTTCCTTTCGCCTCTTCTTATTGGCTGAGGTACCGACAGGATGCTCAGACAATAGACCAAATGTTATGGGCCCCAACCACCATGCAGATGGCCAAGGAAAGGAGGAGGCCTGCTTACTGACGACAGTGGGGTTGTCACGCCAGACCTGGACCACACACCTCTGACCTTTGTTCATGGGAGAGAGGAGTAAGGTTCTATCTTTCTCAACTGTTAACTTGTATTTTTAGTTACCTAAAGCCAAACACCCTAAAGTATGTAGCCAATCATAGTCCTGAGCTGTCCAACTGTAAGACAAATGAACTGGCATGGAGCCATAGGCCACATATTTCTTTCACTTCGTGGTACCTGGCACCAGGAAGACACATACAAAATGTTTCTCATAAAATGAAAAAATAAATGAAATGGAAAAGTAGGCTAAGCCTTAAAAGAGAGTATTGTTTGGTTGATGTTTCCCACAGGAGATTAATAATAATAGAAAGACTTAAAAAGAGAAAGCATTCCCCTTAGGGATGGCTGGGTGAATTCTGGAGTGTTCTGCCTGGTTCCGCTTCTTAACCTAACACCTCAGGTCTGAAAGATTCACTAATTTCTCTCTGGAATATGTAAATAGGGGAAATATTAAAACCTACCAAAATTGAGCTTCTATGAGAATTTAATTAGTTATTGTATTTCTCAAAACTAATATAATCCCTCATAAGGCTGAGGATGTGTAGCTTATGCTAAAGTGCTTGCCCTGTATCACAAGGTCCTGGGTTTGGTTCTGCAAAAATTAGACAGGCACAGTAGCGCACACCTATAATTCCAACACCAGGAGGTTCAGGTAGGAGGATTGACAGCCTGGGCTACACAGTGAGTTCAGGCCTGCCCAGACTACAGAGTGAGATTATGTCAATATATATATATATATATAATTTTTAGTATTAACAATCACTGAAAATAATGAATAGTGTAATGCATAATATATGATAATGTATATATAGTTACATTAAATATAACATATTCTATATTATAATAAGCATAATATATTGCATATATTATACTACAAGCTTATATTATACTACAAGTGGGAAGGACACACCTATCTTTTGGCAAAACAGCCCGAAGGGCACCCCTCTGCCTTCTCTTCCTTCCACCCCACCCCACACGACTTGCCCCTTATCCTCTGCCTCATTCTCTTCCTGCCTTTCCGCCATCTTCCTCCTCTGCGTTCTTCCTCCCCTCCACATCCTCCCACCAGAGCTGCAGATCCTCCCTGGATGTCACAGCAGAACAAACAGGCCACATACTTCTTCAGCAGTTGAGGGGAAAGACTAGGAACAGGCTATGGTGTGACTTTTTGTTGCTGATGGAAGGAAAATTAGAATATTTAATAGATGTGCTCAATAGGAAAGCCTTGCTGGAGAAGCCTTTCTGGAGAAGTGGAGAAAAGTCCCTGGAAAAACAATGTTTAAGCTGAGATTGCATCAGAAGTGGCTGACCAAGGAAGGGAAGGACAAGACATTGTAAAAGAGACAGGAAGATGAGAGCCTTTGGAGGAACTCAGAGAAGTTCCACGTGTTTAGGGAAGAGGAGAGAGAAAGATCTGGGAGACAGCACTAGCGGACCAGGGAGGAACTCAACCCTTCCAAGTTTTACCCTCAAAACAACAGAAAGCCATTATGGAGTATTTATTTTATAATTATAAATATTATTTATATATTTCTGGTCAAATTATATTAACACTGCTAGTAGCACTGATTTTTTTAAAAAGCCTAGATCTGCATATTTGAACGTGAAGTCTCATGCACTGTCCTAATATTCACCAAAGGTTTTTTACTTTGGAAGGAAAATGATCTATATTCATTCTTTACTTATTCACTTCTCCTTAAAACCAAACTCTCATAGAATAGGTGAATATGCCTATAACTATGCATGAACTTATTCCAGTTTGAACTGGTATAAACGATCTACTGAAACTCCCTAAGATTATTCCAAGGAAGGCAGCATCACGGTAGCTCAAAAATGTAGCTTTCCCTGGTTGCACTGTGCAACCGCAAATGGACTTCCAACACAAGTTAGTGCATAAACAAACAGTCAAATACACAGTTTTTATCTTCCTCTATCCATGTAACAAAGATTCCTTTTCTGTGTATTTTCAATGAATGACTGTGTTCATACAGCAGGAAAGAAACCAAGCTCTCATACCATTCTTTTCCTAAACACCTGGTTCTTCTGTTTTAACAAGGTGACTGGTTTCCACCATAACTCAGCTCTTTTTCCACTTGGCTGGGTCCCCCTGGACCTCAAAGTAAAAACCTATGTAACGTTAGCTTTCCTACTGACACCAAGTTTCCACCTACAGCACGCCGCTAATATATGGGGGATCCTGTGGACAATGCAATTAGGAATTCGTGTCCCTGCTCTTCCTTTCGCATTTCTGGAAGATGTGCCAGGAGGCAATACTATTCATATCTTTTGGGTTGTCTGTTCTGCCTGAACTCACATTTCACTGATTTATAAGCACAGGTAAAGTTCTTGCATCTGCTACTGGCTCCTTTCCTGGTTTATTGTGTATTAGAAATAACCATAAAGTGAAAACCTTTTCCAAGTTCTTATATTTATAGGATTAAAATAATGGTTGCCATTTACCTTTCAGACCAAAGTCCTGTCAAATACAACCAACCATCAGGAGGTCACGATGCAGTCAGAGTTAACTTTCCAAATGCTACAGAAATGCACAAAAAGAATGCCCTTCATGTTGGACCAACAGATTTCATATTTCATATGTAGTCATGAAAAATGTCCCTGGTTCTTATTGAAATCCTTCTTGGTTTGAGAACAGAGGGGCCACAGATAACAAGAGAATAGTCACTAGCTTCAAGCACTCTTAATTAAGCAGAGAACTTAGAAGTTGACCACAAAGTCCTCCTCCATATCTGGCCCTGGAGGGAACAATATGATACGTTTTTAGAAAAATATTGTCTTTAGACCTGGGTAAATAAAGCCCTGTCCCCACTTTGGTTCCCTCCTCCAGACCTCTCTTTAGTCCTGTTACAAGCAATCTGCTTTGCAAGAGAGATGAGCAAGTCAGAGTCTGTGACAGCCCTTCTGGGCGATTTTTGAGTTCCAGGACTTCAAGAGTCCATGCCCAGACAGTCCTCAACCTACTCCCAGAGCTTCTCCACCTCAGGATGACCAAACGGGAGCGATCAGCAAAGGAGCATAAGCGAAGCCTGGATGTGAGGGTCGAAGAGCCATGAATGGGCACAGGAAGCCCGAAGTGTGGGACAGAGCCAAAGATGAGAGGAGAGGGGGGCTGGCTCCTGCCGCACCTCCATGCTGCGGTAGGAAGCCCCAGGTTAGGAGAACCAACATCTTTTATTGTTTGTTCGCTTGGTTTATAACTTGGAAATATTTGATGCATGTTGTGTGGGCTTCTGCTTATGTTCTTGCCCAGGTCTCACAATTGGTAGAGATGAGCCTTTAGAGGGAGATCTCGAGTTCAGACACGCCAGCGACCAGCCATGAAGGGAGCAACCTTGTAATCCGTTCTAAGCACGAATCACTGCAACTGTACTACAAAGGATCGGAGGGGCGGGGCTCCACCACTTGGATCAAACAGTAGCTTCAATCTCTTAAGTTGGGCTCTTTGCTAGCGAGGCACGAGAAGCCAGAGAGAACATTCTTCTCTCCGCCACAAGAATTCCCTCTGTAGCACAGTGGCGCAGGGCGACCAGCTGCTCCTCGCTCTCCGGTTGTAAGAATGCAGCTGAGTTTAAAAACTTGTCACCAAGTCGGAGCCCGTATCCACCTGTCCCTCCTGTCAGTCTCCTTCTCCAAAGTCTTCCTGGGATTTAAACACCAGGGCCATAAGAGTGGGATTTGCTTTCACTCTTTCTAGAAGCGCTATCTATCATGCGTGGGTCACATGTCCCGGGGGGACGGTGGCTCTGTAAAACTGTGGTATTTACATAAAATAACAGCTGTGCAGTACTAAGAGCAGCCATTACACATTTTCTTAGGAACTGTTTGCTTATTCAGATTATTGAGTATGGATTTTATTTTACAATTATACAAAAAGGAGAACAAAAATGACAAGAGAGATGTTTATAGTTATATTTTATATAATTATCCATAAATAATCTATTTCTTATAAATATGAAATTTATATAAGTAAGAGTATATGGCATAAGCATAGCCTTTTTTTCTTCCATAGTAAGGAAGAAAATTATATTGTATAACACTGCATATTAAGATACTATTATTTTAACTATTTTAAATATATAAGGTATGGTGGATCTTGTTTCAATGTTGAAATCATTATCAAGCATGTCTTTTTCAGAGACCACTGGTAAGAAATATGACTGTGACATAGTGAGAGGAAGGAACCTTAACATTTTAGAAGAAAAATATTAGAAAGAGATTTTACAGAGTCTCACACCTTGTGTGGAAAATTGAAGACAAAGCATAACTAAACTCATAAAGAATCTAAAAGGCGTGACGCTCGGGGCAAAGGGAGAGACGAGAGAGCCGGCAGGGGAAGACAAACAAATTAAGATGCAGTTTAGATAGGCACCAATTCCCCACATTGAACACAATTATTTATTTATCACAAACACTTACTAATAAAAAGAATAATTTGGGGAAAAAAATAGAAAGTGTGGCAGGGAATGGGGAACCGGCCCGGCTCCAGCTCGGGGTCAAAATGCACTGCCACAATGCCAAGGACTTAACAGGGAAATTGAGGTTCTCACTGGGTCACGACTGGGGGAAGGGAAGTGAGAACCAGGGACACACCTCAGCATGGTTCCCTGTTCCGCCAAGATGTCCTTATTTCAATCAAAAGCTGTTTGTTTGTTTTTAACAGCTTAAAAAAAATAACAGCTGCTCAGACCTCTTCAAGGAAGAATTCCAGAGAAGAGAGTGAGCGAACGGGGATGTATCTCAGTGGTAGAAGCCTTGCCTAATGTGCATGAGCTCCAGAGCTCCGTCCCCAACACCATGTAAAAAAAGCAAGAGGGCTGACGAGTGTGGAAAGCAGTGTGGAGATGCCTCAACAACTGAACACAGATATCCCATTTGATGTGGCTATGCCCCTTCTGGGTATTTTTCCCAACAGAGTTAAAGTCATCATACAAGAGTCATACATACATACCTATGTGTACAGCAACACAATTTATAACAGTCAAATCTTACAAGAAGACAGTATGCCCAACAATAAAGGAGTAGGTGAAGAAAATGTGGTATATATACACACTGAAGTACTACTCCGCCATAAAGAAAGACAAATTTGAGTCATTTGTAGGAAAATGGAAGCACTTGAGACCACTATGCTAAGTGAAATGAATCAGACACAGAAGGTTAAATATTTTTAAAAAGTTCAAAACGTAAAAAATGAAAGAAAACAAGAAGATACACTTTGGGAAAAGGTGAATAAAATAGGGAGGTCTGACAGGGTAGAAATGGAAAGAGGATATGATATATAAATAAATTTTTAAAATAAAAAGGGGGTCGAGGCAGGAGGGAAGAGAAAGAAAACTGGCTTCCCAGGGGCACATGACTCTTACTTAGGATTAGAAGAGAGATATAAAGTTGAGTATTGTATAGCCTAACTTTATAAATTCTGGTTACACTTAAGTAGACTCCCTGAAGGACTTTCTTTTCATATTTATTAACAACACTCAGCCCACATTTAATTGGGGTCATGTACCATCTCATTGGAATAATTAAAATATAGGAGACTAATAAGAGCCAGTCACCAGACTAAAGCAAGACACATCACACACACTAACAGAATTAATAGCACAGGCTTGTGAGACAGATGCCTTGCCAACCGCAGTCCACCACACACCGTTTCAAGTGAAATCTTCAAATGGCAGATTCTAAAGTGAGGAACTGAGAAAAAAAATGTTTGTCCAAACTGTATTGACGACCCAGATATGTGGTGAATGTTTAAATCTAAAACGTATTACAGGTCTGGGGTCAGAGTTCAGTGATTATAGAGCTTGCCTGGCAAATTCAAGGCCCAGGGTTCAATTCTCCAGGACCATGTAAGATGAGCATGACAGCACATGCCTGTAATCCCAGCACTCAGGAGGTGGAGGCGGGAGAATTGCCATGAGGTCCAGGGCAGCCTGGGCTTCATAGTGAGTTCAGGACCATCCCAGACTACAGAGCAAGACCCTTTCTACAGTAAACAATACATGGTCATCACCTCCAAGTGCTCCCCTCAGTGCACACACCCAGCCTGTTCCCTTACCACTGCGGTGAGCAGATTCAGAAGTCCTTTCTTGTGAGTGTCTTTACAAAATGTGATCAAAACCATGGCGAATGTGGCTTCTGAGTGCCATCCCGTGGAAAGGCAGCTTTCAGCAGCATTGCAGTGTGCCCTCGTCCACCTTACTCCCCACAGCTGGCACTGGGGGACTTCTGGCTCTCCCCCCAAGTCAAAATGGCCATCACAGTTCAATGTTTCTAGTTGATGAGGACATTGGGGCAAACATAACAGCACAACAAAAGGCACCCATAAAAGAGGACCTCCAGGTCACGCTCCGAAAGTGGCGAGGATGGTGGGTTAAGGGTTCAAGCCAGGAAAAGTATTCTGAGGAAGATTAACGGCACTGTGTCTTTTACTGTTAATTTTTTAATTCACACATTTATTGTATTTTCTCTATCACTCCTCACACATTGATATTAGAGATTTTCCTAGTTTTGACTACCAAGAAATGAAACAAGGATCTCTGCACGTGAGAAGTGAAGCGTGGCTGTGCCCTAGCGAAACCACACTGTGGACTTACAGGGCCTCCTGTGTGTGTCTCCCTCTTCTGCTGACACAGGTCAGATAGTGACAAGGGAGAGTGCTTCCCTTCCCGTGCTCGGTGAGCCTGGCTACTCCTGAAACAGAGCCTATCAGTGAGAAATCAGCTGAGAAAACTGCTTCTCAGCTCCCAACATGTCGCTCATGGGAAGTGACACAAATGTCACAGGCTGTGGTTTTCTGACTCTCTGGTTTGTTTTCCTTTGGAGAGGGAGTAGCAAGTGGAAGCCAGCAGCTGCAGGCTGGGCCCTTCCAGCCGTTCCCCTCCCTGAACACCCCCCAGCCCCTCTCCCTCCACCATTTCCTCCACCTCTAGTGCCAAGACGTTCTTCCACATGCCAAAGAGCCAGGAAGGGCTTTGAAGCTAAGCTTGGGTTAACAGACCTTAAGCCAGCTGTAGCCCTCCCTAAATCAGAAGGTGCAGCTCCACCTGGCAAGAAACCGCATCTACTCCATAAATATACACCGTCGCCAGGTACAACGCAAGCACTCAGTACCACACATACGTGTTAAACAGTAGTAACACCATCTTTGGCTCCCCGTAACTCCTGTGCAAGCTCAAATAATACGGGCTACTAAAATTTCAGTACAGGACTTTTCTACAACCTCTATGGCACAGAAAGCCCATTTAAGTCTCTGCAGCACTGGAACATGTTTATTTATAAGATTATTTTCCAGTGGGGTGGAGAGCCAATTTGCACACTTTCAATAATTTCAATAAATAAGGAAACTGGACCCTTCCTATTACAGTCATTGTAGAAAGCCTATTGCTTCATACCAGGCTGTTGGGTTAACATGCACTGTGCCACGGGCATATGTGTGTGAGTGGTGCAGATACAGATGTAAACAAATGAAAGCTGCCATTCTCCACATGTTTGCTGTAGGCCAGGAGATGTGCCAATCATGCTATTCACGTGTTTAACAAATGTCTGTTGAGTGACTCTTATGTAGTGGACATTGGATTAGGTATGAGCAATGTAGGAGCTAAAAAGATGAACAATGTCCCAGTCTTCATGCAGCTCAGAATCTAGCAAACATAATGTGTGTATGACTGTGTGTGTGTGTTAGTCCAAAGTTTCACCTCTGTTAAAAGTAGTATTTTTGAGAACTGAGATAGATTGTTCAGTATGTGGAAAGAGAGGGTCAGAATACTTCCCATCAAAGGAAATGACACACATGAATGTCAGTGAGTTTGAGAAAGTGAAAGGAACTTGAGAGGAAGGGGTTGATGGTGCGTGATGATGTGGAGGACAGGACGTTGGCCAGGTCAACAAGGGCTTTTAAGCACATGAAAGAATTTGGACTTTGGAGGCAAGAGGAGGGGATCCCGTGAATGTAAGCGGGCTGGGAATGCCACTCAGATCTGTCTTTCATCAGAAGACTCTTGCCTTTTATAGAGCAAGGATGAGAGACAAAGGCCAGTCACAAGTCATTGCAGGCTGGGCAATGATCTGGACTAAGGTTCACACATGAGGAGGAGCAAGGGCTTCAGAAATGGATGTGGTGCAGCCCTCCCTTGGGCATGGGTTGAACTGAGAAGAATCCCACCGGAGGGAAAGGAAACTAGGTCCCAACAATTGTCTGACAGGTATAATTGAATTACAGTGACAGCCAGGTCACTTCACTTAGGACCCTTCTTTGGATGATCGATCTATTGAGAGTAATCCCACGAGAAAGATTCACAGGGCCGCAGTCCATGAGCAAGTACCACCTGCATTTCACATATGAATAAAGCATACCTCACACGAAATGATGACGAGGTGTGATCTAAGCATAAAGCATATACTGGATGCTTACATGTTTCCAAAAGTTGTTACAGTAAAAGACACATTGGTACTGAACCCCCTTCAAAATACTCCCACTCACTCTAGCTCACTTATTCTGCCATTCTTGCCACTCTCTGAAGCAGTTCTGGAATTCCGCTTTCATGAGAGTCTCTAGTTGCACTGTGTGGCTGCGTTGATGTCCTGAATCCATTTGAATATTGACTTTTCCTGGTCTTTTTCACATGTGGGAAGAGCTGGAGATTGCATGGTGCCATGTTCAGAGAATAAAGTGAGTGAGGACACATTGGAGTGGTTTTATGAGGAGATACTGGAGTGCATTCATGAGCCTGACTTTCAGTCGATGGCACTTGGCATTTTTATCACAACTTGTAAAGACACTCAGAAAAGAGGACTTCCAGAACTGCTTCAGAAAGCGGCAAAAATGATGACATCTGTATGTAGGAGCCAGAGGGAAATATTTGGAGGGAAATTTGTGGTGATGTGTCTTCTTCTGTATGACTTTTTTAATTTAAAAACTCGCCACATATTCTGATCATCCCCTCTACTTGTATATTTCTCCTTGGCCTTATCTGAGCCTCCTTTGAAGACCATGAGTAGAAATCGAAACACATTGCCAAGAATCATGTTTTTCTAACATCATACTCTTATCATTACCGTTATCTTGTCTTGCTTCTTAGACACTCTGGGTTCTATGAATTTAGGATTCTTGCCAAGAATCATAGAAATATGATTTTAGAGTCCAGTGAGCAGACTCTTAAAATTCACTCAGTTGCTTAGTGACACACAGCATCATAAAAGCTAAAGGAGCCAGCGGAGGCTGTTTCAAAAGCCATAAAATCTCTTCCACATAGGGGACTATCTGTCAACTTCGCAAACTTGAAAATGAGTCCTGTAAGACCAAGGGGTGAGCACGATGGGGGAGAGTAGCCGTGAGCCCAGTGCAAACTCACCAAGAGAATTAAGTGGTGTTTCTGCTCAGCACGGGTGGAAGCTTCTCCTGATGTCCCTGCACATCACATGGAGGGAACACAAAGTGAAAGAGTAACTGGGATCACTTTATTTTATCTAAACGTGAACACAAATGATAATAGGTTAAGGATGTCTATTATCAATTCCAGTGGTGTCAAGGTGAGAATCTACCTACTTGTGAGGGTCCCTCAGGATTAAGGCCCTACTTTACATGGCAGGAGGTGGGGGGACAAGGATGACAGCATCTACTGGGAGGGGACAGCTGGTCAATGCTGTCTCTTATCCCACAAATAAATCATCCAAATAGTGAAATATTGATTCTTCAATTATTTACTCAGAGAAAACAAGAAAGAATTCAGAATAGGACAATGTGATCAAATGGCACACTCACAGGGAAAAAAGAAAGAATTGAGCCAACAAGTGATAAGGTCATTCCAAGAGGACAGCAGACAAAAATAGAACGGCTAAGAAACTGACTAAATGGGAAAAAATGGATGACAGACAGTTCATGGAGTAGTCACAGCCTACAAGTCAACCTTCAAGTGACACAACTCCAAAACATTCCCTTCCCTTGATCTGACCTTGAAAGGAGTAGAAGAACATAGAATTAGCAAGTTAAAATATCTAGCAGAAGCATGCACAATCAAAACCTCAGAAATAAAACATAAAGAGAGAATGCTAAAAGCAGCAAGAGAAAAACAGGCATTATTCTACCAAGGCAAACCCATTCGAATTACTGCAGATTTCTCAATGTAAACTTTAAAGGATAGGAGAGCCTGGAGCAAGATCTTTCAAGCTGTAAAAGACAGCAAGTGTCAAACCAGGTTGTGTCCAGCAAAATTATCCCTGAAAATTGAAGGAGGAGTAAAAATCTTTCATGACCAAGAATCCCTAAAGAAATTTGCCACCACTAGTCCAGCACTGCAGAAAATACTTGGAGGACTCTGAGAGAGGCAGAGAGACAAGCAGCACCAAAAACATGAAGGAAAGGAAACATCCAATGAGAAAGTATAACAAAAAAAAAAAAAATGGTGTTTGAATCATTTGATTAGTATACTTTTAAAACAGTACTAGCTGTTTTATAAAATCTGTGAAGTTTCCCCACATACTCATTTGTAATACAAATATCATAAGACATAATTATATTCAACATGGGGAATTGATATAAAAGCTTGAAAAATATGTGTGCATGAATTTATGGGTGGATAGGTAGATAAAATGATAAACCAAATCCGGCAAAATGTTAATAATTAGTTAAATGTGAGTAAATAATTTATGAAAGTTAAATTCTGAAATAGCTAAGTATGCCATTATATCTATTGCTTTAAGTGTGATATGCTTATGTAATACAGATTTAAGTTCATTTAATGTGGCAATTTGATATAGGCTTAAGTTCCTTTATTGTAGCAATTCACTTATTCAATCTTTGATGTAAGTTGATCCTAAGAAAACTGATTGATGTAATGATAACCTGAATGTCTTTTGAATGTACAAACATTTAGCTTTCAGGACTCAGCTAAGGCATTTGGAATTTAACTTCTTTTTCCTTCTCACTTCTAGCCTTATGAATTACATTATTATCTTTCTTTTCTCATATGGGCTAGTGGGTGAGGGCGTGTCAAAGAATCTCAACAAAAATATAGTAAGATATAGAAAAAAGGAATTTTTGGCAAATATCCCAATAAAGGGCTCTGCTGGAGTCAGAGAAGAGGCATCAAGATATGGCCACCGCAGCCCATTCTAGGGATGCAAAGCTGAGCTAAAAAGTGGTGACTTCAGTGGAAAAGTGAGTCAGATGCAAAAAAATTAAATATGTGAAATATCGCATGGTTTTTCTGATTTGGTAAACTCAGAATACAGGCATTCTAAAGAACCAAATGGATGTGATAGTGACAGTTAGGGGTAATGGGTAAAGTATGGGAGGCCCAAAAAGGGGAAGGGATTGTAAAGGTCATGTGATATATATCATGTTCACAAAATACTCAATTTCATTGTAAACATTTTTGTATCATATATATTAATAAAAACGGTGTGGAAAAAATCAATAAATAGAATCTGTTCCCTTGTATTGGCTCCATCGCAAGCTCTGGTTTTTCCTTTGGCTCATAATCACTCCTTTCCCGCCTCTTCCCTTCACACACCAGGAGACTACCATGGCCCACGTGTCCTCTCTTCTCTCAGGAAAGTGCCTGTCCTCGTAGCCTTCTGCCTTACAGTGCGGTTTCTAGATACAATCTCCTTGTCTAGGTACTCTATAGCTCTGGTGAGAGGGCTGAGCTACGGGGTCTGGAGCCCATTGCCTGAGTCTGCCAGGTCTTCAATGAGTTGTGAAGGAGCTTGTTCAACCATCCGGCCTCCTTTTCTTCATCTAAGACACAGAGCAGCAACTTTCTCACATTGCTGTGATATTCAATATCATAATAATGTACAAGCCAAGCATATTGGCACAAGTCTGTAATCCCAGCACTCAGGAGGCCGAGGCAGGAAGATCGCCATGACTTTAAGGCCATCTTGGACTACATAGTGAGTTCAAGACTAGCTCAAATTACAGAGAAAGACTCTTTCTCAAAGTAATAATAATAAAGTAGATACAGAACCTAGTAAATACACAGATGCTTGACCCTTACCATTACTACATGCACATGAGACTACTTATGCCTTGTGTGAAAATGGTGATTCTACTATTCAAAAACTACATTTGTGTTTTGTCATCCACTATTCAATCCTTTTATCCAACAATCATCACGGTAAATACTCAGAAGTATGACAAAATGAACATAACAAGTCCCCACTCTGAGCATGCGGAGGGGCAGGTGCATGGGGGACTAGGAAGGGTGTTAGACTGAATGGATTCACTGGGGTGGATCTGTTGAGAAGGTGATCTCTGAGCAAAGACTTGAAGCAAAGGAGTTTCCAGGTGCAGGTGCTCAGGTGGGACCCCCGAGGCTTGTTCTGGAACAGCAGGAGGCCACTGTGGCTGGAGCTCCACAGAGAAGCAGGAAGAGAGCAAGCAGCAGAGAGGAAGTGAGGTCACCTGCAGGTTGGTTAGAGCTGAGCTGATGTTTTCTCTGGGGAAATTAGAGTCCCTGTAAGTTTTTGAACCAGGGAGTGAACAATTTGTATCTTAAGTGCATCAGTCTGAAGGCTGATTTAAGAAAGGACTTGAATAGACTCCCTCTCCCAGCCTGGCCTCCTGCAGGCTGAAGAAAAAGCAAATTAGGAGAGTATTGGGACAGTGTGAAAAAAAAGACACCATGAAGATGAGGTGGCTCAGACAAAGGTGGTGGCAGGAGGGGATGTAGATGCTCAGATTCTCAGAAACTTTTAGGGTAAAGTCAGGAGAGTGTCTGGTGATGAGGGGAGAGAGACACAGAAAGAATGTCAGACATGACTGCCAAGTTTTGGGTAAATAATTGAACAAGTGAAAGGATAGAGCCGTGCTATGTGGAGCTGAGGGAGGGGCTGCTATTGGGCCAGCTTGGGGGGAAGCAGGCGTGCACCTGGGGGCACCTGGCTAGGTATCAACTCTAACAAGAAGGGAACTGGGGTCGGGAGCTCAGTGCACACATCTCAAGTTGGGCAGCTGATTAATTTGGACACCCCAGAGACTCGTGGGACCAACAGGAAAGCATTAGACTGGCTAGGGAAGGAACCCAGGGCTGATGCTCAGAGTTTGAGGGAGGAAAGGAAGGACCAGAGAATGAGACTGAGAGGAGCAACTGGTACAGGAAGAGGAAGACGAGGAAATGTCATCCTGGAAGCCAGAGGAACCGAACATACGGAGCAGAAGAGGACAGTCAAATGCCTCCAGTGGGCTGAGAAGTGAAACAAGGGGAGGCGTGGGGACTGGGTTGAACAACCTAGAGATCAGGATGACCCAGACAAGGCAGGCTCAGGGAATGTGCCGGGACGAAGTCTCCCTGATGTGGCTGTAAGAACGGAAGGCCTCTGCTTCCAGCCAAGATGGAGCGCTAGAGACTGGATTCACCCTCTCATCTTGAACAGCTTAAAAACTAGAAAGTAGGAGAAAACATGGTTTCCAGAAGCCATTAGCAAGCAGACAGCCAAGAGACTGCACGACACAGTGCCCACGATGGTTCGGCACATGGCCCAGTCCAGAGAGTTCCCAGGCCACACCACAGGGTGGGGAGGCGGGATTCAGAGCTCAGGGAGGCCAAGGCAGGGCAAGAACCCACAGAGCAGGCGGGAAGCGCACTGAGGAGTGAAAACGTCAGCAGGCTACAGAGTCTCCTCTAGAGGCACCATCGGGAGGATGGTTAAATACCTGCCTGTGAAGAAGAGATTCGCGCAGATAAGGAAAGGACAACGGAGTCACAGACAGGGCAAAGAATAGCAAGAGTCCCTCCTGTGCCCAGGGGAGTTACCTAAGGGAGAGGGAACAGCCGGAGGTGTAGGAGAGCCGGGCGAGTGTCTCCAGAAGGCAAGGAGGGTGGGAACTAGTGCACAAGCTCAGGCCGGTCCCTGAGCTGACTCTGTCACGGGCAGGAAAATGGCATCCATGACAGGTGATGCTGAAGCGGGGACAGCTCCTGCAAGGAGACCCAGCCGGGTCTCCTCTGAGCACTGCGGTTCCCCCAGGTACACAGGCCATTAGATGAGAGGCAAGATGCAGGGAAGCGGCTAAGAATGTGAGAAAAGAGGAGAATGGGTGAAGGTAGAGAGAAACAAGGAAGGCCAAGTCCTGCCTCGTATGGCTCCAAGCGCGCTGCACCGTGGGCCCAGCCGTCATGAGTTCTAAGGGAGGACTCGCTCTGCGCTTGTGCCTGTGTCCTGCCACTTGCAGCGGGGCTCGCGCTGGTGAAGGTCTGGGGTGGTCGGGATGGGGTTTCATCTGAGTTCTAGACCTGCCTTCTGGGGGAGGTAAAGCGAGAGAGGGACTCATGGGTCCTGCAGCTTCGCAGTTTACTTGGAATGCACCTTGTTTGTTCTGGGTTTTGTTTCTGTTTGTTGTTTTCTTGCAGGACCTGCTAAGAAACCAGATTCTTCACTGCATCGGCATGACTGTTTTGTGTCCATCCAAGGCCATTCTGTCCGTTTAGGCCGGTTACTTTCCCGATCACTAACAGCTATCCTTCCAATATATCCATTTGTTCAAAGAAGGAAACAGGAAAAATGAGGGTGGATGGCAAAGTTCCTCCCCTCGTCCAATCAGAACCTCTTACCTGCCCGCTCACTGTGACGTAGCTCCAGGCTCGCTCAGGTAACCCAAGTGGTGGGGTGTAGGTATGCAGGTATTGGGCAGACACTCTTAGTTGCTTGATTAATTTGCCCCTCTTTTTGTTAGCTGAATTTCATGCTTTTATTCTGAGAAGTCATGTTCAGCTGATAAGAGGGAGAGAGAGAGGAGAGAAAAGGTTCTACTTAAACTTCTTGCTGCTCGGAATCCACATCACTGTCCAGGTCAAAGAGACAACAGCTGAACCCTCTGGAGGGAGTTTTGTGTTCCTGATAATTTATGTAAAAGCATGTTTCTTGCTATCATTTCATTTGGGGAAGCATGGAAATCTATGTGGAGCTGGACATCACAGATGGACAAGTTGCAGGATAAAAGCCACTCGTCAAGGCTGGTGACGTGCAAAGCTAGAGGTTCTGGGTGTGTCCCTGAAGTTGCGGACCCCACACTTCTCCTCACACGGAGACTACAGGCAGGTTCTCCAGGGGCTAAGCCACTCAGGCCAAGTTCCTGTCACGTGCTACGACCTGGACATGTATATACATGGGCAGAAGCTGGGACTCTGGCAATCCTGCTGGAGCATCCTGGGGACAGGCTTCTCTCTCCATCTCTCTTGCTGCATGTCTGTGTGTATTTATTTTTCCTGAACACTGGTTTATTTTCCTCTGCTGCTTCCTTATCTAATCACTAAGCATGTTCTGTAAGTCAAATGTTCTATTTATTAATAACTCATAACTGTACCCATAGTCTGCCATACTTTTCTGGCATATCATTTTAGCATGACTTTTAACTTTCAGTCACACACGAATTTTCTCAATCCTTTTTTTTGAGACAGGGTCTTGCTTTATAGCCCAGGCTGGTCCTGAACTCACGATGGATCCCAGACTGGCCTTGGACTTATAACAATCCTCCTGCCTCAGCCTCCTGAGTGCTGGGATTACAGGTGTGGGCCACCACGCCCAGCTTATGTGGTGCTGGAGAATCAAACTCGGGTACTTAGTGCTTACTAGGCAAATGCTTTAACCACTGAGCCATTCCTCCAGCCTATCTCATTCCTTTTTATACCAAATTCTAGACAGAAAGGGTATGATGTCCTGTTACATGGAGGCCACGGGTCAGTCTACTGATTGGCCATCCCTAGGTCTGGCATCCACCTCCGATCCAGGCTGCGTGGGTTGGGGGATGGATGGGTTTAGGAATATGGTAGGAAACAGGATCTCAGGGCCCTTCCAATGTCCAGCTCAAGGCAGAGCAGAGCTGGGAAGAAGGAATATGGCAAACGTCACAATGAACCTTCAGCCCGGTACACTGTACCAGTAGAATCTATGCACACCCCTGCTGACCAAGGAAAATCTCATATTAAGTTATCCACATCTCAGGAAGCACAACCTAATCAACAATGGCTGCGAAATTTGAAGATTCAAGTCTTAATCCCAGTTTTCCTATTAACACATTGCAAGAAAGTTTGAAGACCTCTTTGAGCCTAACTTTCTTCATCTGTAAAAACAGAGAAGTCGTATCTATTACCTTTTGAGGATGCAGAGAGGGACAATAAAATTGAATTGGAATGTATTTTATTGCCATAAAGTGCTGTGTTGAAAATGGTCTGTTTTTAAATAGTCGATTTGTTGCAGTATTTAATGAAGAAAGTTCATTAAAGAACATATTATAAGTAAATGCACATTTAATTTTTCCTTCTATTATTACATTTGTGAAAAAGCTTATAAAACCTAGAAAGTTGATATGAGGTGTTAAAGTCTTCATTCACATTAGGTTTTCACTTATCCCAAAAGTAATGGCCTCACAGTCTTAATTTACTCCTTCACGGTTTATTTAGTTAACATTTATGCATAATACAATATTCAGGGCATATGTTTAAAAGTATGGAATCAAAATTCATGGGTGGTACATGAGTCACTTTCTCATCGCTAGAACATAATAGCTGATATGTCCTACTCAGCTCACAGTTCAGGGTCTCAGTCCTTGCATGGTCACCCAACAACGGTGGAGGGGCTTGGAGAGGGCCTGGGAATAGGAAAGCTGCTCATCTCATAGAGAACAGAAAAGCAGGGCCAGCCAGGAAGAAATACTCTTCAGGGTGACACCCCCAGTGGGCATCCTTCCAACAAGCCCCACCTCCTAGCAGCACACACACAAAAAAAATCATCAATGGACAAATCCACCTGATCCATCTGACCCCTGTGATCGGGTTCCAAACACACAAGGCTTGTGGGGAACACCCAGATCCAAACAATAACGGTGACATCAATCCTGGTTTTCTAAGGTCCACTATGCCCAGTTCTCCCTGATATCCCATCTCTCCCTGAAAGCTCCACTCTCAATGATGTCACACTGAGGGCTTGCCATCAGCCACGGCAGAAGTATTCACACCATAGTAGTCAGCAAATCTATAAAATGAGGTCTTTTCTTTTTGTTTTCCAGACTGCTAGCTGTTAATCATTCACCAGCCCACCACTGGATTTGGTGTACTTGGAACTAAAAAAATGCACAGATACAAACACACATCACCATTACCATCATCATGAACAACAATAGCAAAGATAGCACCAAACAAAATGCTAATTTTTTAGATTACACACTGTGTCTTATAAACTTTGCCACAGCGATCTGCAAAAAGTCTTTGAATCTTTGTTGCAACTGGACCCAGATATTTTCCCAGCCTAAAGAAGTCATCCACAAACTTTGGTATGCAATCAAAATTACCCAGAAAGCCTATCGAAACAAATTGCTAGACTCCAGCCTCACATTTCTGATTCAGTAAGTTCATGATGAACCTAGAAATGGACTCTCTAACATGTTCCAAGGTGATGCTAATACTGCCAGTGTGGAGAAACACAAAGCAAACCAAAAAGAAGAAACAGGGAGAAGAGAGGACTGCACTGATAAATATGGATTATGTTGTTGCAAATTTAGTGAAATATACAGGGTTTATGAGACTTTGTATGGAATGCTAGCTTAGGATGCTGGCTACCTAGGGATTGCCTTATCTGTAGACCTCTCAGTAAGTGAGATAACTCTTCTTGGCTCTTAGAAGATCTCAAATGCTATGAGTGTGGGGTCAGAGTTTTCACCTTAACAGAAAATTAATGCTTCACTGAGGCTTTAGTTACTTTTATCTATAGACAAAATGTAATGTCCACATCTCTGTGGTAATCTGTTTTTAAATGAAAAAGAATTCATTCACAGACTAAGTGTTAGTCACTTTCCTGTCTCTGGGACAAAAAACCCCAGTGCCTGTAACTCAAAGGAGAAGTTTATTTTGGTTCATGGTTTTAGAGGGTTCAGTCCATGGTTGTCTGCCTGCAAGACAGAAACAACCTGGTGGAAGACAGAGTGGAATAGAGCTGCTCGTGCCATGGCAACCAGGAAGCTGAGATCAGAGAGGAATGGGAGATAAGAACACACCCTTCCAAGTTATGCCTCATGACTTCTGACCAGTCCTCTCGCCCCCAGGACCCTCCTCTGACTTTGGGGTGAACCTTTAGATCTAAACCATAACAGCTTCTGTTCTTAATGGGTGTTTCCGATGACAATATGCCTAAAGATAGAAACTGAAGATCTTAGAGCCCTAAGACCAATCGAAGCCATAGCAGAACCAACTCTTAAAGATAGAATAAAGTTTTGGAACTGGGTCATCCTTGGGATTCGATGTGGCTTTTTATAGTCCCATGACCTTGCTGCTATCTCATCAATGGACAAACCCACCTGATCCATCTGACCCCCATGATCGCAGACTTGTGAGTCTCAAATTTAATTGAAAAGAGAAAAAAATATAGCAGACTTTATTTCCTAAACACCCAATGGTAACTTTAGCACAGGAACAACTCATCTATTTCTAATAACACCAACTACTACCCACCATGAGACATGTCTAATCAGAGACCTGCTGAATTTTTGCCATTTTTTTATGTTGTAAAGAAAATCTTCTTAAAGAATGTAGTGTCATGAGTATATTTCCTATATTATGTATTTGGTTGGTTGGTTTTTTGATTGTCTTGTGATCCGTTTGTAGCACTGAGGACGGAGCCCAGGCCCTTGGCACTCTGGTACGTTCCCAGGCCATTTTTAGTTTTATGATTCTGAGACAGAGTTCGCCAAGTTGCTGTGTTTCCCAGGCTCTGCTCACACTTTTGATCCTCCTGCCTCTGCCTCCCAATATGGTGTGATTATGGGCCTGCACTACTGGACATGGCTTGTACTAGATATTGATATACGGCCCAGAACAGGGCCTCTGTAAAGGTGGGGGGGGGGGAATAAACAGCAGGCCCTAGGTTGGACACGCCCACTCTAGATAACAGTGTTAAGTTTCATGCTGCCTGTTACAGGTAGACACCTAGTTCTGTAGGTTTTCTGTGGCTCTCACATCCAGCTGCCAACTCTTAGAGTTACTGCTTTCCACATTCTCTGAAGAAAGTCAGTAGCTGCTGGTGCCTGTTAGCTAGCATAACTGAAGCTTCAGTGGAGGGGTTTGCTCAAACTCCTGAAATACCGATTTCTTTGCTTTATGCGTGTGTGTACAGAGGTGTGTAATACCGGAAACTGGGTACAGGTCACCTTCACACTGAACTACATCCTCAGCCCTTTTTGGTTTTTGTTTGTTGTTTAATGAAACAGGATCTTGCAAAGAATTAAATGGATTAAACATTATATAAAAGAAAAAGCCATGAACTTCAAAGACTTGTAACAATATGGACAAGCATGAACAATACATTACTATGTGGGGAAAAAATAAAGACCCTGAAAGTTTTAAAAAGAAGAAGTAAAGCAGAGAAGGAGAGAGAGAGAGACAGAGAGAGGATCCCTCTAAGTTTCCTAGGCTGGGCTCAAACTTGCAATACTGTAAGTGAAGTCTGAAGCAAGACAGCAAAGCGAACAAAAAATAAAGAAAGAAAGAAAGAACTCAAAGCCCGCTGAGACTGCGGCATCGCAATCTGAGGGATCCTAGCTGGCAGGAAGGATTCCATTCTCAGCAGCTCTGTGCCGGCACCACAGCCGGCCCTGTGTCCGGCGTGGCCTTGATCTGCAGCGTTTCTGTTTCTCTGTGACAGACACCTGTTCCCCACCTCCCCACCCCAGGGCTCCTGGGGATCGCTCCTCCACCCTACTCAGCATTCCTGTGCAGAAGGCGGCACAAGGCCGCCGCAAGGTCAGACCAGGACTGATCATCAAAACTTCTCCCAGCGGACAGATAAAAAGTCAGGCAAAAAAGAGAATCTGCTGTTGCGTGTGGCTACAGAGACGTAAAGCTGACAATCTGCCACCAAAAATCTCCTTGTGCCTTTTATCACATTGGGTTCTATTTTCGGCGATTCCAACTTTTCCCTCTCCGGCTGGGCCCTTTCTGAAGTAAAGACACCAGCAGAGTGAGCCAGAGGGTGGCTCTGGACTGAGGGAGGCCAGTGAAAAGAAGCATTTCACACCTGGCCCCAGGCACTGCTGCGTCTCACACGTGACCCATTTCTAAAATGTCCAAAGGCCTCACCACCACTTTTTAAATTTAATTTTGTGTGATATCATGTGTGTGCGTGTGTGTTGTGTGCCATACTGTGTTCTAGCTCACTTTCATTTAATAATTCTGTTAACAAATGAGGTGGGAAGGGTTGTAGGACTCAAACTACAGAACATCCCCTTTCCCCTTACAATGGCTTCTCTTACCATCAGGAACGGCAGAGAGTTGGGCTGCCCACTTGCTAGAGACACTGTAGAGGGAAGGACCACTGTGCGAGGAGGGCAGGTCCTCCCATGTGAACAAGTCTAGGACCATTGTGTTCTGAGCAAATTGCTTCTAAAACTTTTCTTTTTCCTCAAGAAAATTGTCCAACTCAAAAGCAGCCAGTTCGTCCAGATAATTGTTCATAAGATTGCTCTCTTTTGTGTAGAAACAGGAACAGGAAAGGAGAGAGAACCCATTTCCTGGGACTGAGCAGAAGAACTCCCGGGGGGTGGCCCAAGTCTGGGTCCAGGCATGGTGTCTGCAGCACTACCATGGCAGGCTTGAGTTGCAGCTTCCATTATGAGTTCCATTTTCAGAGCTTGGTAATTCATGCCTAGGTCGACATCAGCGACTTTAACCTAGGAAGAAATATTGCTGCGAAAGACTATGAGATTTATTTTACCAATTTGCTTTAGTGATGAGAAAGCTAATAGAAAAACAAAAAGTACAGAGATGATTTTGCATTTCGAGAAATCTCTTTACCATGCATGGCTTCGTTAATGCGCTGTGGACACTTCCAGCACATTTTCAATTAAGAAACGAGCAGGGGTACATAAATACAGCCGTGGCCACCCAGGGGGAGCACAGATCCAGTCCTGCCGTGTGGACCCCCCGCCGAAACCATTTTTATGCCAGTAAAACCTATGAAAATATAAATCTGGAGCAGCTCTGAAGGAAGAAAGAAGTTTTATTTTTAAAAAAGAAAACAAACAGCTCAACTAGTCCACCAGAGAAGTGGGGCAGAAGAGGCGAATCTTGTTGTTGTTCGTCCCAGCTTGGGACAAAGCTGGTTTAAAGATACTTGTATGGCAGGAAGCTAGCTGGGGAGCGCAGTGCCCCGCGTTGTGCCCTGCGCTGCCCAGACTCCAAACAATACAGTCAAGATGACTAAAGGTGATCCCAAGAAACCAAAGGGCAAGATGTCTGCTTATGCCTTCTTTGTGCAGACGTCCAGGGAAGAACATAAGAAGAAAAACCCAGAGGTTCCTGTCAATTCTGCAGAATTTTCCAAAAAGTGCTCTGAGAGGTGGAAGGCAATGTCTGGGAAAGAGAAGTCCAAGTTTGATGAAATGGCAAAGGCAGATAAAGTGCACTATGATTGAGAAATGAAAGATTATGGACCAGCAAAAGGAGGCAAGAAGAAAAAGGACCCCAAGGCACCTAAAAGACCGCCATCTGGATTCCTCCTCTTTTGTTCAGAATTCCGCCCCAAGATCAAGTCCACAAACCCGGGGATCTCTATTGGAGACGTGGCAAAAAAGCTGGGGGAGATGTGGAATGACATAAGCAACAGTGAGAAGCAACTTTCCATCACCAAGGCCGCAAAGCTGAAGAAGTACGAGAAGGATGTTGCTGACTGTAAGTCAAAAGGAAAGTTCGATGGCACAAAGGGTCCTGCAAAAGTTGCCCCAAAAAAGGTGGAAGAGGAAGAGGAAGAGGAAGAGGAAGAGGAGGAGGAGGAGGAGGAGGAAGAGGAGGAAGATGAATAAATCCAAGCTTGCTCTGTCTCCTTGTGAATACCTCAGCATAGGGAGCCCCACCATGGACACTCGCTTCCACTGTGGCAGCCACCCTCGTTAGATTTAATTACAAAATCTGATCACAACCATATTGTAGTCTCAAAGTGCTCTAGGAATTGTCAGTGGTTTACATAAAGTGGCTATGGGTGCCGAGAGCGCCCTGAAACTGTGTCAAAGATGTACATATTTCCAAACCTTTTTAAAATGAAAAGGCACTCTTGTGTTCTCCTCACTCTGTGCACTTTGCTGTTGGTGTGAGGAGGCATTTGAAGATGTTTCTGGCATTTTTTGTTTTAATTTGTCAGGCGGTGTTAACTCTGGTTATTGGCTAGAAATCCTGAGTTGCCAACTGTACATATCTATAGTTCGTACAAAGAGCAAAATGAGACAAACTCTGTTCCTTGTGTGGTATTGAGGCTGCGGGAGGCAGATGCCTTTGGGGACGAAAGCTCAGGGTGTGTGCACTGCGAAGCTGGACCTGTGGACACTGCTGTAGGCATCCACCTAGCTCCAGGCTGTCTGGTTTTTGTATTTAGTGACACAGTATCCTGCTGCCGATCTTAGCTGCGGACAAGGGGGCCAGCTGGCATGAGAAGTGTTTGGATTTGCCTTCTTTGTTTTTTTTGTTTTTTTTTTGTTGTTGTTTCGTTTTGTTTTTGTATTTTTTTTAAGTGCAGTACATTTAAACTCTTCTAAGCAAACTTAGAAAGCTTCATTGCTAGCAAAGAGCCACTGCATCAATGAAAGTTCAAGAACCGTCTGTCCTAGAAAACATAACTTGCAACGTTCTGTTATTTTTTTGTATGTTTAGAATGCTGAGTTGTTTTCTTGATGTTAAATAAACAGTATTGCATTTAAAATAAATAAATAAATAAAGATACTTGTATGAACAGATTGTGACAGCGATGAATTATTTTTATCACTCCTAGTGGGATCAGCTGCCACACCCCATAATAATACCTCCCACCACCTACTCACAGTAGAGGTCTGGATAATTATCCAGTGTGAAAATCAACACTGAAATAATAGATTGAGCGTTGATACACCACGTCAGGCGCTGTGAATGACATTTTTCATCATCCTGCAGCAATGCAGTACCAGAGAATTTCAAAGAACGGGCATTATTAGGCCCATTTCATAAAGGCGGAACATGACGTGTACTTACGTTACTTACCCAAGAGGTGCTGCTAGGCATGACTCACGGAGAAGTCAGAATTCTGCAGGAGTGATTCTAAAGGCCCACTGTGCCAGATGGCCCTTAAGACACTTCTCTCTCCCTCAGGGAAAGCTCTATGTAAAACTAGTGTTGGGCCTTCCTCTTGCTCTCTGCTTCCTGACCTGCTATTCTGTGAACAACTCTGCTCTGTCTAGGCCCTCCGCCATGCCCTTCTACCACTGCAGGCCATCCATGAGTGGACTGAGACCACCTGAAACCAGGAGCTAAAATTAACCTTTCCTCCCTTAAGTTGTGGCTGTGCAGTACTGCATCGCAGCAACTACAAAGCAACAAAGACAAGCTACAATGATACCCAGAAACAAAAGAGGAAAGAAAAATAAAATATCAAAAATTCAGAGTAAAAACCAGTTTTGAGCAGGTCCTCTGACCCAGTTCTGTAATTCTAGCACTGGAAGACAGAGGTAGGTGGGTTGTGAGCTCAGGAGCTCAGCTTGGGCAACTTAAGACCCTGTCTCAAGATCAAAAACTAAAAAGTAGGCTGGGGATTTACAACAGCTGAGTGTGAGGGCCCTGGGTTCAATCCCCACTATGCACACACACACACGCACACTAATTTTAATGCGAGTGAGATGAACACTCATCATTCTGTCAAAGGCAGAATTCTTTTTTCTAATTTAAAAATAACTAAAATATAAAAATCTAATTGTCAGAAATTAATACATTACAATAGTTGTCTGGACTGAGGGTGTAGCTCAGCAATACAGCACTTCCCTCGTATGTGGGAGGCCCTGGGTTCAATCCTCACTACCACTGGAAGTAAAAATAAAAATAAAACAAATAAAGTCGTCGTTCGCCTTGGCTAGGGAGGCATTGCTACTGGCACAACAAATGTGTCTGGGTCAACAAGTGCTGCTTCATTTCAGCTGCAATTTCAGCATAGTAGCTTTTCCCGGGAGATCTTTCCTAGTGCAGCTTCCTATGCTAGATAATGAGAGACAGCAAATACTCTGAAAGTCAGATTGTCCCTAAGCACAAATGGGGAACAAGACAACAGCTACCAGGAGTAGCATTGTTTTGACCAAAGGATGAACCAGAAAAGGCTGCTAGGCAAGAAATCGGGATGACCAGGGTGTCAGTCGTGGCTTTCCACTGACCACCACAGCCAAATTTCTTAAGTTCAATCAATCTAAAGTTTTTGGTGTATAAATGCATGAAGTAACCTCTGGATCCACTCCTCTATAAATTTCTATGATCTATGCAACATACCTACTCGCCGTATAGAAGTTTGAGTTAGAGACCACCTTTGAACAGAAGAAAAAAAAAAAGAAACAATGAACCGTGGTGTGAAGAATTCATCACAGGCACACTGATTACATCCACATGTTCCCAAATCCTGCATTGTCCACCTTAAGTCAATGAACATTCTCCCTCGTGTTCTGGTCTACCCACAGCCAGATACAAGGGACAGCAGAAACCACTTCAAAGTTAATGAAACTGGTCATCAGAGCTGTTTGAAGCAGCTCCCGCTCACGGGTACTTCTCTCTCTACGCCCCACTTACGTCACCAGTTAAAAATACTTTGACCTCATAATTGAGGGATATTCTGCAAAATAGCTACCTGACTTAACAGACTTTAAAAATGCCAAAGTCAAAGAACTGTTAAAGAAATTGTTACAAATGAAAAGGGAATAAAAACACTTGATAGTTAAATGCAATTTGTCATCCTGGGTTGGATCTTAGACTGGAAGATATAACTATATAAAATACCCTATTGAGACAATTGATTGCATTTAAATATAGACTGGACTACAGAGCAAGACCCTGTCTCAATAAATAAGTAAATAAAGACTATAGATTCAATGACAGTATAAAAATCAACAACAAAGTTCCTCAGTCTGTTACTTTATATAGAAGTATTCCTTACGTTTAGCAAATATACACTTTAGAGGTAAGATATATGACTCTCTAGTAACACACACTAAAATGGTTCAAAGAAATTACATATGTTTGTATACATGAAGATATTTGCTTTTGCATGTATATACACAGAGAGACACGGAGGTAGAGACAAAAGCAAAGCAGAGAAAGGGAAAGTTATAGAAAAACAACTGGGGCAAAATACAGCTCATTGGTACAGAAGAGAGACTAGACACGGTCCACACATTGATTTTCTACAAGGAAGCCAAGAACATACTGTGGAGAAAGTACTTTCTCTTCAATAAATGGTGCTTGGAAAACTAGATATCTACTTGCAGAAGAATGGAGCCAAACTCTTATTTCTCATCACATACAAAAATCAATTCCAAATGAATCAAAGCCCTGACAGTATGAAACTACTAGAACAGAACGCAAGGGAGATGCTTCTGGGAGTGGCAGCGGCAGGGCTCTGACAGCTGCTTCTGGCGCAGGGGTTTAGTGTGGTTGGGTTAGGTTGGGTTTGGTTGGGTTTGGTTTGGTTTTATGACCACGAAGCATAGCCAATGAGCAAAAACTTACAAATTAGATTATATATTTCCCAGGATTATTCTTTTTATTAGCACAGGTTTGCAATATATAATAAAAACTACACTCGATGGAGGAATTATTGCACATACCCACCATGCCTTGATCATTTTTACGTACCTTTCCCCCTTCCTGCCCTCCTGCCCCTTATATCAATTTAAAAGCTTCTGCCCTGCAACGGAAACAGAGCAACAGAGCAAAGAGACAACCTACAGGACAGGAGAAAAGATCTGAAAACTATTCATTTGAAAAGGGTTGAACCTTTAGAATACGTTTTTTTTAAAAAAAAAAAAAAAAAAAAGGAGAGAGCTTCTGTGTTTGTCCACCATCATGGCTCGTGCTTCACGCTCCAAGCCTCACCACGTCTCCTCATAAGACTTTCAGAATCAAGCGATTCCCGGCCAAGAGACAAAAGCAAAATTCCTATTCCTCGGTGGATTCAGATGAAAACTGGTAATAAAATCAGATACAACTCCCAAAGGAGACAGCTCTGCAGCACTGTTTACATATGAGCCACAGTATGGTTCCTCTGTCTGAAGGTCACCAGATTTGACCAGGGGTACATGTTTATTCTGTTATCACATAATGACTATCTCACCATATCAAGCTAAAAGAGATGATTATCTGGACAGACGATCTCATTCATTGAATAGGGAATCTCCTTTTTTTCTGTCATCAGCAATAAATGCATGGAACCTTAAAAAACAAGACTCAACCCAGCCGCAGGGGGGGGGGAGTCTAATTAAAAAGTGAGCAAAAGGTCTGAATAGACATTTTTCAGGAGATATCCAAATGGCCAACAAGTCACATAACAAAACACTTAACATCACTAACTAAGAGGGAAATGCAAATCAAGACCACAAGGACACCTCATCTCACCTCAGAATGGCTACTGCCAGAAGACAGAAAATAACACCTGCTGACTAGGATGTGGATGCAGGCTGACTCTTAATACACCCCTGGTGGTGGGAGGGTAGATCAGTGCAGCTCTTGGGGAGAACAGTACAGAGATTTCTCAAAAAGCCAGAAATGGAGCCACCATAGGACCCGGCAATTCTACTACTGAGTCTGTATCAAAAGGCAAAGATACCAGCACATCAGAGACACTTACACCGCCACATTTGCTGCATTATACACAATAGCCAACCTAGTTAACACTGGCAGATGAGAAGATAAAGAAAATGTGATATATTTAAGGGAGGGGTTGTATGGGTGTCTACACAATGGAATATTATTCAGACATGAAGAACAACGAAAATCCTGTCATTCTTAACAACATGATAAGCCTGGAGGACATTATGTTAAGTGAAATCAATCTGGCACAGGAACATAAATACTGCATGATCTCACATGTACGCAAAAGCCAAAAAGTTGATCTTATAAAAGTAGAAAGTAGCCTAGGGGTACTCCTGGGAAGTGGAATAGGGGTGATGAAGAGAGGATTGTTCACAGACACAGGGGTGCAGCTGTAAGGGGGGGGGGGGAAGATTGATGTTCTCTAGCACAGTGGGGCGACAGTGGATGACATCAACTAATTGAATATTTTAAAATAACTAGTAGAGGGGATTTTAGATGTGCTCAGCATAAAAACATCATAAATGTCTGAGATGATAAGTCACTCCCAGTTACTCTGGTCATTACACATTGCATACATATGTGAAAATATCTTACTGTTCCCCATAAATATGTAAAGTTATTACATGTCCAAAGTAAAAAGTATTAAAGATAAGGTAAACTAGTGGTAAATCTAGACAATATGGAGGTGATAATCTTTGACTATTCTTGCAGCTTTCTTGTAAGTATGAATTATATTAAAGAAAAAAATAACCCAAAAAATTTACCTACGGACAAACTTTATAAAATACATAACTAACTTCCTTATGGGTAAATTTTCATTTTCTTACATACCCAACCAATGCACCCTGCGAGGTACTCACGTGAAGAAGCCCAAGAACAGGAGGACAGCTCCAGGTATGTACGACCTCAGAGTCACTGAAGGCGCAGGGCCAGATCAGCAACAATGCCGGGGCCAGTGGCTGCTGGTAGAAGACTCAGAGGGCTGTCAGCAGGGTTTGCTTCCTCCCAGTGGAGGAATGTGATCTAGAGCAGAAGAGAAGGAAGTGGCCTTGGAGAGAATGACAGCGACAGAGACGCTGACCGCTGACCTTACCTGAAGTCCTGGTCCCAGTTACTCTTGAGGCTCAGGCCACTGCTTTGTCTGTTCAACTCTTCTGAGGATTCAGGGAGCAGTTAAAATCTACTTCATGGGCTGGAGGATTGTCACAGTGGTTAAGGCACTTGCCTGGCAAGGACAAGGACCTGAGTTCAATTCCCTAGCACTACATAAGCTGGGCGTGGTGGCACACACCTGTAATCCCAGCAGTTGGGAGGCGAGAGGATGGTCGTGAGTCCAAGGCCAGCCTGGGCTCCATAGTGAGTTCAGGACCAGCCTGTGCTATAGAGCAAGACCCTGTCTCAAAAAAAGAAAGAAAGAAGAAAGAAAGAAAGAAAGAAAGAAAGAAAGAAAGGAAGAAAGAAAGAAATTCCCTTCATATTTAAGCAAATTTGATCTGCATTCCTGTCACCTAGCCAAGCAACAAACAGGAAAGCCTAGCAAACGTACTACGACATTGTCTACATGTCTGTGATGAGATTCCAACACTGTTCCCTTCAAGGCCCTTCACGTAAATGTAGCTAAAATGACAATCACAAAAGCTCCCATTATAACCTCTGCGTTTCCACAGTTCTGGTTTGATTATTTTTTAAATTCGAAATAATTTTCAAATTACCTAATATATTTTCTTTATACACTGCTATAGTTTATCTTTGTACAACCCAAACTTATCAGATGTGGTATAACCTTCTCCATCTGTCTTGAGGATAATCTTACAGAAAAAGTATTAAGTGATTTCCATTTTTAGAAAGGACTTCCACATTTTTTAATGAAATGTGTTTTTCTGGGTATAAATTTTATGCTAACCTGAAGGGAAAGAAAAGTGTCTGGTGGTAAAAGGAAGTAAAATACAATTCAGCCTAGAAAAACAGCTCAAATAATTTATTTGTGGAGGGCAGGAAACAAGAACATATTTATTTCCTGATCCTGAAAATGCAGCAGTGTTTTGAGACCTCAGGAAGATGGATGATTTTAATGTGCAGCTACACTGGGAGAAAAGGGGGTTTTTTCCTAAAGAATCAAGATATATGCAACAGACACTTATTTTATAGACAACCCATTAAAGAACAGATCCCAAATCGCCTTTTTACAAGTCTCAAGAGATTTTGGAATCTGTACTGCAAAAGCATATGTGCAGAGGACCATAAGTTAAGACAGAGTCAAATCAATAGGACAAGCACGTGATCCTGGGCTAAGACCTCCCATTTCCCATACCCCACGCTGGCTGGTTAACTATGAACAGTCTATTGTTTGGGGTCATACTTCTTTTCTAGAGTAATATTTCAAATCCTTTGATAGACTAGTTTAGTGCCTCAGAAACTGCTTAGGGGTAAGTCTGCTCGACAGTAACCAATTCGACAAGGACCCCAGCTTCGTGAGGTACCACAGACTCGTCATCCTCTTTCCTGGTTCCTTTCCTTCCTGTCATTTTGGCTGTGTTTACACACACAGTAAATTGGGAAGTTCTTTAATTTTGGAGTCATAAAATAGCTTCATGAGATTACTCACACCAAAGCAATTATCTGAGGAAAATGTATTTTTGAAAGGCAACTCAAAAGCAGGATGTTTTCCTCAATTATCTGGCTAGCTCTCAATTTTATCATTCATCTGTCAGAATAGGTACAATGTGGATAGAATTCTACTGCAGTGTTGTTTGTGATAAATGATAAATATTTAATGCTGGGCTCTTTCTAGACAGATAATATAAATATGATTTTTGTTTCTATTCTTTCTTTTTTTTTTTTTTAGACAGGGTCTTGTTCCATAGTCCTGGCTGGTCCTGCACGCACTGTGGAGCCCAGCCTGGCTTTGAACTCAGAGCAATCCTCCTGCCTCAGGTTCCCAAGTACTGGGATTACAGGTGTGTACCACTACGCTCAGGTGGATGCTGGGGGATGGAACCCAGTTTTGCTCATGACAGGTGTTGTAGTCACGGAGCTACCTCCCAGCCTGGTTCCCACTCCCGGTGGGTACAGTGCATTCCCTGTTACAGCCTACACTATGGACAGGTGTTCAACACGGGAGATCTGGAATCACAATGACTTAGCAAATTTCTTAAACTCTAGTACTTCAGTTTCTACATCTATACAACCGGATAGGATTAGTACTTGATTTCATAAAGAATCAAATGAGATAAATCTAATTGCACACTTACAAGTAATTACAATTTGCAAGATGTTGAGCAGCCATGTTCATGGCAACATCATCTCTGGCAGCTCCCAAGTTTCCAAGAGCAAACACCAGATAAACAAAATGTGGACCGTACATACCATGGAGTATTATTTGATCTTTAAAAATAAGGAAATTCTAACCTGTGCTACAACATGCATAACCTGGAGGAAATTCTGCTGAGAGACATAAGCCAGCCACAAAAAAACACAAATACTTTATGTAAGTGAAATTGTAGTCAAATTCATACACAGAAAAATAGAACAAGGTGGTGGTTGCCAGGAGGCAGGCAGTGGAAAGTTATTGTTTAATGATACAAAGTTTCAATTAAACAAGGCCAAAAGATTTTGGAGATTGGTTCCAAACAATGTGCATTTTTTTTATATGAACTGTATACTTTTTAAAAATAGTTAAGTAAGTTAGTTCTCTACACATTTTACCACAGTAAATATGAAATAAAAAGTCTTAGTTTACCTTTAAAAAAAATAACAACACTCATAAACTGGGCCTGGTGAGGAAGGCCTATGAATGCAGAAGTCTGGACTGCAAGATTGAGCTCAGCCCAGGCAACATAGCGACTTACCCCGTCCCTGTCTCATAATCAAAAATGAAAATATGTTAGGGGAGTAGCCCGTGTGAAGGCCTACGCCCTAGCCCCAGCTCCATACAAAGACACACGCAGGCACGTACGCACACCCATGTTTACAGCATAGAGAATTTTGATAGAAAAGGGCTATTTTTGACTCTCTGAGAACTTCCATTTCAATAACTGGAGCTCAGATTAATAATGTCTTACCCAGCTTTCTATATTATCTGTTACCCAGTGTACAAATTCAAGTTCCCAAATTACTAGGGAAAAAAGAAAAGGATTATTATTTTTGTTTTTGAAATGTTCCGATTCAGGACCAGTTTCTTTTCTGTGTCCTATGATAACACATAGATATTTAATAAACATAGGAGATATCACTGAGTTCAAACAGAAATGAGACATTGTTCTCCAGAGCCGTTTGGGGACCCTGGGTGGGGACAAGCCCTGGGAAGAAGGAAGAGCCTGGAATCAGATATCCAAGCAGGGACCCCAACCCAAGCGGTGGGTTGGGTGGCACCGTTAAAGCTGGCAGCCAAGCAGTTGGCTGTTTATGCAGGTGAAGGAAGGCTCCAGGGGATCCTGGTCCTCTGTCCAGCAGCAGGTCACTGTGACCTCTGCACAGGCCATGAAGGGAGACTAAGAAGTAGCCACTTTGTGCAGGAGAAGAATAAATAATGTTCTTCAGACCTGTGGCATCCAAAACTCACATCCACTGTCCTGACAGCAGGAGCGCCACGGAGAGCCGCTGAGACACGGAACGGTATAACGTGACACAGGAACACAAAAAGTAACCTACCCAACTGCTGGGGAGGGGCCGCAAATTCCAAACGCCCTGGAGAGAACTTACCAGGAAATATGCAGTGTTGGTTTAAAGAAAAACACAAAATTCTACTTGGGAACCTAAAACACACTCTAAATGAATGGGGAAAATAACTTGCCTTCAGTTAAGAATATAAAATTTTAAGCCTTCGAAATTTTATTTATAAATGTAATGCAGAACTCCACCAAAATTCAAACTCCAGAGCTATAAAACAAAAGAATACAAGGTGAAATTAAAATTCTTGGGCTACAATGTCTACATAATGTAATTCTGGGATGACACTGGACAGGTATTTTTTAAAATCCAAATTACATATTCAAGTATATACAGATTTACAAATAATTTGATTTTTTAACCATCAGAGGAAGAGTAATTTTTAAAGAATATAAACAGCTACTTTTGAGGGGCCGGAGGAATAGCTCAACAGTTAAAGCACTTGCCTAGCAAGCTCAAAGCTCTGAGTTCGATTCCCCAGCACTGTATAAGCTGGGCATGGTGGTGTACACCTATAATCCCAGTACTCGGGAGGCTGAGGCAAGAGCATTACCGTGTGTGTGTTCAAGGCCGGACTGGGCTACATGATGAGTTGGGGACCAGCCTGAACTTTAGAGCAAGACTCTGTCTCAAATACATACATACATACATACATACATATATACTTACATATATATATACATACACACAACAGCTATTTTAAGTTTTTGTTAACTCTGGGGAAAAATAGAGATTCCTCTTCTAACATCATGTATTATCATACTATTTGTAGATTTCAGGATGCTTTCCATCACACAGGGATAATGCAATCACCACATTCTTTGTGCAAAATGATTTGAGAAAAGGATGAAAACAATCAAAGGTCAATGCTACTGAAAAAAAATGTTCAAATCCATTACAATTCTAAAATGTAAACTAAAGTAGTTAGATATGAGGTTAGCCCATCCCGTTGGCATTTTAAAAAATGATGCACAAGTACCTACGTGAGGTCCAGAGAAGGGACGTGCCACGGGTGAAAATGTAAATTGGAAGTAAGTTGATAGAATGCCTCCAAATATTAAAAAATGTTCAGAGCTTTGACTTCAAGAAACATGTTTAAGAAATAATAAAGGCTTCAATGTCCAGAAATACTTTGAAATGTATAACCTGAAAATCTTTCTTTTGTGAAACACCCAGAAATGTTGGAATAGAAATCAACTTCTTGAGCTGGAGAAACAGCACAGCAGTTAGAGCACTTGCCTAGCCCTCCCAAGGCTCTGGTTTCGCTTCTCCAGCACCACATAAGGCAGGCATGGTGACCCAAGCCTGCCATTCCAGAACTCAGGAAGCTGAAGCAAGAGGATTGCTGTGAGTTGTAGGCCAGCCCAAGTTACATAGTGAATTCAGGATCAAGGACCAGCCTGCACTACAGAGCAAGATCCTGTCCCAAAAATCAATTTCCTTTTAGAGTGATAAGGACCTGGAGGGCAAAAAGGAGGTGGAACTAGTCAACCAGAACAAGTAAGTCTGAGCTGAAGCCTCCGTCGTCCCTGAGGAGCTAATGGGTATCGAGTGGAGTTAAGCAAAGGAGCCTTTGAAACTTCGTTTCAGATTTTTACCTGACACATAGTAATTGCACATATATATAAGAGGAGTGGGATATTTCAATACATGTATGTAATGTGGAGTGAGCAAATCAGGGTAATTGGTAATCCATCACTTGAAGGATTTGAAGGAATTTTTTTAAATGTAGGAAAAATTGAAATGGCTCAAAATTCAAGTCATAAAATATCAGTAAGTTAAAAAGTTATTCTCAAAACTCAACTCAAATTATTCCCCAAAGGCAACCACAATTAGTGATGTTTCTGTGTGTCTTTATAGTCTGTTGTTGAAAAATGCATTCTCAGACTCTTCATTTGTTAGCACATTATACGCTGTTATGTGCCTTGCTCTTTCCGATTGAGATGAAATCATTCCATTTTTCTACCTCTGAAGAGCTTCCTCTTCAACCCACCCCACAGTGCTATGTTTCATGGTTGACTATAGTTACAGTTAACAAATATCTTATGGACAAGCATTTACATTGTTGCTAGTCTCCACCTAAAATTCATATGGAACCAAAAGAGACTTAGAATACCTATTCTTCAGTACCAGGACAAAAGCAGGTAGTGTTACAATTCCAGAGGTCAATTAATATTACAAAGTGACAGGGATTAAAAATTGTATGGCACTGGCTCAAAAATAGACTGATTGATCAATGGAACAAAACTGAGGATGTGGAAACAATCCCAAGTACCTTCAGCTACCTGGTTTTTGACAAAGGGGAAAAACATACACTGGAAAAGGATAGCCTCTTCGGCAAACGGGGCTGGAAGAATTGGTTATCCACGTGCAAAAGAAAGAATCTAGACATACACCTATCACCATGTACCAAATCAAATCAAACTGGATCAAAGGCCTAGACATTAAGACAGAAACACTGAACCTTCTACCCAAAATAAACCTTCAATGAATAGCATTGAACATGGGTCATTTTGTACTTAATCTGTCCAAAAAAAATTCCAAAAACTTGAATTGCCAGGCAGAAGGACACAGCAATTAGATATCAGTATCCAATTATCCTCTTTCCTGTGACACCCGTGTGTTCACATCTTTGTAAAAGGGTCCTGCCACCCCAACCCCAGGCCAGTTCGGTGTTTTATAAAATTTCTGAATCTTTGCCAACCTAGGAATGAATGAAACAGTGTCCGTGATGTTTGAGTTCATATAAACAAGGGTGAGTATCTTTTTCTAGACGCCTGTGCGATGTTGTCTCCAGCTTTGTTCTTTTCATTCAAGATCCCTTTAGCTATAGGAGGTCTTCGGCTTCCATATGGATTTCAGGAGTGTAGATCCTAGTGCTATGAAGAACTTCATTGATATTTTGATAGAGATTATGTTGACCCTCTATACTGTTTTGAATATCATAGCATAGACATTTTCGCCAACACAGGACACATTTTGAGAAGGCTTTGTACTTTTTCAATTTTTTATCCATATCTTGTCAATTTTTTCAGTTTTTAGTTTTTCTTTTTTACTCTGAATCACAAGAATGGTAAATTTTGATGAGGTCCAATCTATTTCCTTTTCTTGCTTGAGCATTGCCTAACCCATGTTCATGAGAATATATTCTTACATATTTTTTTCCTGCAAGTTTTGTAATTTTAGCTCTCAAGTTCAAGTCCATGTCTTCTCCATTTGGATATCCAGTTATTCTAGCACAGTATATTAAAACTACTATTTGTTTCTCACTAAATCGTCTGAGTACCCTGTGAAAAATCAAATGACCATAAATGTAAGAGTCTATTTCTAAACTCTAATTCTACTCTGTTGATGTCTATGTTTACTTTCATGCCAGTTCCATACTGTTTTGATTATTGTAATTTTGTGGTAAATTTCTAATTCAGGAAGTATGAGTCATCTACTTTTTTTCTTTTTCAGCTCTATGTTGGTTATTCAGAGTCCTTAAAATGTCCATATGAATTTTAAGGAAAATTTCTCTTTTTACAAAAGAGAAAAAAGCTTAACAAAGCGAAATAACCAGCTCTGATTCTGGTTCATATTGTGTTGTACCTGTTGAACCCTCGGGGAGCTATTGCCATTTAAGAACACCACCTCTCCTGTCAGTGAACCTAAGGTGCCCTTCTTTCTAGTTAAACTCCCTTTACCTCTTTTCAACAGTATTCTGTGGGGTCCAGTGTACATATCTTACATTTATTTTATTAAATATATTTAAGTATTTTATTCTTTTTGATGTCATTGTAAATACAATAGTTTTTTTCTTATTTTGTTTATTTATTTATTTATTTATTTTGAGACAGGGTCTCACTCTGTAGCCTAGGCTGATCCTGAATTCACTATGGAGCCCAGGCTGGTCTTGAACTCATGGCAACCCTCCTGTCTCAGCCTCCTGAGTGCTGGGGTTACATGTATGTGCCACCAAGCCTGGCTACGTCTGGCTTATGTGGTGCTGGGGAATTGAACTTGGGTACTTGGTGCTTGATGTAGCACTTGCTAGGCAAGTGCTTTAGCCACTGAGCAATTCCTCCAGCCATTTTTTAAAATTTACATGCCATTTCCCTTTCCCCTTCACACCCTCTCACTCTCCACCCCCTCCTTCCCCTTCCCTCTCCACAAAGTCTATCTTCTTACTTTCTTCAATATCTCTTACATTTTTTTATGTTTTTTCTAAAATGAGAAAATCAAACTGTATGATATTTAACTTTCTGGGTCTGAGTCATTTTGCTGAGCATGATGGTCTCAAGGTGCATCCATTTTCCTACAAATGACTCAAATTTATCATGGAATTGTTTTCTTACTGCCATTTTTCAAAATGTTCATTTCAGGAGCATAGAAATAAAATTGGTTTTATATTAACTTCTTGCCTTTCAATCTTTCTGAATTCTCTGAATTTTACGATTTCTTACTAGAGTTTAGTAATTTTACTAACATTCAAAATATTTAAAGAATCCTGTTATCTGCAAAGAGAGGTAGGCTGACTTCATTCTTTCAGTTTCTAAACATAGTCAAGCAAAGAATGCTGGAATTCCAGCAAAGAGGGTGATTTTTGTGAAATAAGCAAAACAGCAGGGAGGAGGAGAGGAAGAGGAAGAGGAAGGAGAAGGGAAGGTAGGAGAGAGGAGGGGGAGGGGGTCTTTCTCCCGTGGGTGCAGAGTCGCCCAGTGTGAAGCTTCTGCCTGCACACCACTCCTGATGTCCAAGATCCGCTGTGGTCTTCCTTGGAACGTAAGAAAACAGCCTGATTCTCTAGGAACAGGCCTGCTTTAATAAGGCAAACAGGTCACTTCTAACTAACAAACAGGTGACTCCTGGAGGTGACCCAAGTGAGCACACTGCCACCACGATCCGTTCTGCCTCCGAGCAAAGAAGAGGTCACTGAATGAACACGGAGTCTGTATGAGGGATAGTGGCCATGTGGCCCAAAGTAGGCAGTCTGTCACCAGTCCATCCCCAAAGCCCTGGGAACCATGTTGCCAAAACTAAGTGAATGAGCCTCCTAAGAAGATCAAAGACACCTCTTTTGGAAGAACCAGACCTGACTGGCAACCTCCTTCCCCGCACATCCAGGTTGTTCAGAGGCTCTGGTGGCTACCAGAAATCCTACCGGTAAGCCCTCCACGAGAAACAGGACTCACCTTTATATCAAACCATGACTGTAGAATTTTTTAGATTCGAAAAATAAAGTAACAGCGCACTCTTCCAGTTTCAGATGATATGGATTACAAACCTATATATTTTTTCCTCTCTTCCAAACTATAGGAGAGTGTAATACATGTTTTACTTAATACTTAAACCTGCAAGTGTAGAGAAACAGTAGAGGCAACAGCAGCCACAAAATTTTGGAAGCCGAAAAGCAGATGAATGTGCTATGTCTGATTTCACGTCCCCAAGGAACCCACACGGGCAGCTGGCGGGGAGGAAGGCTCACAACCCATGTCACTGGTGACCGAATGATCAGCAATTGGTAACATCAGAAAGACTCAAAGCTGAGTGTGAAAAAAGGAACGGCGGGAAGCAGTTGGAGGAGAGCAGCTGGGTTTCCCAAATCCCTTTCTGCAGCCTAGATAAAGCAGAGGGCCGCCAGGAGACCTGGGGGAAGCCTAGGTCACACATGGTACTCACTGCAGACACCTGACCTTCGCCCCCAGCAGGACTCCCAGAAGGCTGGCAGCCAGATGTTGACGCTCCAGAAAGCAAATTCAGAAACTCTTTTCTGCAGAATCTGACCTGCCCAAGAGCCACATCCAAAGACACAAACCTCAGAGTTTCCCATGCAAACGGCCCCCCAGGTTCTGCTTCAGCAAAGCTTGCTACGCGGATCACCTTTTCAGTCCCACACTTTCTTGGTCATGAGCAGAGAGCAAAGGGAGGGGACAGGGCAGAGGAAATTCGGACAGTGGGGAAGCAGTGGGGACTACCGCATAGAGTGTAGAGAACAACATGCACATTTCGGAGCAGTAGGGACATCCGGAGGCAGGGCACAAAAGCAACAGAACACTAGGGGGCAGTAGGGACCTCAGGGGACAGGGCAGAGAATGATACAGTCGGGAAGCAGTAGGGACCCCCGGGGATGGGGCAAAGGAGCAAAGGGCCGGTAGGACTGTGGTAGGGACCTCTGGGGACAGGGCAGAGGAGCACTTGGACAGTAGGAGAGCAGTAGGGACCCCCGGGGACAGGGTAGAGAAGCAAGGGAAAAGTAGCGGGGCAGTAAGGACCCCAGGGGAAAGGACAGAGAAGCAGCAGGACTTTAAGGTGCTGTGGCACCACCGGGGACAGAGCAGAGATACAACGGGATAATACGGGAGCAGTAGGGACCACAGGGGACAGGGCAGAAAAGCAAGAGGATGGTATGGAGCAGTAGAGACTTCCGGGGACAGGGCAGAGCAGCAAGGGAACAGTAGGAGAGTAGTAGGGACTTCCAAGGACAGGGCATAAAAGCAACATGAGGAAATGGGGAACTACAGGGACAGGGCTGAGAAGCAACTATGGAGTAGGGGAGAAGTAGGGACCCACGAGGACAGGGCAGAGAAGGTAGGAGAGAGTAGGAGAGCAGTAGGGATCCCCGAGGGCAGGATAGAGACGCAAGGGGATAGTAGGGGAGCAGTAGGGACGTTCAGGTACATGGCAGAGCAAAAGGGGGCAGTAGGGAGCAGTAGGGACCTCTAGCAAATGGACCATGGAGCAACGTGAGAGTAAGGGAGTAGGAGAGACCCCCGAGCAGAGGGCAGAGAAGCCAAGGGACGGAAGGAGTACAGAGGGGAACTCTGGGGACAGTAGAGAGAAAGAATAGGACTTTCGGGTGGCACGTGGGAACTGTGGGTGCAGGGCATAGAAGCAGTGGGACAGTAGGCAAGCAGTAGGGAACTCCAGGGACAGGGAAGCGAAGCAAGAGGACAGTAGGGGGGCAATAACGACATCTGGGGACAGAGCACAGAAGCAATGGGACAGTAGGGGAGCGGTAGGATCCTTGAGGAACAGGGCAAAGAAATAATGGGGCAGGAGGGGAGCAGAAGGGACCTCTAAGGACATGGCAGAGAAGCAACAGGACAATACAGGGCAGTAGGGACCCCGGGAGTCAGGGTAGTGGAACAACAGGATGGGAGGGGAGTAGTATGGAGCCCCGAGGGCCGGGCAGAGAAGCAATATTACAGTAGGAGAGCAGTAGAGACATCCAGTCACAAGACAGAGGAGCAGTAAGGGTTAGGAGGGCAGCAGGAGGGACTTTTGGGTAAAGGGCAGGGAAGCAACGGGACAGTGTGGACCCCTTGTGATTGGGCAGGACAGCCGTGAGATGGTAGGTGAGCATTAGGGACCTCTGGAGACAGACCAGAGAAGCAACAGGACCCCTGGGG